>BDMV01000001.1:32693100-32947898 GCA_008326285.1 Oryza officinalis | reverse complement strand
GCCGCAGGAGCCCCGCCGGGTCGTCCAGCGCCGCCCCCGCCACGCAGCCCGCGAGGGCGGCGGCCAGGACGGCGACGGCGGCGAGCAGAACACGCGACGACGATGCGGCGGCGGCGGCGGCGGCCATGGCCGGCGATAATCTCGTGACTCTGGTTTGCGCCCTCGCCCACTTGACTCGAGCCGCCTCCGCTTTTTATATATTTTTTTATAGAGCGAAACAAACGCGCACGAGCGAGATAAGTGTAGAGTAGGGAAGGTAGGCTATAGGCTGGTGCAGTTGAGCACTTGAGCTTGGCTTGACTAGTTCTCTATATTTGTCTTTTTATGCCTTTTAAGTTTTGTTTCTCACAGCTTTAGCTTTAGTTAAAACCCAAACAAATAATTTTAGTTTCATAAAATACGAAGCTAGCTGAACTGCTATGACAAAATAAACTAAAGAGTTAAAATTAACTTTAGAAAACTCTATAACTTTATTTTAAACTTAATTTTTAAAGTTAAATTTAGAAGTTATAGCTTTATCAAACGGTTCTTACTGATATTGGTATTGGTTGTTCATTTCTCGATCAGGTTGATCGCATTTTCCCTGGCTGTTTTTAATTTATTTTATTTTATCCGTTTTTGGTAGTCTTTTGTTTCCAGACGTCTTTGCATGAATCTGGTACATGGTTTTCTCGTGTGGACGCATGTGGTTTGGTGGTTGTGGTTTGCTACCAATTGGAGGGAGACGGGGCTAGAGCCTAGAGCTGTGTGTGTAGCTACAGATCTGGATGCTACCAAACGTGGTTAACATCACTAGCTCCACCTCCACTGTTGATATTGATTGTTCAATCTTGAATGTGGCACTCCTGTCGCCATTAAAGACGAGAAATTTAGGATTATGTCATCGTAAAAGAGTGGTTTAGCTCGTTTCAAACTGATTCGTCGTTACAATGTCATTTTAACCTGAGAAGTGTTTATCAAATACCCTTTTCGTTATTTTTTGTTAATACAAATGGTGGTTTTGCTCAAAACACCCTATCTCTATCTCTCCTTTCTCCCACGCTCAGATATCGTACCCATCATTTCCAAATCTCGAAAATGCTAAAAGCGAAAGAGATAAGTTGGAAACTTTAATAAAAGAACTTAGCCTAAGCTAGGGGACTTATTCATTAATTAGTTAACCAATATAATGCTAGCCAAAATTATGCACTTCTTTAAAATTTTGATCTATACATCCGTCTCAAAAAATTGCATTTTACAAAATTAAAGACAATTTAGCCGCACACATAAATAACCATAATAACCCTATTTGATAACCACGTTGCATGCACACGTTTCATATGTAAACTTGATTAAAAGAATGGTCAGGAGATGGAGATGGAAAGTTGGGAGGCTAGGATAATTAATTTGTTGGGTCCCGTCTCAATATAAATACAACTTTTTAGAGAGAATTTAAATGATAGAAATGCAATTTATTATAGGAGGTATAAAATAGTGGGATCATCACAAAATCCATTGTTAAGTTAACCATGGGCTCCATAACCAGCTATATAGGCATGTTTGTCTAAAAAAAAGCTATATAGGCATGTCATAAGCTACTATGTACTCCATGTAGGAGTAATTTTACTTTTAGATCCCGTTTGAAACACAAAAAAATTCACAAATTTGACATGTTCTGATTGAACACCAGGATGGAAATGGGCCGGGCCCAACTCGTAAGGCCCACGCTGTCTTCTTTACGCTTTCGATCCACGAAAGCGTAAAAGCCCTCTTCCACGGTGGGCCCACCACCCTGGCCGCCTCTGCCTCTCCCCAATTCCTCTTCGCCTCGGTTGTTTCGTCCCAGGAACTCGATTCAGCTTCTGAATCGGATTTTCCAGGGATTTCGGCGGCGACTAGGATCGGGTAGGGGTCCGCCATGGCCGAGGTGTTCGAGGGCTACGAGCGCCAGTACTGCGAGATCTCCGCCTCCCTCGCCCGCAAATGCACCGCTGCCTCCGCTCTCCAAGGAGGTATTTGGTGTTCATATGCCCCAAGAATCATCTCATCTCCCAATCTTTTCTTCCTAGACCTTCTCGGTTAATCTTGATGATCCCGGCTAAATTCTTTCCTTTCTGGCGTGTTTGATTTTCTTTGCAGAGAAGCTGAAGCAGAAGGCATCGGAGATCAAGTCTGGCATCGATGGGGCCGAGGCACTGGTGAGGGGAAATTATCTGCTTGCTATTTGCAATTGCATCTTGATAAGAGTGATACTACTGTGACCTATTGATTTGAAAGAGCTTGTTTCGATAATTAAATTAATTCATTGTGAATCAAGGATGGATCGTTTGTAAGAGCACATGTTCTTGTACCAATCACGGAGAGAATATCAGTTTGGTGGGATTAAATTATTCAAGGGAACATTTGTTTTTATTGATTTTGTTTGTGCAGAAGTGGACAATTTTTTATGGGATTAGTTTACTGTGTGAATTGAAGAAGAGATTACTTTGTGGTACTAGGTCGCTATGTAAGTGTAGTCACGTATGTTGCAGCATTGAGAATGCCACCTTCTCTGTTCCAGATAAGGAAGATGGATCTTGAAGCAAGGAACCAACAGCCGAGCGTGAGGGCTGGGCTGCTGGCAAAACTGAGGGAGTACAAGTCAGATCTTAACAACCTCAAAGGAACGTTGAAGAGGGTCACCACCGGTAACGCCCAGCAAGGGTTGAGGGAAGAGTTGCTGGAGTCAGGAATGGCTGAAACGTTGGGGGTATGCTGCTTATTATGAATTCTATATCATTCCTACTATGCAGGTGAATCAAATTCGGGGGGTGTCAGGTGGAGTGTGATTCACATGTTTTTTCTTGTGTTTGAACTTTAGGTTTTAATGTCTGAAATGATAACATGAAACACCTTTGTGATCTATGCTAATTATGGTTGGCGATAACATGAAACACCTCTTTGATCTATGCTAATCCTGATTGGTTCTTGACAGAATTGTCCCCTGAATCAGGATACCAGCACACTCTATGGCTCTGTTTTAATAGAATGATTGATGTATTGAAACACTCAATCTATAGATAAACCAAGGAGGTTAGGGAAAACAATACATGGGCTTAATATGCCCCCAAATGTTCAGCGCATATACTGATGTAATTTCTTTTGATTTTCTTTTTGTGCAAACTTGTAAGGAATGCCAAGTGAATTATGTCAGTGTGAGCTTATAGAGTGCTTCATGATGACTTGGTGAGCTGATGCATCATATATATGCTGAGTCTGAATGAAAACATGCGTAATGGCCATGCCATTAGTCAGATGTATGTACTATCCTTTTTTGTTACATCTGACTTATCACGAGAATATTACTGTATTACATCAATAAGCCAAATTTTCTTTTCAGCCAGTATGAATGTTAGTAGATTTATACATATTTTCCATAGTGCTAATATATATCTGTCAAAAGGAAGGGTGAGAACATCATCTAAAGAATCATATCATCTTGTAAAACCCATACTTTCAATCAAGCCTGATTCTATTGTACCGATTGTCTCATACACATGTTGAGCTATTCATCTAAGTTTATTTTACTTATTAGTAACCTAAGTTTATCCCTTTGCCAGTCAATAGTTGTCCATCTAGTGAAAGCCCAATCATGTATTTTGATGTTCAATCATGCAGGTATCTGCTGATCAAAAGTCAAGATTGCTCAGGATAACTGAAAAGCAAAATA
The DNA here is from genome assembly GCA_008326285.1 of Oryza officinalis. NCBI lineage: Eukaryota > Viridiplantae > Streptophyta > Magnoliopsida > Poales > Poaceae > Oryza > Oryza officinalis. The sequence continues at coordinate 32,944,210 of BDMV01000001.1, read as the reverse complement.
AAACAACTGATAGGATCAGAGATAGCCACAGAACTATGCTGGAGACTGAAGATCTTGGAGTCTCCCTCTTGCAGGACCTGCATCAACAGCGTGAACATCTAATACATGCTCATGGCACAGTAAGTAACTATTTACTATAGTCATTACTTGTTTGGACCAACCGCTTACTTTCTGCATCTCATTTATTTACTAATATGTTCATAATTCCGATTGATATGCAATTTGTATGCATTCTCTTAAAGAAAATCATGTCTACCATAACTCTGTTCTGTATTGGATGCTATAGGTTTCCATTCTAGTATATTGACAGACAAATATGTATGCACACGATTTTGTGTGTACTCGTATGCATTAAGCCTTTTCACACCAGTAGAGTGCTGGATTCTTACCTGCTCCTATGGGCTCCTTCCAATATACGCTTTACCTGTGTTTTACTGACTCATTGTATTTTATTTCATGCCACGGATCCTTAACATCTTATAATTTTATATTTTTCTTTGATGTTTCTATTTGAGTATACGGAGCTAGATAGAAAATTATCAGTTTGCAGTTAAATTATCAAATCCTTGTATAAAATACATAATCCCTAATGCTTTGCCTTGGCGAGTTGACGTTTTCTCCCCCTTCATCGCTTACATTATTGCCATTAGTGGTGCCTCAATGGTGGTAACCTCAAACTCTGGTAGTATGAATTGAAAAGTGAGGCAACAATATGGAAGGTGTTAATAGTGTTCCCGCTTTTACAAGTCGTGATATAGAATTGTCCCATCAATATCAACTGGCCAGAGCACATAAATGATACGATGATGGCATAGATCATAACATCGTTCCACAGTAAATCATATTCGATTACTGTACATGGCCTTAGGCCTGAGTGTATCCTCCTTGTTTTTCCCTTGCCATTCATGTCTTTCTTGTCATTGCAGTTGGATAACGTGGATGACAACATCGGGAAGAGTAGAAGGATCATGGGAGCCATGGTGAGGAGGATGGACAGGAACAAGTGGATCATAGGTTTCATTATAGCACTCCTTGTGTTGGTGATCCTAGTAATCCTGTATTTCAAGTTTGTGCACTGAGGGACTCCTTGACCATCCAAGGACTGATGAAGTGTGTGCGTTCTTTGCATATTCGTTTGTCTTATTTCTTTTTTGGGTTTGGACGAAACCATTTTCTGTGGTGGTTGTGAATGTTTTGGTCATGTAAAAAAAAAGTGAGAAGATTTGAGTATCTGATAGTTTCATGGATCAAATGGATTTCATCTATTATTCTGGACAGCTAAAGAAATGAGCAAATTTGTGCATCATGTTACACATTTACTTTGCTGCCTTGAAAATCATGCACAAGATTATGGGTCCAATTTGCTAATGGTCCAAACTGGTACGTCAGTCGAAGATTACTTACTTGGGCAAAGGATGTTAGGCGACGAGATTGAACATGTCAAGTGACAAAATTGAGCACAAGATGATACACGATGGACTGATAAGAGGTGCACGACTTATGAGAGATCTTCGTAACGTACTTCACAAATCGTACGTGCAACCCTTGGTATTCACGTGCTTCACAAGTCGCATGTGTAAGCCTTGGTATTCACGAAGAATATTGAAAGGAAAGAATGGACGAAAGGAGAAAATGGACGCTTCACAAGTCGTATGGCAAGCCTTGGTATTGGCGAAGAAAACTGAAAGGAAAGAATGGTACGTGTGCAATATGGTTCAAGGCTTTTAAGTGCTCGTTGTTTCGGTTGATGCATATGAAAACTACAGGATTGCAAGGAGAGGTTGATGACATGGAAGAAGTGAGTGAATACGGCAGGCCATGGCGATGGGCTGGTAGATGGCTTAACCGGAATCCGGGGGCAGCGGAGAGGGGTGCGACGAAAGGAGAGAAAGGTTTCTTGAGATCGCGGCGGCCTCGTCGACGTACTTCTGAAGATGTCCTTGACCTCCTTCTTGGCAGCCTCGTCGACGTTCTTCTGGTAGTAGGCGACGAGGGCCTTGGGATGGCCTGGCGGATGGCGTAAGCAATTGCTCAATGGGTTTTCTCATCTGACTCATCCTACAAAAATTAGAAGCATTCAAAAATCTTAACTATATTGCACCTAGCTAGGAGAATGTCAAGCAAAATTAAAATCATGTTGTGTGCGAGTTGTTGTGTGCGAGTCCATCAGCTTATCCACTACAGACTCCATTGCAGCTATATGGCCGGTGAAATCTTCAGTTGAGCAATCTGCTGGCATAGCCTCACCAGTACTCGGTAAAATTAAAATTTACATAGCACAAAATAAAAGGAAACCTATCAAAATTCCCAGGCATAGGTAACAAGCAAAAACCATACTTAACTATTCAAAACCTCTCACATTCATATCACAATGTCAATTTTTATTAAAAAAATATCACAATGTCAAAAAGGTTCAATGCTATGCTTAAAAGTAAGCTAAAGAAACAGCTCCATTGATAGCAGATAAAAACAAAAACAACCACAATGACCGACAAATTGTGATGCCGCATCCTTAGCGATGCGACTTTTGAAACCTGGCGCGGGCGCCACGGCCATCGAACTTCTTGGGCTCGCAACGCCTGGGGTCGGCGACGAGGAGGGTGCGGTCATAGCGGGCGAAGATGTCCTTGACCTCCTTCTTGGCCGCCTCGTCGACGTACTTCTGGTAGTAGGCGACGAGCCCCTTGGAGAGGTCGAAGACAACGTGTACAACAATTGCATGGAGAGGTTGATGGCATGGAGATGCTAGGAAACTAGTGGGATAAGAGGGAAAAGCACTCCGTCGACTACTTAGATCTCTCAAAATTAAGGAAACTAGTGGGATAGGAGGGAAAAGTATTCCGTACTCTACATGTAACTCTTAGATGACTTGTGAGATAAGAGGGAAAAGTACTACATGTAACTCTTAGATGACTCGGACAAACTACACATCATAATTACTAGACAGAGATAATGAGAATCAAAATATACTTCAGTGACTAATTAATAGTCTTCAAAATCTCCTCACGTTTGATACCACAATGCCAGTCTAAAACATTAAGGTAGGTAAAGCAGCGGCTAGATATAGATAAGCAGCTCCATAGACAGGAAATGAAGCCACAAACAACCAGAACGACAAAAAAATATCACAATGTCAAAAAGGTTCGACACTATGCTTAAAAGTAAGCTAAAGAAACAGCTCCATTGATAGCAGATGAAAACAAGAACAACCACAATGACTGACAAATTGTGATGCCGCATCCCTAGCGATACGACTTCTGGAACCTGGCGCGGGCACCACGACCACCGAACTTCTTGGGCTCGCAGCGCCTGGGGTCGGCGACGAAGAGGGTCATAGCGGGCGAAGATGTCCATCACCTCCATCTTGGCGGCTTCATCGATGTACTTCTGGTAGTAGGCGACGAGGGCCATGGCGATGGCTTGGCGGATGGCGTAGATCTGCGACGTCTTACCTCCGCCGCCGCGAACGCAGAACGACCTTGCAAAGTTGGGATCTCATTAAGCAATCGCTCAACGGTATGACTTCTGAAACCTGGCGCGGGCGCCATGGACACCGAACTTCTTGGGCTCGCAGCGCCTGGGGTCGGCGACGAGGAGGGTGCGGTCGTAGCGGCGACGACGAGATTTTTTTTACGATAAGAATTACAAAATTTGTAATGATGGTTTATTTTTTTCAAGTACCTAAATAGACTTTTTTTTGAATTTTCTGTTTTTCTTTAAAAAAGATAAAATTCGCCCCTACACCTCCCACCATAAATACGAACAGTACATTTGGTTAGGATAACCATTTCATGAAGTTATTGGGGGTATTCATAGTGAGTAATATCAGTAACGGTCAATAAATAGAGACCGTCAAAAATCAAACTCGATGACAGGGTTAACATATATCTTTATCGGGCCATTAGACCGAGCCGTCACCAATGACACTCATTGGCGACGGTATTAGGTTGCAGCCTGTCATCGATCATCTTTGTCGGGCCGCAACCAATCCCCCCCACCGACTTATCGGTGACGGGTCCAGACTAAAGGCATATAGAAATTGCATGTAAGTGTCTTCTGTGTCAGTGTTTAATCTGGCCGGTCAAAGGGGGAGCATGCCCTAGAAGCACGAGCACGTGCGCCATGACTCCAGATCGGCGGCGTGGCCGAAAAGCTCCGGCAGATGTAGCGGGCGGGCGAGCGGTTAGGGATTTCGGTCAGCGAAGCTTCAGCGTGAGCGTGTGTTGTGGACGGAGAGGTCGAGAGGCTTGGCGACTGCCGTTGTTTTCATTTTCTTTTTTTCATTTTTTTCTTTTTGTTGTCTCACCGATTCATGAGATATAATAAATTAATCCTTATCTGCGGCTCATGGGTTACAATTTGGTAGCTGATTTTTTTTCACCGTGCTACACACTACTACAAAAACGATTTTCCTGGACGAAGCCTCCGATAGATTCCAGACGGGCCATAAGTGGCCGCGTCTGGAAAAACCGATGCGGCATTATCCCGTGCGGTCCACTTAAGCGACCGCACGGGAAAATCCATATTTCCGTGCGGTCCCTTAAGTGGACCGCACGGGATAATACCACACTATTCCATGCGGCCCACTTAAGGGACCGCACGGAAATATGAATTTTCCCGTGCGGTCCACTTAAGGCGCCGCACGGAAAGGGCCCGCTACTGTTGGACAATGTGACATTTTCAGGATTTTTCCTACTTATTTTCTTTCTCCTCTTCTTTATAATACTATAATTTATTTTTTGGGCTAGATAAAATAAAGTGGATTTTTGTGGAGATATATAAAAACACCTAGTTTCCATTTTCCTTGGTTTCACACAAAAATTCCTTATATTTTATTCTCAGCAAAATAAAGAAAATTGGCATGTCCGAAATTAGATTGAATTTTTAGGGGGTCAAAACTAATAAAATAAATTATGGAAAAATTATATTAATTCATTATAAATAAGATAGTATTTTAATAAATTATGTTCCTTATACACTTTCATATAATTTAATGCATTTTTGGATGAGGTACGTATTTCTCCGATTAGGGTTTAGGGTTTAGGGTTTTGACCAATTTAATTGGGGATCTAGATGTAAAGATAAAATCATGCCAAAATTCAAGTGAGTCTAACCTATTGAGTAGCATCCACATGAATTTTTCCATGATTTTATCTTACACCAATTAGTTTTAAGAATTCACTAAGCTTATCTTTGAGTCTGTCGTCAAACAGTCATAAGTCGAGTGTCCTTCGATAAAACAACCATATCTTTTTCATACGGATTCGAAATCAGACATATAATATATCGACGGACATCTACAATTAGAAGGTTTTGTCTTACTAACATCTACAGAAAAAGTTACATCCGTTGCTCCCCAGCTTTGCCGGGTTCGGCGAAATCAAAATCTCGAAATTCCGCTTGCAAGATTATGTTTTTGAGGTGAGAAGCTTCGGGACCCTTTTCGATAGAACTTTGAAAAATTCTACGGACCACATATTTCGTCCGTTTGAGCTTACATTTTCTGTGGTTGGTTCCTGCGTGCTCCTATGTGTGAAAAAAATATTAGAAAAATAAAATAAAAATAAAAAAGTTGTTTTCTCTCTCCTCTACACTAGAGAGAGAAATCCAGAGAGAAAAATAATCTTTCCGTGCGGGCCTCTTAAGCCGTCCGCACGGAAAGATAATCTTTCCGTGCGGGCGGCTTAAGAGGCCCGCACGGAAAGATTATCTTTCCGTGCGGGCTGTTAAGCTGCCCGCACGCGATGATCATCACCGCCTATATAGGTGCGCGCGGGCTCCGAAATTTTCTAACACCCGACGAAATTCAGATCCCGTCTCTACTGTCAAGGGCTCTCCTCCTCCGCCGGTAGCCTCCGCCTCCGCCTCCCTGCCGCCGGTCTCCTCCGCCGCCTCCGGTCTCCACCGCCGCCTCCCCGCCGCCGGCCTCTTCCGCCGCCGGCCTCCACCGTCGTCTCCACCACCGCCACCACCGCCGCCGCCGTCGGGTGTGCCGGCGCATCCGCCTCCATCGACGGCCGTCTCCACCGACTGCCACCTCCACCACCACCGCCTCCTCCACGGCCGCCGCCGCCGCCTCCACCGACTACCGCCACCGACGACGACGACGACGACCACAATTTATTTGTAAATTTAATTGTACAAAAAAATTAGTTGGGAAGTATATATGTGAAATTAATTTTGTGTTATTTGTGATGTGAAATTAATTTTGTGTTATTTGGGAAGTATATACGACGGCCGGATCCGCGCCGCCGCCGGGATAGCTATGGTTTTTATTTTTTTTTGAATTTTTTTTCCGTGCGGTCGACTTAACGCGACCGCACGGGTAAATCGATTATCCCGTGCGGTCGGCTTAAGCGGCCCGCACGGGATAATGGATCTTTCCGTGCGGGCCGCTTAAGCCAACCGCACGGGATAATCGATTTACCCGTGCGGTTGGGCCGCCCGCACGCGAAAATGGTCTTTTTCCAGACCTTCTCGCGCGTGCGGGCAGGCCTTCCGCACGGAAAAGATGCCTTTCGGCCCGCACGGAATAACCGTTTCTGTAGTAGTGACAGTAGCATGGGATTAAGGCTACATTGGGTTCCAATGATAGAACCATACTTTCACAATTGTTTCTCACTTTAATTCATCATCTTTTGCAATGTCATGTAGCAAAAACGTGTTCGAATGTCCCGTATCAAATTTTTGCCTTTTGCAATGTCATATAGGAAAAACGTGTTCGAATGTCCCGTATCAAATTTTTGTCTATTAAAATCTTATTACGTACATACATCGTTGATAAACCAGCTAACTAATTATGTTCTAGTACCAGCTAATTAATCCATTAGCTGTCACTAGACATGCCATGAAATATCGATCCTGTCATGCTGTTGCACTGTAGTACATGTGGCTGCGTTCATCCTCTCTTAAAGAGAGATTTTCAGCGCACGTGAAACAAAAATACTTACTAGCATATGACTAACTAAATATTAATTATTATAAATTTAAAAAATAAATTTATTTGATATTTTTAACTACTTTCATATAAAAACTTTTTTAAAAAATATGTCACATTTAATAGTTTGAAAAACGTGTTAATAGAAAAACGAGTAGTGTTTGAAACTAATAAAGATAAAGGTTAAGTTGACGCACATAAAACGATAAAATTATTAGTACATGATTAATTAAGTTTTAATTATTATAAACATAACAAATAGATATATTTGATATTTGAAAGTAACTTTTATCTAGAAAGTTTTCATACGAAACGTACTGTTTGGTGGTTTAAAAAACCTGTTAATGAAAACCGAAATAAAATTTAAATTTTAATGAGAAAAAACAGGTACTTGGTGTTCAGGCTGGATGTGGTGGAGCCCTAGAGGATATGTGATGGAGGATGTGCAACGAGCACCGGATCAGCTAGCAACATGGGCTACGTACACACGTTCAATCGTCAACTTTACAACCGCCGAGGCGCCGCGCGTGGGTCGGCAAGATCATCGGTATTCGCGCTGCGCGTATCCAGGAGGATTACGTACGCAAATCGCAGCGACGCGACGCGACACCACAGGTGCAATTATTCGTCCCGCGACCCTAGTAGTACGTAGCAGCAGCTGGGAGTAGCTACTGAACGAGTGCGCCCTCCCATTTTGTTTGTGGTTTGGTTTTGATTTTGCGTGCAATAGGGCTAACAAGGACGCGCTGGTGTTCGACCGGACGACCTGGTAGATGCGCACTTCCAGTACGTGCGGCTCCGACGACGAGTACCACCCCGACCCCGACCGCCGTGTTCTCGCCGCTGCACCATCGCCGGCGGTCAAGACCGTCGTCATCCGTGTGCCCCTGCGGCGGCAGCAACTGATCGAACGAACAAACGGTCGTGCTGGATCGTGTACTCGTGGCGATCGACCGTCTCGATGACTCGATCGTGCCAAACCAAGCAAACAGCTAGTACTTCTACTTGGTGCTTTGTCTCCTGCCAGTTAGCGGCAGCGTGGCACGGTCTCCTTTTTTCTGAAACTATGGCACGGTCAAATCCCAAGTCGGACATGCCTTCCTTGCCCATTCGGTGCGACACATCATGCACCAGCAGCAGCAAGGACTTTGGACTTTAGCGTTGTGTACTTATACTACGGTATACTCTACTCTATTCTTTGCTTTAACTTGCGCGCGGCGCGCGCTCTTTCTATCTAACATTAAGAAGCTACGGAGTAGATAGCTAGCGGCCAGCTTGTTCGATATCATATCTTTTGTGTTTGTGTACAACGTGTCAGCCATCATATCTTTGCCTTTCTTGTTCGCTCGCTTCTATTTTGTGGAGCTATTAAGGGGCGCAAGAGAAAGACTGCACAGCCAAACAGTTTCCTTTTCCGTGAAACAAAGCCCTCGAGAAGACCGAGGAGAATCAGACCGAGGAGAAAGGATCGACGTCGCTGGCTAGTGCACTCGTCTCGCAAATCCCACCATCACAGATGCCGCATATCCCGTCCCAACTATATGCTGTCCTACTTCATAATCGCATCGTTTTTTTTTCTTTTTTTAGCAAAAGACCTTGTCAGGGTTTACTTTTTCGTTTTTAAGTAAAAACCGCTCCTCACCGATTTATAAAAAACCAACAAAAAAACCAGCAAAAACCGATGACTTTCGGTCAAAGCCGCACGAAAACCGACTAAAATCGGTCGGCTTCCANCTTAACACGCCATTCCTGTTTTGTTTTTGCTCTCTTCAGCCGATGATCGATTTCTTGTTCAACTTCATGAAATTGTTCCCTGTTCCTCATCCTCTGAACCCTTCTCTTCTGACTCTTAGAAAAAATCCCAGAAGGACACCATTGAGCTCTTGAAGTATCTTCAGCATCCTCCTCCTGGAAATAATCTTGATGAATTGGGCCCAACCTCTGATGAACAGGCAACTTCCTTTGCATCAGCCGATCCTCTTTAAAACGAAATCGGCTAAAACTCCCATTATGGTTCCCATCGGCATTAGTACAACCTGGGCAGTCTTCTATCGATGGTAACCTCATGCCTTTATTCCAACAAAATATGAAAAATTCGCAGTTCCAATGTGAATCAAAGCTATCATCATCCTCATAATATTGCCTTTCTTGCCGATCATATCTCTTTTGATATTTATTGATCATACTCGTAGAATCAAACTTATTGAGCCGATTATCCCTTCTGTCGGCTGTCCTCCCACTTGCATGAACCATGTTGATAGGAAAAGGATTACCATCAATCTTCATCGGCTTCTTGGAGTCATCAAATTTTATCCTGCCTTGTTCAATGGCTACCTGGATCTGTTGCCGAAAAACTTTGCATTCATTAGTACTATGAGACCCTGTATTGTGCCACTTGCAGTATTTCCTCCTCCCTAATTCCTCAGCCGATGGAATCACATGACCAGCAGGCAGCTGAATTTGTTTCTCCCGAAGCAAAAGATCAAAAATTTTGTCAGCTTTATTGACATCAAAATCATATTTCTCCTCTTTTCCAGAGCTCTTGACCCATTGGCATGGAATCACCTTCTTGTTTCTTGCCCATTCGGCTGCTGCTACTTCGGGAACATCCTCTTCCTCAGAATCGGAAACATAAGAACTAATGAAGTTCACCTTCTTGAATGCTCTATTGGCCTCTTGAAATCTTTGTTCGTGTGCTGTTATCTTTTGGGCCAAATGAGCCAAACTATCAAAGTCTTGAGCCGAAAACCTCTCTTTGATTGGGGTTAACAAACCTTGGAAGGCTAAATCGGCTAATTGAGAATCTGTCAATGCCAAGCTGTAACATCTGTTTCTGATTTCCCTAAATCTCTGAATATAATCTTGGACAGACTCTTCTCGTTTCTGCCTAATGCTTGTCAAATCAGATAGTTTCATCTCATGAACCCCACTGTAGAAATATTTGTGAAACTGTTTTTCCAGATCGGCCCAACTGTGAATAGAATTGTAAGGTAAAGATGAAAACCATGTGAAAGCCGATCCAGACAGAGACAAAGGGAATAGCCTGACTCTTAAAGCGTCCGTAGCCGATGCTTCACCACATTGAGCTAAAAATCGGCTAACATGCTCATAAGTTGATACATTATCTTGTCCTGAGAACTTTGAAAAGTCTGGAACCTTGTATCGGCTTGGTAATGGCACCCTTTCAAAATACTCTGGATATGGATGCCGATACAGGTTGTCACCATCCCTTGGCTTTAATCCAAACTGTTCTCTCATTACATCAGCTATCATATCGGCCCAAGGTTTCTGCCGAGTCCCATCTTGATGCTGAGGCTGTATCGGCTCATCTTGATAATACTGCGGTTGATGATATGGCTGAGGAGACGTTCTCTGCCGATATTGCACCTGTGGTGAATGAGGTTGATATTGATAATTAAGATTACCACTTGTGTGGGACTGAGGAATTCGCGGAGCACTAAAATCTTGTTGATTAGGAACATATTGAGTATTGGCAGCCTGTTGCTGAAAGGTTGGCACTTGCTGTCTTGCTGGTGTATGCATGATCGGCTGAGCAACTGGCTGATTGGGATTGAACATAGTTGCAACTTGCTCAGCTGATATCTGCGGTATGTTATGCCCTACATGCTGAGGTTGTTGTCGGACCAGTACATGAGGATTAAACTCTACGTGCTTCTGTACCGATGCTGGTATCTCCTGTTGACCTGTAGCCGATGCTGACGCCATCGGCTGTCCTGGGGCTATATTGGCAGGTTTCGGCTGGCTGGTAATAAGCGGCCTGTATTGCGGGAAGACCCCATCTGGTAAGAATATTGGTCCTTTGGTTTGATGTTCAGCGATAGTACCATCAACCACAGACTTGACAATATTTGTTAAAGTGTTGACAAGCACTCCTGACTGGTTGATCAAAGCATGATGCACAGCATAGTCGATCCGATCTTGCAAATTCCTGGGTTCTTCAGGAGATTCCTCTTGCTTGATCCCTTTTTCCTTCCCAGAACTTGACTCTGGCTCTTCATTGTTGGGCAAAGTTACTTTGTATCTCTGAACCACCGTTCCTGCTCTAGTCTGGACAAAGGAATGCAAGTACTGGTTTTGAAGCTTGTTCATTATATCCTCCAGCTCTGCCTTTTGCTCCGACGTCAACTTGTCCATTGTCATTGGAATAATATTTTCTGGGTCAACGTCAGCGCATCCGCCTCCATCGACGGCCGTCTCCACCGACTGCCACCTCCACCACCACCGCCTCCTCCACGGCCGCCGCCGCCGCCTCCACCGACTACCGCCACCGACGACGACGACGACGACCACAATTTATTTGTAAATTTAATTGTACAAAAAAATTAGTTGGGAAGTATATATGTGAAATTAATTTTGTGTTATTTGTGATGTGAAATTAATTTTGTGTTATTTGGGAAGTATATACGACGGCCGGATCCGCGCCGCCGCCGGGATAGCTATGGTTTTTATTTTTTTTTGAATTTTTTTTCCGTGCGGTCGACTTAACGCGACCGCACGGGTAAATCGATTATCCCGTGCGGTCGGCTTAAGCGGCCCGCACGGGATAATGGATCTTTCCGTGCGGGCCGCTTATGCCAACCGCACGGGATAATCGATTTACCCGTGCGGTTGGGCCGCCCGCACGCGAAAATGGTCTTTTTCCAGACCTTCTCGCGCGTGCGGGCAGGCCTTCCGCACGGAAAAGATACCTTTCGGCCCGCACGGAATAACCGTTTCTGTAGTAGTGACAGTAGCATGGGATTAAGGCTACATTGGGTTCCAATGATAGAACCATACTTTCACAATTGTTTCTCACTTTAATTCATCATCTTTTGCAATGTCATGTAGCAAAAACGNTTGCCCATTCGGTGCGACACATCATGCACCAGCAGCAGCAAGGACTTTGGACTTTAGCGTTGTGTACTTATACTACGGTATACTCTACTCTATTCTTTGCTTTAACTTGCGCGCGGCGTGCGCTCTTTCTATCTAACATTAAGAAGCTACGGAGTAGATAGCTAGCGGCCAGCTTGTTCGATATCATATCTTTTGTGTTTGTGTACAACGTGTCAGCCATCATATCTTTGCCTTTCTTGTTCGCTCGCTTCTATTTTGTGGAGCTATTAAGGGGCGCAAGAGAAAGACTGCACAGCCAAACAGTTTCCTTTTCTATGAAACAAAGCCCTCGAGAAGACCGAGGAGAATCAGACCGAGGAGAAAGGATCGACGTCGCTGGCTAGTGCACTCGTCTCGAAAATCCATATTTCCGTGCGGTCCCTTAAGTAGACCGCACGGGATAATACCGCACTATTTCATGCGGCCCACTTAAGGGACCGCACGGAAATATGAATTTTCCCGTGCGGTCCACTTAAGGCGCCCGCACGGAAAGGGCCCGCTACTGTTGGACAATGTGACATTTTCAGGATTTTTCCTACTTATTTTCTTTCTCCTCTTTATAATGCTATAATTTATTTTGTGGGCTAGATAAAATAAAGTGGATTTTTGTGGAGATATATAAAAACACCTAGTTTCCATTTTCCTTGGTTTCACACAAAAATTCCTTATATTTTATTCTCAGCAAAATAAAGAAAATCGGCTTGTCTGAAAATAGATTGAATTTTTAGGGGGTCAAAACTAATAAAATAAATTATGGAAAAATTATATTAATTCATTATAAATAAGATAGTATTTTAATAAATTATGTTCCTTATACACTTTCATATAATTTAATGCATTTTTGGATGAGGTACGAGTTTTGCCGATTAGGGTTTAGGGGTTTAGGGTTTTGACCAATTTAATTGGGGATCTAGATGTAAAGATAAAATCATGCCAAAATTCAAGTGAGTCTAACATATTGAGTAGCATCCACATGAATTTTTCCATGATTTTATCTTACACCAATTAGTTTTAACAATTCACTAAGCTTATCTTTGAGTCTGTTGTCAAACAGTCATAACTCGAGTGTCCTTCGATAAAACAACCATATCTTTTTCATACGGATTCGAAATCAGACATATAATATATCGACGGACATCTACAGAAAAAGTTACACTCATTGGCGACGGTATTAGGTTGCAGCCTGTCATCGATCATCTTTGTCGGGCCGCAACCAATCCCCCTCACCGACTTATCGGTGACGGGTCCAGACTAAAGGCATATAGAAATTGCATGTAAGTGTCTTCTGTGTCAGTGTTTAATCTGGCCGGTCAAAGGCGGAGCATGCCCTAGAAGCACGAGCACGTGCGCCATGACTCCAGATCGGCGGCGTGGCCCAAAAGCTCCGGCGGATGTAGCGGGCGGGCGAGCGGTCAGGGATTCCGGTCAGCGAAGCTTCAGTGTGAGCGGGTGTTGTGGACGGAGAGGTCGAGAGGCTTGGTGACTGCCGTTGTTTTCATTTTCTTTTTTTCATTTTTTTCTTTTTGTTGTCTCACAGATTCATGAGATATAATAAATTAATCCTTATCTGCGGCTCATGGGTTACAATTTGGTAGCTGATTTTTTTTCGCTGTGCTACAGTAGCATGGGGTTAAGGCTACATTGGGTTCGAATGGTAGAACCATACTTTCACAATTGTTTCTCACTTTAATTCATCATCTTTTGCAATGTCATATAGCAAAAACGTGTTCGAATGTCCCGTATCAAATTTTTGTCTTTTGCAATGTCATATAGCAAAAACGTGTTCGAATGTCCCGTATCAAATTTTTGTCTATTAAAATTTATTACGTACATACATCGTTGATAAACCAGCTAACTAATTATGTTCTAGTACCAGCTAATTAATCCATTAGCTGTCACTAGACATGTCATGAAATATCGATCCTGTCATGCTGTTGCACTGTAGTACATGTGGCTGCGTTCATCCTCTCTTGAAGGGAGATTTTCAGCGCACGTGAAACAAAAATACTTACTAGCATATAACTAACTAAATATTAATTATTATAAATTTAAAAAATGAATTTATTTGATATTTTTAACTACTTTCATATAAAAACTTTTTTAAAAAATATGTCACATTTAATAGTTTGAAAAACGTGTTAATAGAAAAACGAGTAGTGTTTGAAACTAATAAAGATAAAGGTTAAGTTGACGCACATAAAACGATAAAATTATTAGTACATGATTAATTAAGTTTTAATTATTATAAACGTAACAAATAGATATATTTGATATTTGAAAGTAACTTTTTATCTAGAAAGTTTTCATACGAAACGTACTGTTTGGTGGTTTAAAAAACCTGTTAATGAAAACCGAAATAAAATTTAAATTTTAATCAGAAAAAACAGGTACTTGGCGTTAAGGCTGGATGTGGTGGAGCCCTGGAGGATATGTGATGGAGGATGTGCAACGAGCACCGGATCAGCTAGCAACATGGGCTACGTACACGCGTTCAATCGTCAACTTTACGACCGCCGAGGCGCCGCGTGTGGGTCGGCAAGATCATCGGTATTCGCGCTGCGCGTATCCAGGAGGATTACGTACGCAAATCGCAGCGACGCGACGCGACGCGACACCACAGGTGCAATTATTCGTCCCGCGACCCTAGTAGTACGTAGCAGCAGCTGGGAGTAGCTACTGAACGAGTGCGCCCTCCCATTTTGTTTGTGGTTTGGTTTTGATTTTGCGTGCAATAGGGCTAACAAGGACGCGCTGTTGTTCGACTGGACGACCTGGTAGATGCGCACTTCCAGTACGTGCGGCTCCGACGACGAGTACCACCCCGACCCCGACCGCCGTGTTCTCGCCGCTGCACCATCGCCGGCGGTCAAGACCGTCGTCATCCGTGTGCCCCTGCGGCGGCAGCAACTGATCGAACGAACAAACGGTCGTGCTGGATCGTGTACTCGTGGCGATGAGGTACGAGTTTTGCCGATTAGGGTTTAGGGGTTTAGGGTTTTGACCAATTTAATTGGGGATCTAGATGTAAAGATAAAATCATGCCAAAATTCAAGTGAGTCTAACATATTGAGTAGCATCCACATGAATTTTTTCATGATTTTATCTTACACCAATTAGTTTTAACAATTCACTAAGCTTATCTTTGAGTCTGTTGTCAAACAGTCATAACTCGAGTGTCCTTCGATAAAACAACCATATCTTTTTCATACGGATTCGAAATCAGACATATAATATATCGACGGACATCTACAGAAAAAGTTACATCCGTTGCTTCCCCGCTTTGCTGGGTTCAGCGAAATCAAAATCTCGAAATTCCGCTTGCAAGATTGTGTTTTTGAGGTGAGAAGCTTCGGGACCCTTTTTGATAGAACCTTGAAAAATTCTACGGAACACATATTTCGTCCGTTCGAGCTTACATTTTCTGTGGTTGGTTCCTGCGTGCTCCTATGTGTGAAAAAAATATTAGAAAAATAAAATAAAAATAAAAAAGTTGTTTTCTCTCTCCTCTACACTAGAGAGAGAAATCCAGAGAGAAAAATAATCTTTCCGTGCGGGCCTCTTAAGCCGTCCGCACGGAAAGATAATCTTTCCGTGCGGGCGGCTTAAGAGGCCCGCACGGAAAGATTATCTTTCCGTGCGGGCTGTTAAGCTGCCCGCACGCGATGATCATCACCGCCTATATAGGTGCGCGCGGGCTCCGAAATTTTCTAACACCCGACGAAATTCAGATCCCGTCTCTACCGTCAAGGGCTCTCCTCCTCCGCCGGTAGCCTCCGCCTCCGCCTCCCCGCCGCCGGTCTCCTCCGCCGCCTCCGGTCTCCACCGCCGCCTCCCCGCCGCCGGCCTCCACCGTCGTCTCCACCACCGCCACCACCGCCGCCGCCGCCGTCGGGTGTGCCGGCGCATCCGCCTCGCATCCGCCTCCATCGACGGCCGTCTCCACCGACTGCCACCTCCACCACCACCGCCTCCTCCACGGCCGCCGCCGCCGCCTCCACCGACTGCCACCGACTGCCACCTACCGCCACCGACGACGACAACGATTTATTTGTAAATTTAATTGTACAAAAAAAATTAGTTGGGAAGTATATATGTGAAATTAATTTTGTGTTATTTGTGATGTGAAATTAATTTTGTGTTATTTGGGAAGTATATACGACGGCCGGATCCGCACCGCCGCCGGGATAGCTATGGTTTTAATTTTTTTTTGAATTTTTTTTCCGTGCGGTCGACTTAACGCGACCGCACGGGTAAATCGATTATCCCGTGCGGTCGGCTTAAGCGGCCCGCACGGGATAATGGATCTTTCCGTGTTTATATCAAATCTACCCGTTGAAAAGGAAGAGAGAGAGAAGCAGCATGGAGAGGAGAGGCCGGGTAGCAGCACAGTACTGTGCATGCACTGTGCATGTAGCTCCCGTCGATTCTTCCTCCTCCCTCAGTTCTTTCTCCACTGTAGTAGTTCTTGGGTTTGTGACTCCCACAGCGAGCATGATTCACTCCGGCGGCCACCGCCGCCGCCGCGGGAGCAAAGGGCCGTACGAGCGCGGCGGAGACGGGAGGGGGGACGGAAGCGCATGCGCCCATCGTCGCAACGACGTGGACCAAGCCAAGAGCCGCATGGAAGCGGCAGCGACGGAAGCAAAGGTAGGCTGCACGTTGAGCAGTGCTTGTCGCCGCAACGATGTGGACCAAGCTGCCAAGGGCTGCATGGACGCGGCGGCGAAGGACACCAATGCAGGCTCCACGTTGGACAGTGGCTGCTATGCTGCTAAGGCTCCCGCATGGATGGAGGAGTTCTTCGGCAACTCTACGCTGTGCAAGAAGAAGGTACCTCTTCTTGCACACGTCATCCGTGGTGTTTCTTGCTTCTACCTTATGTGTCTCCTTAGATCTACTAAGGGCTCCCTCCCAAAATATACCTATCTTCTTTCTTTCTTGTTCAGATATACCTCCTCCCCGCCTACCTTTGGATGCGACCAAGAATGGACTCTGCTGTTCCCAAGTGTGATGCAAACATGCTGCTATCTTTTTTTCTTAATGTATCGGCAATTAGAGGGTTTTGTCTTACTAACAAGATTTTGGGTAAAGATGGTGCGGCGCTTCGTCTTACTAACTACATTTTGATCAATCTCACGTTCGTTCTGCTATATGCTGCTATTTATGCTCTTTTGCTGATTCTTTCCTTTGGGTTGTCTTGGTACTGTAGTGGAACATGCAGGAGGAGGTGAAGGAGGTACGTGTAAAGCAGAATGCCCCTGCACCATCTTCTTGCTTGCTCAAGTCTTCGGTAAAAAAACCCCTCTAATTGTCAAGTCAGGCGTAAATTTGTCTACTTTTCCGGCTGACGGTTTAGTTACAAAGTATGACATAATTCCTTTCTTTTTGTAGCTAACCATAAACCTATTGAAAGAGACCAACATGATTCTGCTTGAGGGGGGACTCTGCAACTGTGAGAAGGTTTGAACCATATCTTCTATGATTTAGTTACGGGCATTCCATTTTGTATATGCTCTTTAACTTCTTGAGGTTTTCAAGTATAGCTTACCATGCTAGTTTAATACTTTGTCTCGGGGATGTTTTGTTGGAATCAGACATTTCTTATGTCTGCATTGATGACTGATGTATCCTGCACACACCTGTTAAGCAATGTGTATGTACATAATTAGCTTGGATTTTTAATTTTGAACCTAAAGAGAAATGTTGAAAGTAATCTGTACACATATTATGGTTGAAGGTTCCCAAACAAAAGTTCACATGACGAGACATCCTACTATTTATAATTTGATAAGTAGATGCATCTTTGGTGTAGCTCATCTCGATCTCAACAGTTTCTTTGGATGGCATTGCTTTTCTCTTTTCCCTATTCTTATTTTCTTATATCGTTCTCACTTAACATTGAGGCATGGACATCAATCACTGTCATGTATCTTAGATGTATAATCATAAACATATGTAGCTTTTCTTATTGCTTGTGCTGATTTTATGTTGTAGGACTCTTGGAATTTGGAGCTGAAAGCAAATCAGCGGGAGAAGATTCATATGAAAGGTTGTGCAAGTGCATGTTTGGGTTATGGGACGGTTAGTACCTTATGTTGTAATCATTTGTTCATCGTTGTAGTCCTTTTCTTGATCTTTTCCGCATTATTAGCACTAGCAAAATTATGTAATCCTAGAGCTTGTAGCAAACATAGGTAGTAATGCAAACTGAAGATAGACATTGTTAGTAATATAATTTATTATAGCAACATGTAATGCCATATCTTCCTCTATTTCAAATATTGTTATAGAGATTTTTTTTTGTCTTTTTAGGGGGAAGAACTACCACAAAAAAAAAACAAGAACCACCACTGCATCAACTTTTACAGCAGAAGCAACATCAACAATGTCAGCAACAAGCTGCTCACACTCCAAAGTCGATGGTGCAGAAGCCTGAGGTATGTTGCTACTTCCTATACTGTAACACCGTGAAACGGGACGGAAGGAGTTGGTCTCGGAAACAAGAGGCATCTTTTTATCTGCATCTCTTCTTCTTCTGTAGCTAGTGACTCGTGATGGCAATCTATTCCTTCCCCATTTCATTCGCGCAGCTATTGCTTCTGTGATCACCGTGGCATGTCATGTATGGTGCTGGTTTTCTTCTTTGTTTTAAGGAGAGAATTTGCATAGACTAGATCAAGTCTACCGCGGGGGACCCACGTTTCATATTTTTTATAAACTTAGTCAAATTTAAAAATGTTTGACTAGGAAAAGTTAAAACTACTTATAATATGAAACAGTGAAGTACTGTTTATGCTCTTTTGTTGATTCTTTCCTTTGGGTTGTCTTGATTGCAGTGGAACACACAGGAGGAGGTGAAGGAGGTCCATGTGAAGCAGAATGTCCCTGCACCATCTTCTTACTTGCTCAAGTCCTCGGTAAAAAAGGCCCCCTCTAATTCTCAAGTCAGGCATAAATTTGTCTACTTTTTTGGCTGACGGTTTAATTACAAAGTAGTATGTCGTAATTCTTTTCTTTCAACAACTAACCATAATTATCTTGGATTTTCAATTTTTAACCTAGAGAGAAATGTTGAATCTAATCCATATACATGATTATAGTTTCTAAACATCTTAGAGTAATGTGTGCGCCACTTCTTTTAATGCACTGCTGCTCTTCATCTTAAGTAATGTATATCTACATAATTATCTTGGATTTTCAATTTTTAACCTAGAGAGAAATGTTGAAACTAATCTGTGTACATCTATCTATACCTATACTAATTGGGCACTTTCTATGAGCTCTCATGTTAACCAGAAAAATCTAACTGTTGATTAGGCAAGTAATAAAACAATGACCATACATCATACCATAGATCAAATATGAAGGCCCAATCATCCTATTTGATATCCTTTGTACTAGGATCTTGCCAAAGCCCACACGTTATTATCTCCAAATAGCAGTTATTGTATCTACAACTGACTGATTTTGTTTAGCGCTTATGACTTATCGATAAGGAAGTGGAGATCGATAGACATGACAAGAGGTGCTCCACATGGATCGGCGATGATCTGAACTCCGAGCGAAGGATCCTAGCTAACAGAAAACCGTTTATGTTTAACATGGATCAAGATAAACTATTTTAGGACGGACCCACAAGAGATGTCCTTCAGATATCACCAAGTTAGGTGTATCTTTTCTTAATCCAGAGTTTGAAACAATATGACCTAGAGTGTTGGCCAAAAAATTTGAAACAATATCAACAAATCAAAACGTTTGCTTGCACATACGTCTTCGTGTCCCCAATCCTACGTCGTCGCATCTATGTACAGTTAACATAGAAATTAGAGAGGGAATTCCCCGCCGGGAATGCAGGTAAATGTGACTCTTGCATGAATCCGTCAACTTGCATGTTGCACGTGATTTATTTTCCTATTGAAAGAGCTCTTTTGATGTATTTCCCAACTGAATTTGCTGCTTGGTATTAGATTATTGAGTTCTGTTGATCTTTCGACTATAAATATCTCACTTTTGACTAAAAAATGATTTATTGAATAATAATTTCAAAGAAGATAGAATATACATATCTATATTTTTTTTCTGAATACAAACTAGGAGCTAATATTTAATTTTCTATATGTCGGTACGCACTGCATGTCATCCAAACAATTAAATTTTGAAGTAGTTAGCATATACTTATATATACATATATTATTTTAGGCTAAATAAAATGGTCGATCATACAAAAGGAAGATAGTAACCAACAACTGTGTGTTCTTTTTAAAGGATAAATGGATAAATGCACTTGCTTCCCAAGCTCTTAAACAATACTTTTTTGAAAAATAATATTATATGAATTTCTTATAAAACCATTTTAAATTCATTTTCAACTTCATAAAATTTAATTCATTTATTTCTACCCTTGAATAATTATCACTCATCCTAAAAAGAAGACAATAACAGTGCTTTTCTAAGGAACGGATTAATGGATAAGTGTGCATGATTTTGAAGATATTAAATGGTGTGATTTTTACAAAAACTTTCTATAGATGAATTCATTGGAAAACTGTTTTAAATTTATTTTCCAGTTTTATAATATTTAGTCCATTTGTTCCTACCCTTGAATAATTATAATAAATCATTCAGTTATTATGAAAAAACACACCGAACAAGAGCCAAGGGCAGTCGCTTACAAGGATTGGTTAGCTTTATGTCCCAGGTTCTAGAGTTATATAAGCATAGATGGACTCAAGATTGTCATAGCAGATGAACATTGCCCGGAGAAAAACGTTGTGAAGAACATTGTTTACAATTAATTTTGTACCTCCTCTTTTAACTGTTATTTTCCATATCCTGTGGTGAGATTACAATTTTGTCCTTTCTTTCTTTTCATAATGTAGATTTGAATAAAATGATATATTAATTAGGAATAACATCACTAAGTACTATTCTCAAATCTTTATTTATGATTTAACTGCAAATTAAAACATAATGGCTGCTTATTTCCGAATTGTCAAGGTATGCTCCCTCTCTCTATATGATGACCGACCAATTTTGAAACGGTATGCTTCCGTTGGTTTAAATATCAAATAACGTTCATTCAGATGTGCCTTTCTTTTTCCCCGTTCAACAGCCTGTTGACACAAAGGTTGGTGACAGAAGTATTCAAGGAATGCTGACATTCATACACGTCCCTGGACATTTATACAATTCTATCTCTCACTCACACCAGACGTCGATGTTTAATTTAAATCCATGATTAAATTATAAATATTGTAAAAAAAGACAATTAGCATAAAAAATCATTAGTTAGAAAAATATAACCTTCAATACATATATCTTATGGTGTCATCTACAGATATTAATTAATCCTATAATAATATAAACAAGAATGCGGACTGAACAAAGCTAGTATACCCAAAGTGTCAACAAGATTGTATATGTGTAAATATTAACTATCCTGGAGGATGTTTTCACTCAAAGCATTTACTACAGCTACCATTATCAAGTATTGTGAAAAAGTTAGTTGTTATATGCCGCACATCATCTTACTAACAAGATTTATTCAATCTCGCATTCGTTGTTTGTTGTTATATGCTGTTATTTATGCTCTTTTGCCGTTATTTCTTTGCAGGGGTTACAATCACTATTTGTCCAGGCATGCGGTGTTAGTGTATCTGTACAAGTGGATGTATTTAATACAAAGGTTGATTTTGTAGTCAATTCTGCTTATCAAAAGATAGGAGTCAATGCTCAAGACACATATGCAGTGTTGTGTGGCAAGGTTTTAGAGTATGATAAATTACTATCAGAGTACCCTTTACATCGAAACTCAACTATTGAAATCTGTTACCGAGGAAGAGCTGGACAGTAAGTATTATCTATTTAAAACAGATGTTAATTTTCCTTATTTATATATGTCCATAACATTGTAACATTGTGTTTTGCTGCAGGCCAATGACTTTCGATCAAAAATTCAATGTTAATGCTGGATTTTTGTACCATAATATTCAATTACATCCAGATCTTCAAAATGTTAGAATCCAGGGAGTCCAATACGCACAGTTTTTCTTGAATTTCGCCTCATACAATATCCAGAAGGTATTGATGCATGTTACTGGACTACATCGGGAAGGGTGGAGCTATAATGGGGCTTTTACTAGCCAAAACATTATTTTTCATGATGGGGCAGTTAATATAGTAAACATTCCTATAGTGCCATTTCATGCAAATTCATGTGCTAGGGATTATGGAAGTATTTACAATATATTCTCTACTAGGTTTGGACCAATGTATCCACTGCAGTTTGACCATCTCCTTGAATTCTTAAGGACATGTCCTTATGGGGTGAACTCTAGAGGTGAAACAATAATTGCGTTTGTTACAAATCATCCTAGCATTGAATCATATGTTGATAGGATGAAACAATTGATGATTTTAGACAATGTGCTACATAGACACCCTACACATCATAATGCTAATGTAAGAGCTTTGGGACCATATGTTTGGAAAGGTAAAGTGAGACTTATTCCTGAACTCAATAATATTCTTAACTACAAACCGCCCGGGTTTCCACTAGGATGGCATAATCTCTTGTACACTGATGATGCAAGAGGTTGTCTGCATTTTGCTAATAACTTTTTGAAGCATGCAAGAAACAGGATTAGTATAATACTTCTTAACTCCATTATTCTTTCACTGGTGAAAACATATTTTTGTCTAACACTGTTTTTCACTAAACAGTTCCTAGAAGAACAAATAGAGGCATCATTTTCTCTAAACGTGAAAAACTACTTGCCATTGATATTACAAGGGCTTGCTGAACTTGCTGATCGCACCCAAAACAGGCAATACATCATTGACATGTAAGTGGATCTCAAGTCTTACCGAAATATTTCTCAATCAAGTTTAAAAGATGAAATGAGATTATTTCTGTAGGCTTTCAAATCCACTGGCGGATGTAAGCACGGGAAATTAGGTGCAGTTATGCTAACTTGATCAAAAATTGACTTGTCAGACTATCATTGTATTGTTCCATCCATCATTGCATTCTTCTGTTGATCCGTATGAAGCAATCTGGAGGTGTTTCAGTTGGAAAGCTGTGAAGGAATGCCGTTGTATCTGCGGTTGCTAGTTGCTCTGGCCTCATGGAGGCATGTATCTTCTATGTTTCTTTGCCCATGTTGAGGCAAATGACCGGTGTTGCAGGCTAGTATGTATGTGTTGCAGCATGGCGGGATGGCGTCATGCTGGAATGCAAAGATAAAAAACAGCCATGTTAGAAACTGCTTAATTTAGCTAGTTGTTGTACTGTATGAACATCACTGCATGCATGCATTCGCTCTTAGTAGTACTAGTAACTTGTGCTTCAGGACTACTACTGCTATCACCACCACTACTACTACATGTTTGTATGCCTGTCTGTTTGAATTGGTTTCTTTTTGGATTGGTAGCCACTTGCTCAGCTCAACTGAGCCAGAGATGAGAGGCCCTACCTGAGCGCGGGCGATCAGATTGCTTGTATTGCATGAGACATGAGTTGTATGCGTCTACGCATGCATGCAGCGTTAGCCGGACCGAGAAAACACACCTCGTGAGTTAGGCCTGCTTCTCGCTGTCGACCGCGTCTCTTGGCATGGCGCCCGAGTCGTCCTGAACTCGGCACCATGCGTATGAATGATAGGAAGGCAAGTGCCTGGAGTTCAGGCTGAATGGAGACGACATTGATTTTGAGCTCTTCCAGTGGTGGTAATAATACTACTTTGTATTCGGAAGAACATTCATAGCATGTAGGCTGGTAGCTAGCTAGAGGTAGTTTCACTTCCCTACAGCTTTCTGTTGGAAATGAGTAAATCTGCTGTCACCTGCCATTGTTGGGAAAGTGAAGTAAGGTCGGCTGTTAAACCTGCTGCTACTTTATTCCTTGTTAATACCATCAAAATACCAGATTAGCACGGGTTCGGCAGTCATCTTGTGTATGCGGTGACGATGGAACAGGAAGCCACCATATCCGGTGCCTTCCGATTTGTCGTAATCGTCTCCCTTGCTGGTTATGCCGGCCGCAAGCTCGCAGCAGCCGGATGCCCGGCCGGTGGAGTTGTAACGCCATGAAATTCGACCGTCAAAAGCGAAACCCTAAAACGCAAAATCTCAAAAACTTTTAAATTAATTTGCATCATGCCGCAATTAATTGCTCGTTTATTCGAATCTTTATTTACAGAGTTTAGATAATCGAAACCAATTATGTAAAAACCCTAAAATGGAATATCGGCTAAATAAATAATTAATGATATAAATTGAAATAAAACTATACAAATAAAAGTCGGGCAAAAATTAGTGGTAAATAAAATACTCTACCTAAATGTCATAGAAATTAATTGGGTAATATAAATTCAAATGGGAATTTTATATATATATATATATATATATATATATATATATATATATATATATATATAGATATAGATATATAGATATATATATATATATATATATAGTGTATGTAAATATAAATTATGAAAACATGAAAATCTTGAGTGAAATCTCTAGGAATAATACAAATATTGTGCAAATTCATTTGTGTGAAATTATAAACTTTTTTGGACAAATTTTAAATAGGAAAATCAATTTAATTTTCAAAAATCGGTTTGTCACTGTTCATCGTCCGCCACCTGCTCGACCCGGTCCCTAGCCCATCCCATCGCCGCGCCTGGACGCACCGAGCCCCGCGCCACCCCTCTGCCACCCGCGCCGCTGCAGCGCCGCGCCGTCCCGTCGCCATCCCCTCTGCCGCCGCGAGCCCCGAGCCGTACCTCTGCGCGCGTCGCACACCACCCTCGCGCCCCGCGCCGCGCCTGGCAGCGCCACGCGCCCCGCGCCACTGCCGCGCCGCGCCGCCCGTCCCCATTACCGCGCCGGCCGCCTGCCGCTCCTCCCCGCCTATAAAACCCCGGCCCTTCCCCTTTCCTCCCCGCACCACCCCCATCTCCTTCTCCCCGTTTTCCCCTATCTTTCCCCCCTCTCCGCTGAGCTCAGCTCCGGGCCGCCGCTTTGAGCCGCCTCCGCCGCCTTGCGCCGCCCTTCGTCGCCGTCGCCACCGGTAAGCGCCGCCGCCCCCCTCCCCTTTCCCCTCCTCCCCCTTCCGCCGTCGGTGCCGCCTGCAAGAAAAGGAGGAAGAAAGGAGCCGAGAGAGGAAAGAAAGAGAGAGGAGAGGCGGCTGAGAGAGAGGAGTGAGGCAGCAGCCGGGAGAGAGAGGAAGAAAAGAAAAAGAAGAAAAAAGGGGAAGGAAAAAGAAAACAAAGAAAAGAGAAAAAAAGAAAGGAGAGAAAAAGAAAAGAAGAGGGAAAATGAAAATAAAATAAAATAAAGAAAATTTGGAAATTAGGGAGGAAAAATTTAATTTAATATATTTGTCTATCTCTATTTGTTGGTGAACTAAAACTTCTAGAAAATAAATTAGGATTATTTAATAGCTTGCGATTCATTCATTTACTTGGTTAATTCTTTTGCGGGTTATTTATTTAGCTATTTATTTAGACGTTTATTTAGTGAGTTAATATATATACATATTAATCGGAGGTTTAGTTGTCGGCTATTTTGAAAATCCTTTTATAATTGCGGTTATCTATTTAATAGGTAATTTATTAGTATTTAGTCAATTAATTATCTATTCAGATTTTTACTCGTTAATCTATTTACCAACTTAATTTCTCATTATGATTATTTCGTCATTCATTCTTTAGGGTTGTTTATTACCGGAACCTAAGTATTAAAATTGCGGTGTATCTTACTTTGGCTTAATATATTAGGGTTATTTATTATTAATCGGAATTTAATTTATTTGGAATCGTGTAAATTAAAATGAGTTAACACTTTTATCGATTAGCACAAATACTTTAGGACAAATGGATTAAAATCGGATTTGTCTATCTCATAAATAGTAGAATCGATACCGAAATCCGACGCTCGCGCTCGATCTTTTCTTTAATCGGATTTTATTGGATCTTTATTGAATTCTAATTGAATTCAATTCAATTTCTTTCGCACGTAATTCTAGACCTCGAGGGAGTTGCGAGTCCGACGGAGGATCAAGACCCGCAGGGCTTCGAGCAAGGCAAGTCATCACTAATCCTTGAACACGTTGATCTCAATTGCGAACTTACTTTGTTTACAAATAAAATTGCATGCAATGTTAAATATCTTACTTGTTATTATGTCATGCCTTTGACTATTGTTTACCTTATTCCCTTGTACCCATAAATGCATGTGATGTCCTTAGTCATTTATGATAAATGCTTAGTAATGCTAATTTAGATTCATGCAATCTCATATTTATTAAATGCTATATGCTCGGGTAACTACATTTGGGAAGGTGGTTGAGATGTGGCATGTGGAGACATGAGCGCCAGATTGCCATGACATTGATGACATGGTTTGCGAAAGGAAAATAAAACTAAACAACTGTTTTCGACTAGGGCGGCTAGAGGATTCGGGTGGTGTCCGGTAAAGGCTAGTGCCGTCCCTGGTCAGTTAAGGACCGAGCCATGAAGCTAAGCATGAAACGACCCCTGTACAACCGAACTTCTCAAATGGGAATAGACCTAGCGGAGTAAATAGCTGAGCGGAGGTAGTATCCATGCATAGTGGTCTTCTTGATGTGTATGAGAGGTAGGGCCTATGATGGGGTTGCCACCGGTAGGACCGCCATGTGTAAACCTAAACTTAATTATAACTTAATGTATGTGTGAGTCTTCCCTCCCCGGAAGTGCCAGAACGTCTCTCACTGCTAGAAACCGTGTACGCCTAGAGTGCATGAGGACGCAAGTTAATGGAGCGGGTACTGCCAATGTGAGGTTATTTAAATACTTTGCCGTGACATGTTTCATGTGTTGGGATGAGGCTCATACGTTAGGCAGTTGCAGAGTACGGGTAAAGTGTACATCCACTGCAGTGTGAATAAATCAGATCTATTCGAATAGCCGTGCTCGCGGTTATTGAGCATTGAGACATGTATTACACTTGGCTAGACTTTAAATTCTTAAACTGATTGGGATGGACATGCATAATGACTTTTATGTGGTGGTGGTTCAACTTCTCGGGAGGCGAGAAGGGGTAGACTCCAGAAAACCATGACGACACAATGGCGGGAAGCTATCCTTGGGATCACAATGGATGGTGGACAGAACCGTCGTTGATTAATGAACTATAGTATTAAAATTTGATCAGTCTATGCTAGGTCTTAGGCTTGTGAAAAGATTTGCCAAACTTACTTTACGCAAAAGAATCACAGCCGTTCCTTAGTTATTCCCTATCATATACATCATTGTTGTGGTGGCTTGCTAAGTACGGTTGGTACTCACCCTTGTTATATGCAAAACATTCAGATGAGGACAATGAAGTCCCCGAAGACCCCTACGACTACTACCAGGAGTATCAGGGGGGTACGGAAGACGACGGCGCTCGGGTGTTGTAGCATGCATATGCATATGTGCTGCACTTGGTTTGGTCATGCTTCGAGTGAAGTGCATTTGTGTGGCTTTGGATGATGGAATCGGTCAACAGGATGGCCTGTGCATGTGGGCTACTCAGCTCGGTTGGTAGGGAGGCCAAGATGACATGGAGGCCCAGGTACACAGGCCCAGAGCTAGGCGGCTCACTCGGCCTGGTCAGGTATAAAAAGATTAGAAATTTAGGTATCGAGTCCTAATAGGATTAGGAGTTCTATTCCAGTTTGTGTTGGAGGCTCTTGGTACAAATAGATGAGGGATTCAAACAAAGGGCAAACAACCTTTAAAAGAGAGGAAAAGCTAAGGTTCAGTCTTAAGAGAGGATTGTTTGGTGTGCACTTTGTAAACACTGTTGATATAATAAAATTGATCTTCATCAAGTAAGTTCTAAATTTAAGGGTATTTTTAATTTCATAAAAAAATATGATTGTTTGGTCTTTCCTATGATTCACCTTCCTCTATTATAAGTTTGGTTGTTATGTTTGATCCTACATCTATGAGCTCTTACTACGACATGACTATATATTTTATCAAAAATAATTGTATACTAGTAAAAATGACCGTGCACTGGCTATGGGTAAAAAAAACCCTCGTATTATATAGTCGATAAATAGTTAAAATAGAAGTCCGTATAAATTGGATATTTTTTTATTCTTTTTAAATTTTTTTAGGATGCCTTTTTTGTTTTTGGTTATTTTTATAATGGTGTTTTTTTTCTCGCGTTGAGTCGGACGGTTTTTTCGAAACGGATTTCTTATAAATGGTAGTTTTTTCTCGTGTTGAGTCAAACAGTTTTCTTGAAGCGTTTTTTTATAAATGGCGGTTTTTTTCTCGCATTGAGTCAGATGGTTTTTTTTGATCTTTTTCTGTAAATGGCGTTTTTTTTCAAACAGTTTTTTTGTAGCGGTTTTTTATAAATGACGTTTTTTTCTCGTGCGGTTTATATAAACTTTTGCATCTTTAGGTTGATTTTGATATATGAGAATTTGAATGAATTTTGAACACGAAAGGACTGATAAAAAAAGTAATTCGAAAAGGGAAAATTGAATTTGCTTTTAAATTTTCGAATTGAGTTTGAGAAATTTTTGGAAAAGCTGAAAATGCCGAACTAGTTTTTTTAAAATTGGACCATTTTTTAACGTTGTGCGGAACTTTTTTTCCGCGAACCTTTTTTTGGACGAATTTTAGGAATTTTTCTTGCCAACTTTTTTCCAGATAAACAATGGAAACTTCTTTATATTTTTAAATAGTAGAGAAGAGATAGAGATTGAAAAAGTAATTTAATTCTTCTTCCAAGATCTGGGCCGAATTCAGCTCAACTTTTCTTCTCTCCAGAAAAAGTCTAGATTACGTCCCTCCGCAAACCGACCTTTTTCCCTTTGTCTCTCTCCGGCCCGCGTCCTTTCTGTAGTCTAGTTTACATCCTTCCTTCAATCGGGCCAAGGAAAAAGTCACAGCAGAAGTGTAATTTTCCTCCTCCTTACTACGTATGGACAAATGACTGACGGAAAGTTACGAATATTTATAATAGGTATAGATATAGATATGTGGTACTTTCAAATTGTTAATTATTTAACCAAAATAATATATTGCACGCAAGTAAAATATATCTTATGGATAATTTTCATCTCTTAAAGGGGTGGTACTCGGGTGGGAGTGTGTAGGAGGATGTGATTAGGGTTTATTACGTGGCTAAGGCTTTGTTCAGCTTGCTGTGTTCTAACTCATCTTTCTCGTATTTCGTACGCACACTTTTCAAACTATTAAATGGTACGTTTTTTTTAAAAACTTTCTATACGAAAGTTGCTTAAAAAAATCATATTATCCATTTTTGAAAAAATTAGTTAATATTTAATTAATCACGCGCTAATGGATCACTCTATTTTTTTGTACGCAGAAGATGTGTTCCCAAAACATAACCACAAACACAGCCTAAGTGGTCTAGGCATATTACATGTGTTGGAGATTAGTAGTCGGGTTCATATCCTCTAACATTGTGAAGTGATGTTAGAGGAGTACAGTGCGCAGAGCACTGCAGCAGAGGTACTGTATAATATCTCCTTTGAATTTCCTCATGATTTTATACTGTACCAAATATTTCTTAAATATTCAACGAGCTTATCTACATTTAAGTGTTTCTATTTTAGATATATGTTTAAATGATTGTAAAATTATATTTTGATTTGTAATTAACCAGAGATAGTGTTATTAGACTTTACTTTCATTTCACCATACCTAAACTCTTAAGACACTTGTGCACTTGTGTGTATATAAATGAGTTAGCTTAAATGTACTTAAGGAGACCATTAGGGCAATGCTTTTAATAATATGCATGCACATTTAGTTCATGAGACCTAACATGAAATACATCAAACATCCAAAAACATTTAAAAAGAATCAAACAAACACTACATCTTATGTTTATGCAAGCATGCAAATATTTTATATGCCAAATTAAATTGAGAAGGAAGAAGTTTTAAATTATTCGCAAATTTGCATATAGGCACTAGCTAGTTTAACCTTACCTAGGTTTTATATTTCAAAAATTTTGGTCATCAACTCCGAAACTCATTTTTATTATTTAGTTGAAGTCAAAATTCGAAATTCAAAATTTTGGGTATGTTACGGTTATCGCTCCAGTACATAGATCTAAAGCCGTCCATCTTGAAATGGACGACTGATATTCATCCGATGTCACAGCACCTTTCCTTCCTTGTCATTACTGCTTGATGTCCGAGGATACGAATATGAGTCAGTTGTATATTAGAAAATAAAACATATTATGTTTTGCTATTTAATCTTGAGATACTTGGTCCATATGTATAGCAGTATCTATATCGAACACGCCATTTGGCTGTGGGACAACAGTCGTAACTTTTCCGAAGTATCAGTGCAACATAGGTAATTAATAAGAGCGATCATATTTTTATCTGGAGCAATAGAGAAAACTTCGGGCCATTGGTTTTATTTGACTGGTGGATGAAATGCCAATCTTGTTTAGCCGGTGGAAATAAGACCAATATCTTATATTTCGATATTCAATCATGCAGTTATCCGCTGATTAAAAATCAAGATTGCTCATGGCAACTGAACATACAATTGATATGATTAGAGATAGCAAGAGAACTATGCTGCAGTCTGAAGATACTGGAATCTCCCACTTGCATGACCTACATCAACTGCGTGGACGTCTAATACATGCTCATGATATAGTAAGTAACTACTTACTATTAGTTATTCCCTGTCTGAGCTAACTATTTTTATTTTTGCATCCCATTTATTTACTAACTCGATCATATCCGAACTTGGAAACTTTCCCACGCAATTTTGCATATTCTTATCAAATTGTATTTGTTATACAACTGTTAATTTCTATTTCATATATGTAACTATATTTTATATACAATAAAAAATAGTAAAAGTAGGATTGAATTTGATATGCAACTCTTTTCTTCTCTTTCTATATATATATACACAATTGTACTTTGTATATATCTATATTATCAATCACACTGATTTAATTTGGTCTCACCAAATCTAACAGTTTAGTTTTTTTCGACTAATGTGGTAATCTGTAGGCCTCCAGAACAAATGATGTAAAGATTATGGGTACCATATACCCACACGGCTGGATTGTCTGACTAATTATAGGGGATAGATTGTATGCAATGATTATGTAACAGTTTAGGACTTGGGTATTACGTTTCCTTGTGTATTAAGGAACAGTTTATAGTCTCGAACTGTTAATATTGTAGATAAGGTTTAGGAGACTTATGCCGTATATGGTTGAGTCTCTATTTTGTAATCCTGTCCTCTTGAGCTATATAAGGAGGATAGGACGCCCCTTGGGGGAGAGAACTTCTTGGATAATCACAACTTGATCGTGAGATCAATATAATACTCGACGGATTTAATTCCCGAAACACAAGTAGGGTATTACTTCTTTCCAGAAGGCCTAAACTTGTTTAAACCTTTGTCTTATAACCCATCCACTTTAGATCTTGTGCGCTACCCCCGCTGAAACCAAGTTTCGACAGTTGGCGTGTTAGGTAGGGGTTGCGTCAAGTTTTTCGTCGACAAATACGATAGGATCTACTTCAGGCATCGGCGACTTCGCCTTCCCTCTAGAATAGGCATACCGCTTTGGCAGCCTTGACTTCATCACCAACAACTTCGGCAAGATTTCTCTCCTCGACTCTGATTCAAACCAGTCGGGAAGAGACAACCACTCGGCATTGTTGGGGTTACCAAACGCCGCTGAGACCTATTTCGATCTCCTTTCCTTCGAGTTGGCTCCAAACCACTCGGGGGAATCTTCAATGCTAACTCATGCATGCGACTTCTCCAGTGAAGCATAGGCGTACCCGCCGATCGTCATGCAACTTTCTCCAATACCTGCCGAGACACTCAGATCTAGATCTGTTTCTCCCCAACTTAAGTCAGCTTCAAAGGCAACCATACCAGATCCAGGGAGATTGGAGTCATGCTTCAACCTCTTGGTTCTTGTTCATCTACCGAGATTGGCGATTACGTCAGCACTTCTAAAGACTACAACGACATCGCCACTGAGTACATCAACAACTCCAAGTTCGATGACAACTACACCCCACTCTTCTTCGACGTTTTCATGGTGGACATTGGAGAGACCAACTCGACCCTTGCTTGAAGGGTTGCGGAGGAAGAACGAACCAACTTTGAAGAAGACAGCAAGCGTAAGGAGGAGGAACGCAAAGGCAAGGAGGAGAAAGACAGAAGAAAATGAGATTTGGCTACGACTGGGCATGCAGCCCGCGATGCTATACTTCAGACCCGTGTCGACAATACTAATGTTTTTCTTATGTCACAACAAAAAGTGGTCACGGCAGTTACCCTTATTGATACCATCATCGACACGGCTCCACCCAATGTGACTCCAATCTTAAACAAAGTGAAGACCATGGTCACAACTAGCGTAGCTCAGGGTGCAGGAACCAGTCGGCTAGTTGATGAATCCACTACGGAAACACCTGATGGCAGTCGCCTACCGCTGCTATAATCCAGAGATTACGGGAAACCTGAGCGCAGCAAGACCCATGTCAGGTCAAATGAGTACCGTCATCAAGAAGATAGAAGGCGCCAAGACCAGTCGGCTGACTCCCATGATTGACATTGTAACCGACCACCGATTCATGACTGAATTCGTCACGACAACTCTAGTTATCAGGGCGGTTCTCAGATGCCTGCACCCAGCGACCTGAGGGACGTACTTGACAAGCGTGAGTGCAACAACCATGCCTATTGTGAAGGACAAAGATATTCACCCGACAACAGCGAAGAAGTAACTGCTTTTACCCGAGATCTGCGTCGAGTGAATTGGCCGAGTGGTTTTAAACCCACTGGGATCGAGAAGTATGACGGCAAGACCGACCCTGAATCATGGCTCACCGTCTACACCCTCGCAATTGGCACAATAGGAGGAGATAACAAGGGCATGGCTAATTATCTACCTGTGGCACTTGCCGACTCAGCCAGGAGTTGGCTCACCAGCTTACCAAGGAGCTCAATCGACTCTTGGAGTGAACTTTGTGACCACTTCATCGCTAATTTACAGGGAACCTTTGAGAGGCCCGGAACTCACTTTGATTTATACAACGTGATCTAGAAACCCGACGAATCCTTAAAGGATTATATCTGATGTTTTTCGGAGAAGCGCAAAAAGATTTTGGATATCACTGACGACATCATCATAGCAGCTTTCCAGAAAGGCATTCGTAACGAGCTGCCCATCGGCAATTTTGGGTGCAAACCTCGAAGGACAGTTAAGAAGTTGTTCGAGACGGTTAATTCTTATGCTAAGTCGGACGACCATGTCAAAGCATCATGTCAAGAGAAGCAGTTGGGAAGCAACTGACGAGCCAAGAAGGATAACAGCAATAGCAGTGGCAACGATGGCCAAATAGATCGCAAGCGTAAGCCTGAGGGTCTGGTGGCCACGACCTCCAACTACCAGCAGTAGCGTCCACGCGTCAACACCTACGACAAGATTATGAACGCCCAATGCACACATTATCCAAATCATAAACATGCGGCCAAGGATTGTTTTATATACAAGCAATTCGCTGAGCAATATGCAGTCTAGCTCAAGAAGCCGTCCGACGACGAAGGAACTTTAGGGCACAAAAAGGAGGATGGCGATGGCGGATCAGGACCTTTGCAAGATCCTAGAGCCGAGTTAAACCATAGTTTTGGAGGGCCACTCGCCTACGAGTCTAAAAGAAAGCAAAAGCTGACCGACAGAGAAATCAACGCAATTCAGCCCGAAGTACCGCTATATCTATGATGGTCCGATGTTGTTATTATGTTTGACCGCTCGAATCACCTTGACCGAGTGGTCCACTCGGGGCGGTATCCCTTGGTACTAGATCCAGTTGTTCGTAATGTCAAGTTGAAACATGTTCTTATTGACGGTGGCAGCGCCCTCAACATCCTCTTTATCAAGACACTGAACGAGATGCAAATCCCAAGATCCGAGTTGAAACCAAGTTCTGCTCCTTTTCATGGAGTTATTCTAGGATTGTCATCAACACCACTCAGACTGATTACTCTTCTGGTCACCTTCGGGAGAATTTTTGCACAGAAAATGTTTGTTTTGAATTTGCAGACTTTGTGGCAGCCTATCACGTTATCTTAGGATGGTCGGCTCTCGCCAAGTTCATGGCTATTCCACATTACACTTACCTGATGATGAAGATGCTAGGCCCACAAGGAGTTATTTCCCATCGCAGCGACGTCAAGCATGCTTTTACATGTGACAAAGAAAGCTGTGACATGGCCCAAACTCATGAGAAGTTGCTTGGCCGACAGGAGATCTGACTGACTGCGTCCTCATCTGAAGAAGGAGAAATCCCCGCTAAAAAGTTGATCAAGTCGGAAGAAAGCGACGCCAAGACCAAGAAGATTCCATTTGATCCTATAGATCCCTCAAACACCGCTGTAATAGGCGCCGAGTTAGATTGTAAATAGGTAAATGCGTTCATCAACTTTCTTCAAGCTAATAAAGATATATTCGCATGGAAACCTTCTGATATGCTTGGTGTTCCTAGAGAGGTGATTGAGCACTCATTAAATGTTAAAGAGGAGGTGAAACCTATCAAACAACGACTTCGCCGCTTTGCACAGGATCAGAGAGATGCTATCAAGGAAGAGCTTGCCAAGCTTTTGGCGGTCGGGTTTATCAAGGAAGTCTATCATCCCGACTGGTTGTCTAATCCAGTCTTGGTTCAAAAAAAAATAGGGCAATGACGCATGTGCGTCGATTACACAGATCTCAATAAATCTTGTCCTAAAGATCCTTTTGGTCTACCTCGCATTGACCAGGTTGTTGATTCAACTGCTGGCTTCGAGCTTCTGAGTTATCTGTATTGATATTCGGGATATTATCAGATCAGCTTGAAGGAGCCCGACTGCTTGAAGATTTCGTTTATCACTCCGTTTGGAGCTACTGTTATATTACAATATCGTTTGGTCTCAAGAATATAGGGGCTACATATCAACACATGATTTAAAGATGTTTGCAAACACAACTCGGGCGAAATGTGGAGGTTTATGTTGATGATGTTGTTATCAAGACCAAGCGAAGAGATAATCTGGTTGCTGATTTGGAGGAAACCTTTCAAAATATTCGAGCCTTCAAAATGAAGTTAAACCCAGAGAAGTGTACCTTCGAAGTATCGTTAGGGAAGCTGCTTGGTTTCATGGTATCTCATTGTCACACCCCGGAGTTTTCCTTCTAGGCTTAAATTCGAGAAATAAATCGCTTAAATTAAAATTTTCATTTAACGTAGAGCAAAATTCTAATTTAAAAATATATTTAAATAAGTGGACATGGCATGGTGGGATTTTTCTTGAGTTCCTCATGTTAAAATACATTAATAGGATTTTTAGTGGAATTTTCAGAGCCCTAGAAATAATTTTAATCAATTAAAAACCTTCACCGCAATAATTTAATCCCTGAAAAAAAATCCTTTTCCCTTTTTCTTTTTCTTTTTCTTTTTTCTTCGGGCCGTCGGCCCATCTCCCTCCATTCCCGAGCCGGCCCAAGGCTGCGCGCCGCCCCCGCTGTCCCCTCCTCTCCCTCTCCCGCCGACCCAAGGCTGCGGCCCGCGCCGCGAGGTCCGTCCCACCTCCCTCTCCCTCCCGGGCCACCGACAGGTGGGGCCCACTTGTCGGGCCGTCTCCTCCCCAGCCGGCCGACCGCGCTCGCCACCGCCCACGCCTCCCGCGCCGCTCGCGCCTCCGCAACCGCTGCCACCCACCTCCCCGAGAAGCGTACGCCGCCCGCATCCATCTCCCCCACTCAGCGCCCCCTCCCCCGCATCGTAGAGCCTGGGATTCCCAACCAAATCCCGGCCCTCTCTCCTCTCTCCTCCAAATTCCGGTGAGGAATCCGAGGGCCATTGGCCAAACCCTAGCCCCCGGACCCTATAAAGCTCCTCCCCGCGTTTCCCCCTCTCTTTTTCCCCGAACGCTGACACCTCCTGTGCCCTCTAGCGTCGCCGCCACCGTCGTCTCCCTCGGCTCCGGTGAGCGCTCCTTCTCTCCTTCTCTCTCTCTTTTTCCTTTCTATCCCGCCGCCGCGCCGCTCGCTCGGCCGCCACCCGACCGTCACCCGCGCGCGCTCGCGCCGCCCCGTCCGGCCACCGCCCATGCCGGCTGTCGCCCGCGCCGGCTGCCGCGTGAGCCGCTGCGCCATGGCTGCGCCGTGGCCGCGACTGGCCGCCGCGTCAGCGCCACGTGTGCGCTGCGTGGCGTCGCGCGGTGCCGCCCCACCCGCCGTGTGGCCGTCGCGTCGGCGCCACGTGGTGCGCCGCCCGCCCGCCGGCCGGTGGACTCGGTCCACCGTGGACCGGGGCCCCGTGCCACCAACAGTTGGGGCCCACCTGTTCGCGCCGCCCCCCTCCCCGGCGACGTTAGCCCTTGCGCCGATGATGTCAGCCCTAGGGATTATTGCGCAATAAATTGAATAAGAAGTTTTCTGTTTATAGTAAAACACAGTTAATCTTCTAAAATTCATAACTAATTCATCCGGACTCCATTTGAGTCCATTCAAGTTACAGAAAATTCATAAAAATGCCTAGAATACATTAAAATGGTTTTGTTCTCTGTTTCAGTAGACTTATAGCCTGTTTGCTTGTGTGTTTTATTTTTGTTTATATTCCAGTAATTCCAACACTCCGATTTATTTCGAGGTTGTTGCAGAGGTCGATCCAGCGCAAGAGCAAGGCAAGTCATGCTTAATCACTTGAACATATTGTACCTAAATTGCGAATGTCTTGTTTTTTTCTAAATATTGCATTGTTTTATAATGTCATTTAAGAGTTTAATTACCTATTGTACTCAGCCTTATGTTCCAATTATCTTGTTCCTTTGGTGGCTTGGAAAATGATTTGAGTAGTCGCTAGGTTAGAACATGCTTAGCCCTGCTTAGAAACATTAGCGCACTATTGGGATAACTAATGCTTCACTATTAATTAATGATGGATATTTAATGTTAGCTCACGATGGTTAATTGTGAATGATTAAATAATTGGTCCAACTAAAACCTGATTAACGGTGGGTTGTGAGCACATGGTTTTGATGGTCGTGCTCTTGACAATTAAGGACCGGTTCGCGGGAAACCCTGAAAGAATTACCGTACTTTCCACAAGTCAGCGTGGGTAATGGCTGGGCTTGTAGTGTGGTTTTTCCTAGCCGATGCATCCAGACAAGGGTGGGCATGATGGAGTTGGGTCGGCGGGGGTTTACTCATTGATCAGCTGCCAGATTCACCTAGGCACGAGAGGGGGCTGCCCGCCTTGGTTTAAAGGTGGGGGGCGAAACCTGTGGTGTGGTGCGCTTGGTTAGGGAGGGTTGTGCGAAGGGTCCTGTCACAGTCCCTTTTCGGTGTACCGTGGTGGTATGCCGGCACGCGGTAATGTGTCGTGGGGCTGTGTCTTGTGGGTACAGTTGTATACCTCTGATCAGAGTAAACTATTTGAATAGCCGTGCCCGCGGTTATGGGCGATCAACCAGATTCACCGTGATTAGTTATACTTCTAATAACCTGACTTAGTTGAACTGGTGTAGTTTAGGTGGTGGATTGGGCCTGTCACAACGTGGTGTAGTGTTGGGCAGCGATGGTTCAATTTTGATTAATTAACTTAACTGTTTTACCGCATTCAACTATTGTCTTTAAATGCGTTTTCATGCAAATAAACCTCTTCAGCCTCCTGTGCTATTACTTGCATCATTACTCCCTTTCCGGTATGACTTGTTGTGTACAATGGGTGGTACTCAGTCTTGCTCTATTTTCCCCCACACCAGAGTTGGAGTACGTGTCCGATAGAGGCTACTCCGAGGAGTAGGTTTGTGGTTGCCGTCAAGGATGCTCGTGGAATGGTGTTGCCACATTGCGAGCGTCTAGTTATCTAGAATAGCTTGTTTATCTTTTTCCATTGCATTTATGTAAGATATTTTTATGGTGTTTGTAAGACGTGGATCTGTATGTCAACTTTGTCGTTTGTGTACCCTGGCCGGTCCTGGACAGGGATTTAATGCACATTCTGCTTGGAATTCGGGTTAGCGAATCTCTGAGCGTGATAAGTTGGTATCAGAGCCGACCTTGACTGTTGGACAACCAACTGGAAACCCTAAGAGCCCTCTGAAACTCTTTCATGTGCATTTGCCCTTATTATTATATTTTCCCATCATTTTAGTATGGCATTAGTGATTATTTGACGCATATAAAATGTTTCATGCATAAATTTTTTTTTGTTACTCGTTTATTTACCTGAGTCCTTTAAATTGTTTTCTTTTATTTGGATTTGAGCATGCATTGATTCCCACCCCTTGTCTTCTACGCACCGTGGTGAGGATATGGACGGTTGTGTTGCAGAGCTTGCCCGCATGACCTTAGTTGTGGGTTACCCGGAAGCGCCGGAGTACACTACGATCGAGCCTCTCAGTGACGAGTTCCCACACAAAATTCGCTTGAAGGTCCATGGCTTTGTGGGCACTAGTCTTCCCAACATGGTGGTTGAGGCTTCTGGAGGCAATGTTGTGCATGCTTGTCAGGAGGCCGCTTATAGGATGATGACCAGGATCAGCGACATACACTCCTACGTCTTCTGCACCTCTGCATACCGCTACCACCCTCGTTGTTCTGCCAACAGCGATGTCAGCACCTTTCGCCCGACGACTACAGAGAACGACACCACCTTTGGACGGATGTGTACGGTGATGAAGGGATTGGACAAGATGCACGTTGACCTCCATAAGGCATCCAAGGCTCTCAACGGCCAGAAGCTTATCAAGATAGCTTGCTTGGAGGACGAGGTTGCTCGGCTCAAGGTCAAGAATGCTAGGCTGCAGGGACGTCCAGTGCCAGGTGGCCTCAGGATTCGCACTACGCCCAGGAAGAGGACCACAACCCCAGTGCGCATCTAGCTTGCACCAAGGAACCCACCATCCGCTCCAGCACCAGCTTCAGCGCCAGCTTTGCCGCCCTCACCAGTCGCATTGCCAGCACCAGCGTTTGCCATCACCTTCGCCCCAGCGTCTGTGTACCAGGGCCCAGCCAGTGGTAGTGGAGGTTGGTTGTGTGCCACACCCAGCAGCAGCCACGGCAGTGGTTCTAGCTCAGAGCCAACCAGTGGCGACACTGTCATGGCCGATTCCAGGAGCCGTTCGGAGGAGCCAGGAGACGAGCAGGAGCCCAGCTAAGACTCTACCGATCGCAGGAGCCGTTCCGAGCATTAGGCTTGCTACCCTTAGCTTTACCGTTTTACTTAGTTTGTTTCCTTGCTAGTTTCCGTGTGTTAGGTTTATTGCTTGGGGGTTAGCCGATGGTCGATATCATGTGCCTATGGTATGGCTATCTTAATAAGGATTTTGCTTGCTGTTTTAAAGTGTTTTAAATTAGATCAGTACAATTGCAGTTTAATTACAATGTAATCAAGCTTAGTTTTTTAGTAGTCTGTTTTTTTCTTTTCCAACTCTTTCTGCTGGTTTTCCCCTCCAGATGGTCAACACAAGGACAAGTGGTAACACCAGCGGCAATGAGGACCCGTCGGGAGGAGCACAAGCCAATGGAGGAAACAACAACGTTCCCCCACCCCCACCACCTGAGAATCCCACTATCGCTCAGGTGTTGGCCAGCCAAACACAAATGATGACAGCAATGATGCAACAGATGCAACAACAGATGATGCAGCAGCTGCAGCAACAGGCGCAGCAGCAGCAGTAGGCTCAACAGAACCAGCAGTTTGGCCCTCCACCCCAATCCAAGCTGCCGGAGCTCCTTCGCGTTCGGCCTCTAACTTTCTCAAGCACCACCAACCCTATAAAGGCGAACGACTGGCTCCACACCTTTGAGAAGAAACTCAACTTGCTATAGTGCAACTACCAAGAGAAGGTCGCTTTCGCCACCCACCAGCTGTAGGGTCCCGCTTCAGCTTGGTGGGACAATTATTTGGTCACCCGTCCACTCGGGACAGAAGTCACCTGGGCGGAGTTCTGCCGCAGCTTCAGGAAGGCCCAAATTTCCGACGGCATCGTGGCACAAAAGAAGAGGGAATTCAGAGCACTCCACCAGGGCAACCGGACGGTGACGGAATATCTTCATGAGTTTAACCGTCTCGCGCGTTACGCCTCGGAGGACGTGCACACCGATGCAGAAAGGCAGGAAAGGCAGGAGATTATACTGACTTCGAAAAGCTGGTCGACAAGGCAATCTGTCAGGAGGACCAGCGCAACAAGATGGACCATAAGAGGAAGGCAACTCAACTCAGGACGCACCAGGGGAGCCAACAGAAGCCCCGGTTCATCGCCGGACAGCAGGGTGGACCTTCCACCATGATTGTTCGCCAACACCAACCCTATCATTGTGGAGATTATGGGTACCGGATACCTTCACGGCTAGCTTATCCGACTTGTCATAGGGGATAGGTTATGACTCATGATTATGTAAACCGGCTATGACTTGGGAGTTATGTTACCATTGAGATAAGGGAACGGCCCGTAGTCTATAGTTGGTAAGATTGAGAAGTCCGATTTAGAGTTGGATAGGTCTCCAACTTGTAAACCCACCCTCCAGGACTATATAAGGAGGGTAGGGCGTCCCCTGAGGGAGAGACGCGAAAAATACACGAGACAACATATAGAAAACTCACGAGAGCCCCTATTGAAAGAGATCAAGAGATCAATAAAACCACTCGGCGGATCGAATCCCCGAAACAGGAGTAGGGTATTACCTCTCATTAGAGAGGGCCTGAACCTGTCTAAACCTTTGTCCCGTCTAACCCATTGTGTTTGGCACTTGACTGCTACCCCCAGATTGATATTGCCGAAACCAAGTTTCGATAGTTGGCGCGCCAGGTAGGGGCTCTGCGTCAAGTTTTCTTCTACATCTCGCCGACAAGCGCAATGGGATCTCCATCAAGCTTCGCCGACTTCGTCCTTGCCCCTGGGCAGGTGCTTCGCTTCGGCGGACTCGATTTCATCACCGACAGATTCGGTAAGCTCTCTCTTCTCGACTCGGATTCGAACCAGTCGGGAAGGGAAAACCCCTTGGCGCCGCTCGGGTTACCAGACGACGCTAAAATCCACCATAACCTCCTGTCTTCTGAGTTGGATTTGACCCACTCGGAATAATCTACTTCATCGCCTTCATGCTGTCCCCCGGCCTCACGAGAGGTCGCGGTCATACTCGAACGACTCGGGTCATATTC
Source organism: Oryza officinalis (assembly GCA_008326285.1). Classification (NCBI taxonomy): domain Eukaryota; kingdom Viridiplantae; phylum Streptophyta; class Magnoliopsida; order Poales; family Poaceae; genus Oryza; species Oryza officinalis. Next base: position 32,903,147 of record BDMV01000001.1, on the reverse strand, counting down.
ATCAACGGACATTGACGAACATCTGAGCTCCACCGACTTCGACGACCTCTACGACATCTCCACGGATGAAATCAATAGCTACGACGCAGACAAAGACTACTACGATCTGGACCTTCTCAACGTTCTCATGGCCGAGGTGGCCGAGACCGACTCGGTCGTAGCCCGGAGGATCGCGGAGGAGGAACGGGTTAAGCTTGAGCAAGAGCGCAAGCGCGTGGAAGAGGAGCGAGCAAAGCTTAAGCAAGAGCGCAAGCGTGTGGAGGAGGAGAATAAGCGCAAGGAGGAGGAGGAGCTCAGGAAGAAACAAGAAGTCGACAAGAAGAAACGAGACCTAAGGGCGACTGGGCGCACGGCCCGCAAGGCCATAATGCAGACACGAGTCGACAACGCCAATATCTTCCAGACACCTCAACAAAACGCTGTAGCAGCCCTCACCCTCATTGATACCGTCATCGAAGCGGCGCCGGCTGCGGTGACGCCACTCTTGGACAAGATCAAGACCATCGTTGCGGCCACGGCCAACGGCAATCCCTCCAGCTCCGCACGAAGGCCAACCGAGTCTGTTGCTGAAACACCCGACAGAAGCTGACTGCCGCCGCTATGGTCCAAGGACTACAAGAGACCCGAGCAAAGCAAGACACCAGCCAGATCTAAAGACACTCTCCACGAGGCAGTATGGAGGCCACGAGTTCATACGGCTGACTCTCACGAGATAGTTCATACTACTGTCCCTCTGTGACAATAGAAATCCAGGGTTCCAAATTTCTAGTCAACCTTATCCTTCTTGAATCCAAAGATCTAGATGTCATACTTGGGATGGATTGGTTAACAAGGCACAAGGGAGTTATTGATTGCGCAAGCCACACCATCACCTTGGTTAATGGAAAAGGAGAAGTGGTGACATTCCAGTCGCCGACACCCCAGAAGTAGAGAGTGTGCTTGAATCAGGTCGATGTGTTTTAATGCAAATAAACCCCTTCAGTCTCTTGTGCTATTACTTACATCATTACTTTCTTTTCGGTAAGACTTGTTGAGTACAGTGGGTGGTACTCAGTCTTCTCTATTTTTCTCACACCAGAGTTGGAGTACGTGTCCGATGGAGGCTACTCCGAGGAGTAGACTTGTGGTTGCCGTCAAGGATGCTCGTGGAATGGTGTTGCCACGCTGCGAACGTCTAGTTATCTAGAATAGCTTGTTTATCTTTGTCCACTGTGTTTATGCAAGATATTTTTATGGTGTTTGTAAGACGTTTGTGTATCCTTATCGGTCCTGGACGCGGATTTAATGCACATTCTATTTGTTGCGCTGGCCGGAGCCCTGCCACATGCCTGTGTGCCGACCTGAGGGCGTGGTACACCGGCCTCGTGCATGCAGTTCGCCGCCCCGCAGAATTATCCGCGGGTCCGCGTCATCGCCGCCAGTGCATGCTATCCTCGTAGAGGCCCGGCCCTTGGAGTGCCAGTGTGCCACTTAAAGAAACTCAAGGAGAAACGCGGACGCTCGCGGTGGCCACTTGGGATTGCCGGCGTCGGCGCGGCGGCAGAGCTGGTTTCTTAGGTTAGCTTGACGCCTTGACTTGTGAACTTCCATGCATGACGAGCAACGCGGCGGCGCCGTGGTAATAGGGCCCGGTGGACACAACGCGCGGCACGTCGCAGTGCGGTTACTCTCGCGGAGGTAGGCGGTAGGCGGAGACGCGGAAGGTGGTGAACGACTGACCCGCGCGCTCTCTCCGTGGAGGGAAGACGTTGGTCGATTAGAGAGGGTACAGTTGAGAACGAGCGTAGGCGTGGCCATGGCTCTCCTGACTCTAACAAAAACAATTCTGTTCATATTTAAAATGATCCACAGAAAGGTATTAAAGCCACTGAGGAAAACAAACTAATATAAGTGTAAACAAACAAAGAACATAAATCATTAAATGCATAGAGAAAAGCCTTGAAGATTACGCAGTCAATTTTTGGATGGATACACGGTGAAATAAGTTTGCGTGATGGTGAGGCCGACGAGGAAAGCGGCGACCACGAGGGAGATGACCGACCACGGGCTGGCGAAGTAATCGCGACAGAGCACCGCCCTGTAGCGGTGCCAGGGCGACTCGCAGTACCGGCTCACGTCCTCGTACAGCCCCGCGAAAGCCTGGTCCTTGTAGTTCATGGAGCCGCATTCGCCGAGGCGGGCGAAGAACCGGGCCGCCTCCTCGTCATCGGCCAGCAGGCTCTCCAGGATGCGATGCCGGCGGAGCAGCGCGACGTCGCGCGCCGTGACGATGAGGCTGCTCATCAGCGCCACGTAGCTGGTGAGGAGGCCCGGCACCTCGCCGCACCGCGTCTGCTCGAACGCGATCAGGTTGACAAGGAGCGGCCGCTTCATGTCGTCGATCTTTATGACCGGGATCTTCATTACTCCTCTGCGACGGTCGAACGTCACGTCGTAGCTGTCCCGCGCCGCCTTACTACCCCGTACGAAGGTCACCCCCGCCTCGAGCAGCTCGGTGGCGCGCGGTATTGTGCACTGACACGGCGGTGTTCTCTTGGTCATGAAGCACTCGCAGAGCCTGGCTATCGCTACGTTCTGATTGACGAAGGTCACTCCCGCCTCGCCCATCACTCCCAACACGGTTGCGGACGGTACTGTTTGCATAATCATCGCCTGCGTCGCCGGTCTCTTGGGCACGTAACACTCGTAGTACAGGTGGAGGAGGTGGTGGATCTTGAAGTGAGCGGAAGGCCGTCTGATTGGCTCCTCGTCGTCGATGTACTCAAGGAGATGGTTGATGAGGTTCTCCCTGCTGCCGCCCTGTGCACTGGCGACCAGTCCGTAGAGCCTCTCAAGGACGAAGAAGGGGATCTGGTTCTCCATCAAGAGCAGGTCGGCGACAACCAGCGTGAGACCCCAGCCGACGTCGCAAAGCACGTCGTCCTCCCTTGTGTGCCACCTGAAGAAGAACTCGAGGATGAAGCAGCCATCGAGCAGGAGCATCCGGACGAAGTCGTCGGAGGCGAGGACGGCCGGGCGCTCGCTGTAGCAGGCGCGTGCCTGGGCTTCGAGGGTCCGCATCTCAGCGACCAAAGCGGACGCGGTGACCACGGCGGCGCCGGCGCCGCGGTACAACAGGTCCTGTAGGTAGCGCCACTTGTAGTCCTCCATGGCGCGCAGCGCGGCGCCGCCGTGGTAGTAGGGCCCGATGGACACCGTGCGCGGCTCGTAGGAATTCCGGCTGCTCTCGCGGACGTAGGCCGGGACGCGGAAGATGGTGAATGGCTGCTCTGCCGTCCATTGGTCATCTCGTAGGGCGCTGAGCTTTGCTTCCACCGACGCTTCCAACGACATCGTGCTCACGGACATTTCGATCACCCGAGAGGTCGAAATCAAACTGCTTCCGCAGTTGCACTTGCACGCCAAATCCGATGCGGTGGATATATGTTGTCTCACACATACGCCGCTCGAAGGAGTATTAGTAACTTTGTTCAATGAGAGCATTTTGAGACTGCTCATGTTCAGTTAGCGAGAAGATCGGATTTGGATCGACAATGCACATATTCCTATATCACTTTTTTTTAACTATCTAATAATAAAATGCCAGTTCAAAACACAGACAATTAAGATGAATTTTGCACAGAAAATTACTCCCTTCTATACTACAATTCTTGACGTTGGTTAAACTTTTATAACTTTTGCTACCAATAAAGTATTTAGTTTAAAGACATAATATATATATATATATATATATTTTCGTCTTACGAAGTACTTTAAAAAATTATTTATGTATTTTATATATTATAGTAAAAAGATATATTTTAAAGACTGTGTCATTGCTTAAAATATCAGAAATTATAAAATCAAAAGCGAGTAATATAATATAGTCACTTGTAATCATCTGCACTTAATTTACTTAATGTTACTTTTGTTGGAATTAGTAAATATCAACTTTCGCCGTGTAGCATCGATACGCCACGCACTAACTTTACCAGCGTTGACGTAGACCAAGAAACGCTGATGCGTGTGTGCCACCTAGAAAAGGCGAAAAAGGGAGACTGCGAAAGACCATCGAACGCATCGACCACATTCACTACTACAGAAACGGTTATTCCGTGCGGGCCGAAAGACATCTTTCCGTGCGGAAGGCCTGCCCGCACGCGCGAGAAGGTCTGGAAAAAGACCATTTTCACGTGCGGGCGGCCCAACCGCACGGGTAAATCGATTATCCCGTGCGGTTGGCTTAAGCGGCCCGCACGGAAAGATCCATTATCCCGTGCGGGCTGCTTAAGCCGACCGCACGGGATAATCGATTTACCCGTGCGGTCGCGTTAAGTCGACCGCACGGAAAAAAAAATTCAAAAAAAATAAAAACCATAGCTATCCCGGCGGCGGCGCGGATCCAGCCGTCGTATATACTTCCCAAATAACACAAAATTAATTTCACATCACAAATAACACAAAATTAATTTCACATATATAACTTCCCAACTAATTTTTTTGTACAATTAAATTTACAAATAAATTGTCGTCGTCGTCGTCGTCGTCGGTGGCGGTAGTCGGTGGAGGCGGCGGCGGCGGCCGTGGAGGAGGCGGTGGTGGTGGAGGTGGCAGTCGGTGGAGACGGCCGTCGATGGAGGCGGATGCGCCGGCACACCCGACGGCCGGCACACTCGACGGCGGCGACGGTGGTGGCGGTGGTGGAGACGACGGTGGAGGTTGGCGGCGGAAGAGGCCGGCGGCGGGGAGGCGGCGGTGGAGACCGGAGGCGGCGGTGGAGACCGGAGGCGGCGGAGGAGACCGGCGGCGGGGAGACGGAGGCGAAGGCTACCGGCGGAGGAGGAGAGCCCTTGACGGTAGAGACGGGATCTGAATTTCGTCGGGTGTTAGAAAATTTCGGAGCCCGCGCGCACCTATATAGGCGGTGATGATCATCGCGTGCGGGTAGCTTAACAGCCCGCACGGAAAGATTATTTTTCTCTCTGGATTTCTCTCTCTAGTGTAGAGGAGAGAGAAAACAACTTTTTTATTTTTATTTTATTTTTCTAATATTTTTTTCACACATAGGAGCACGCAGGAACCAATCACAGAAAATGTAAGCTCGAACGGACGAAATATGTGATCCGTAGAATTTTTCAAAGTTCTATCGAAAAGGGTCCCGAAGCTTCTCACCTCAAAAACACAATCTTGCAAGCGGAATTTCGAGATTTTGATTTTTCCGAACCCGGCAAAGCTAGGGAGCAACGGATGTAACTTTTTTTGTAGATGTCCGTCGATATATTATATGTCTGATTTCGAATCCGTATGAAAAAGATATGGCTGTTTTATCGAAGGACACTCGAGTTATGACTGTTTGACGACAGACTCAAAGATAAGCTTAGTGAATTGTTAAAACTAATTGGTGTAAGATAAAATCATGGAAAAATTCATGTGGATGCTACTAAATATGTTAGACTCACTGGAATTTTGGCATGATTTTATCTTTACATCTAGATCCCCAATTAAATTGGTCAAAACCCTAAACCCTAAACCCTAATCGGCAAAACTCGTACCTCATCCAAAAATGCATTAAATTATATCAAAGTGTATAAGGAACATAATTTATTAAAATACTATCTTATTTATAATGAATTAATATAATTTTTCCATAATTTATTTTATTAGTTTTGACCCCCTAAAAATTCAATCTAATTTCAGACAGGCCGATTTTCTTTATTTTGCTGAGAATAAAATATAAGGAATTTTTGTGTGAAACCAAGGAAAATGGAAACTAGGTGTTTTTATATATCTCCACAAAAATCCACTTTATTTATCTAGCACACAAAATAAATTATAGTATTATAAAGAAGAGGAGAAAGAAAATAAGTAGGAAAAATACTGAAAATGTCACATTGTCCAACAGTAGCGGGCCCTTTTCGTACGGGCGCCTTAAGTGGACCGCACGGGAAAATTCATATTTCCGTGCGGTCCCTTAAGTGGGCCGCATGGAATAGTGCGGTATTATCCCGTGCGGTCCACTTAAGGGACCGCACGGAAATATGGATTTTCCCGTGCGGTCGCTTAAGTGGACCGCACGGGATAATGCCGCATCGGTTTTTCCAGGCGCGACCACTTATGGCCCGTTTGGAATCTATCGGAGGCCTCGTCTAGGAAAATCGTTTTTGTAGTAGTGATTGATACACTCGCGGCATGCGTACGTCGGTATTTCACTACTCTGACGCGCTTCCGGCATGCGTCATCGGTGTTTCGTCATCTCCTCCTTCTTAGGCCACTCCCAATGCAAGCCTCTCTTGTGCGTGATCTCAAGGTGCCACCTAGACTAGAGTTACTCTCAAAATAGTTTCTTCACAGTGCAAGCTATTGGTAATAGGATTCGTAGTAATCTTTTATTTCAGACCCTGCTTGTTTGCATCTTAGTCCTTCAATTAGTTCTATTTATGCTTTGGTCCAAACTTATGCATCTAGCAACCCCAGTACAAACACACTGAATCCCCATCTGATTTCCCCACCATCACTACATCGAGTGCCATTGCCGCCGGCTGGCCTCTTCCCCACCTCAGCCACTGCCGTTGGCCTCTTCCCCTGCCCCGATGACGACGGCCTCTCGCATCTCCTTCTCCCCTCTCCTCTCTCACTGTCGAGCTCCGCAGTGGCCGCGCGAATCTAGCAACGAGCTCGGTGCTGAGCGGAGCGGCCCTGATGCGGAATCATTGAGCTCGTCTTCGGCAAGCGCTGAACGAAGTAGCAGCTGGGCAAGGCAACACAGAGTGGCAGACGTCCTTTGCCCTCGCTAGTACACAAACCCCTACAGGTGCCGCTTGGGAACCGACAATAGGTGCTGGTTTCTTAGCCGGCACCAATTGGTCGGTATCACAGACACTAGGTCATTGGTGCCGGTCGTAGAACGGGCACCTTTGTGCTCTTCTCAATTCAAAAAAAAGAAGAAGCCAGCTCCAAGCTGAGCCGAGTCGATGCTTTTGAACCACCCCATTCAAGCAGTCCCTAATCCAATCCATCACAGATCATCAACAACAACAATAATTCTCATCCTCATCCATCACAGATCAATAACAATCCCAATCCTCATCCCCATCAATCATCGACCAACACCAATAAGATGAAGAACTACACAAGCAAGATGCACGAACTCACTCTACCTGGTCTTGCCTGTCGTCAATCCACCAAGGTTGTTGCCGGGTCCCTCTCCGCGCGAGGTCACCGCAGGGATCCCTCTCCGTGCTGAGGTCGTCGCTGGTGCCCTCTCCGCACTGAGGTAACAGCCACCAGATCCGATGGCACGCGAGCTCCAAGCGGCTGGATCTAGCGCTCTCGAGCTCCACGCAACCGGACCTACGCGTCACCGGTGGGAGGCCGACGGAGAGGGAGAGGAAAAGGGGAGTAGAGGGGCTGCGCCCCGTCGCCCGTGGGGATGCCGCCCGTCGCGGGCACCGCTGCTCGTCGGTTGGGAGAGGGGGACGGAGGGGGAAGGGGAGGGGAGGGTAGCGGAGGAGGCGAGGGAGGGGGCTAGAGGGGAGGGCGTGGCGGAGGAAGAGGCGAGGGGCGAGGCGCACGTGAGTGGATATAGGCGATATGGCCAGTTCGGCTCGCCCAGTTCAGCTCGATTTGGTATAGATGCCTATTTTTTAATTAACCGACACCTTCTTTTAAAAAATCGATACCGATAGTATTGGTACCGGTTTTTCCTAATGAACCGGCACCTATAATTTTTTATAGTTGCCTTTTTTAAAATTTTTTATCCTGCGGAAGTGGAAAAAGGCCCATAAGTGCTGGTTTTAAATGAACCGGTACCTATAAGGCCGGTCCCTATGAGGGTTTTTTTAGTAGTGCCTCTTCCCTCCCATGGCCATGAGCTCAGCGGCAGAACGGAAGAGGCGACGAGGAGGAGATCAGGAACGGAGCCGCTAGATCCGAGCTCGTGGCCGTGGGAGGAGAGAGGGGAGGGGACGTCTGCTGCTCCGTGTTGCCTCGCCCAGCTAGTACTCTGCTCAGCGCTTGCTAGAGACAAGCTTGATGATTCCACGTTAGGGCCGCTTCGCCCAGCGCCGAGCTCGTCGCTAGATTCGTGTGGCCACCGTGGAGCTCATGGCGGTGGGAGGGGAGAGGGGAGAAGGAGATGCGAGAGGCTATCGTTGTTGGGGCAGGGGAAGAGGCCGACAACGGTGACTGAGGTGGGGAAGAGGTCAGCTGGTGGCGGTGGCACTCGATGTAGCGATGATGGGGAAATCAGATAGGGATTCAGTGTGTTTGTACTGGGGATGCTAGATGCATAAGTTTGGACCAAAGCATAAATAGAACTAATTGAAGGACTAAAACGCAAACAAGCAGGGGCTGAAATAAAAGATTACTATGAACTCTAGTCTAGGTGACACCTTGAGATCATGCACAAGAGAGGCTTGCCTTGTGAGTGGCCTAAGAAGGAAGGAGGAGATATTCATATATATCTGATTGAGCTCTAAGACTTTCATATAGGCCATGTTTCCATCTGAGGTTATCTGAAAAACTCATATTTTTGTTTTTAAAAATAGATCTCATTACTTGTAATACATATTCGGGGATGTAAACGATCTCCAATGAAAATATTGTCAGTTATAAAGTTGTAGGTATCGTCGAGATGTACAACTTTTATAAAACATATCTCCATCCGAGAATTTATGCAAAATTCAAAAATTTGACGTCGCACCCATCCCAGATAGCATGTCTCATCTACGACAGACCATTGTTGTGACCCATCATAAATCATTTGTGATGAGTTACAACTACAACCTATCACAAATGATTTTACATTTGTGACGGGTCTTCGGTCTGTGGCTATTAATGAGATGTCAAAAATTATCCCGTTTAAAATATGACTACTAGAGAGAACCTGTCACAAATATGAACCCTCATTATTGCTTGGTCCTCATTATTACTACAGAGGACCCAGTTCAAAAATTATCCCGTTTAAAATATAACTACTAGAGAGGACCTGTCACAAATATGAACCTTTGGTCCGTGGTGTTCTTTGTTTCTTCATCGCATTAATAGTAAATTGTAGTGATAGTACATAAACTTGTGTGTTGATGTAATTTAGTATATAATTTTGTAAAATGCTCGTTTTGACGCATGAATTTATCTAATTCGTGCAAATTAAGACCAAAATGGCTCAGCAAAGTTAAATTTATCAAGTTGATTTTGATTAGAATGTGACATATAGTGAGTATGAATAAGACATATACTATATTTATAGACTTGGTCTCTTCTTTCTTTAGTCATTGAAATGATGAATTTCATATCTTTATTGAAGCTCAGTTTTCATATCTTTCTCTACAATCACTATGTCTCATTTTATCTTTTTGTTGAACAGACGTATGTTTGAACAATAACCTTTTTAGATATATATTTAAATAATACCTTAATCATCAGTCAATAAAATTAGTCATGTAATATTATTTTGGTCCTGGTTCGCACGTATTAGACGAATTCATACATCAAAACAAACATTCACGTACCATCAATGCAATTTATGCATTAACAAATATCAAGTTACGCGGCAAAGCATCGGATCATTATTAATCACCCAAGACTTATTTTTATCACCATGAGTGCCTTCACCTGCTTTAGCATCGGATCATTGTGCGACGCACTTTAGGTGGAGTTTGGATAAGGGGCTAATTTTTAGACGATGTCACATCGGATATTTGAGTGCTAATTAAGAGTATTAAACATAGACCAATAATAAAACTAATTGCATAAATGAGTGCTATTTCGCGAGACAAATTTTTTAAGCCTAATTAATCCATAATTAGCACATGTTTACGGTAGCATCACATCGGCTAATCATGGATTAATTAGGCTCATTAGATTCGTCTCGCAAAAAAGTCTAAGGTTATGAATGGGTTTTATTTTTAGTCTACGTTTAATACTTCTAATTAGTGTACAAACATCCGATGTGACAGGGTCTAAAAATTAGCCCCTGTAAACAAACAGGGTCTTAATTACCTGCTTTGATGTGGACGTAGTAATGATGGTGCCTGCCACCCAGAAGAGTTCTGCTAGCGATTTATTTTTGCGCTAATTTTAGTCATTTTTCTATATGATTGTTATATCTTTTTATGTTTCTATCTCTTTTTCAAGTAGGTAATCAATTATTTCTACTGTAATTCTGCTATATATATTGTAAAGATTTTGCTATATATATATATATTTATCGATATATTTTCTCCCAAATATTTGTCAATTGTAAATACAATATACGATAATATAACTTGTATGTAACATATTTTTATATAATTTTAAATCGTTAGATTTATTTTAAGATTCACGTAAGTTGGGAAGAAAAAATGATAGGCGTGCGCAGGTGAGAAGATTTGGTCTCACAACCTCCACTTCGCGAAAATAGAAAGTAATATATAAATTAAAATTATATTGTAGTTGCATATAAGTTATAATATAGTTACGCTATGATTATACTATATTTACATCTGACATATTTTAGATAAAATTTGACAAATGTATACCTGGTCCTTATCGTAATAGGAAAATTATAATCTATATTTCAAAATTTATAATATAAGATTTGAAATTTATAGTATATATAATTATGATGTAAATATATGTCAATTGCAGTGTAAAAGAATGACTGTTTCTGTATAAAAATCTTACTCTATGTCATAAATATAACTCGATCCACCCCAAGGAAAGGGAAGAAGCGAGACGGCGAGACCATCAAATTCGTCGAGCTACGTCATCGGTGCTTCGTCATCACCTTTTTCCAGCATGAGCCGGGGAAGACGTACGAATACTCGGGTCGTCTCAGATCCGTCAACTCAGCCAGCCTATATATATGCCAATTGCGTTCCAATTAGTTTGCTAAGCTGGCGAAGCGATTTAACCGCTGCTGGTTAGCTATAGTAATTTGTTTGCTAGGCAAGAAGAGAGTTTTCATTTTTGTCTTGCGAGGAGTGAGCGATTTTATAACTTAGCCAGAGATATTACAATCGTCAGTCATTATTAATGCAGAGAGGCCTCAAACCACCAAACTGTACCGTTGTTATATATATTCTGGCTAATTAAGCTAATTCATGAGCTGCCTTATTACAAGCTAACTAGAAGAGAGTTTCGCGGCATGGAATTGTCTGAGCTAGGTGAGCCTGAAAGGGAATTCTACGTGTACAGGGAAGGCGTCGGATTAGGAGAACGCTTTATTTGGGAGAGAGACAGTGGCCATGGCTTTGCGAAATGGATTGTGAAACCGGCGGAATCTGTACGCGATGATTGGTGGGAGAAGGGATTCTACTACTGCGATGAGGCACAAGGTAAGCAGAAAATGTGTACTCCATTTAGGCTCTGTTCGGCAAGCAGAGTTTCAAACGTGCACAGTGTTTTTCGCCCGCGCACACTTTTCAAACTACTACACGGTGAACTTTTTTGCAAAAAGTTTCTATATAAAAGTTGCTTAAAAAAATCAAATTAATCCATTTTTGAAAAAAAATTTAGCTAATACTTAATTAATCACGCGCTAATGACCGCTCCGTTTTTCGTGTTTACTGTGCGCGTTTGTAACTTTGCTTGCCGAACAGACCCTTAAACTTTCTCCTAAAATAAATCGATTACAATTTTTTTACTTTTTAACCACTCTGCGTGCCAATCCATAAGTTTTATTCCTTAAATATTCTTTATCTAAACATACTAATATTATATTTAATTTATATTATGTGGAACTGTAGTCTTTTTCTTAAGTAAGTTTAATAGTGTAATCAACTGATAGTTATAAAAGTTGTCATATTATCTACCGTCAATCTATTAGTCTATTTATATAATATATAATAGTTAGCTATAGATGCATATTAAAATATTAATATTTTGATCCACCTTTTTTTCTCACAGAGTATTAAGGAGCTCGTGAGTAGCTAGCTATAGATGTGTAGCCGAATTCTCTTTTCTCTCTTATATTATCTACTCTAATTCATCATAACTATGAGGTGGCCCCTTTTATGTCACCATATTTTACCATTTCTTAGCGCTAAAGTTATCTCGGGATACAAGGATTTTATTTTACTTCCTCTGTTTAGTTTACTTGTCTTTTATTCAATTTTTTCTGTCGTTTCACAATCCAAAGCATATTTCAAATTTATCTTTCCCTTCGTACCATTCATCAAATGTAGACATGATGCTAATGAATTTTAATGGTTTCTTTGGAAAGATAATTAGGATGTAATTAATGAGAGTGGCAGTAGAATTTACTATACTTTCTAGTTAACGGTAAGATTCGCTGGAAGGATAAGTAAATTGAAATAGAGGAAGTATTTTGGGACCGAGTGAGTAAGCATGGTAAGCTTGTCTACCGATATGCTCCACATTTCCAAGGTACTTAGCATCTTCGGTTGGCATGTTATAATTTTATTTTTCTAAAAGAAAAATATTTAGCTGACGCGTGATTTCTCATATCATGAAAAAATTAAAGAAAATGTCTGTCTTTTTTTTTGAAACACAAACACTTAGACGTTTATATACACACATGCACAGAGACTATCTCTATGTGAGCACCTTTGATAAACTGACAGATATATTTTAAAATTCATAAAGTTACCGTAGACACCTTATTATCAACAAGTATATCGCATATCAATAAAAAATAATAAATCGTAAATACAAATACTCATTCTAAATTAGAACCCGTTGTATAGGTTCCATTACAAGAATTGTTATTGTTATGGCTGCTTTCCTTTAAAAAAAAATTTGAAGCACTGGAACTATTAGATGTCTGGTTGAACATGGGTTGGCGGCTAGTAGTGATTAATAAGATATGAGCACCTGTGTAGCTGCGTTCAAATATGCCGTCGTGCTATTGGTCTTCCCTTTTTTATCGGTGTTTCATGAATGATCAATACCAATACTTCTGTTTGGTTGCTTGCAGTACACTTTACGGGGAAAAGGATTGACGACGGCACTTTGTTTGTATCAACCAGAGAAGATGGTCTCCCTGTGACGTTTATAATAGGACAAGGTAGAACAATATTGTATTAGTAGTATACTGAAATTACTTTTTAATTCTTACTGAGTCCATAAATAAATCCATAACAGTTTAAAACACACAACTCGATCAGAATAAATGGAAAATTTACATGGAAAAGAGAGGGTACTAACTAGTTAGTATTACTCCATCCACTCTTTAGTATTACTTCGTTTATTCTATTCTAAAATATAAGGATTTCTAGGTTATACAACAAAATTAAAGTTAAATAATATAGATTTTTTTTGCGAGATAAGTAGAATAGGCTTTGGTGCCTACATTTAATGAGGATAGTTAGAGGTGGGGGTGAATAGGGGCATAAGGTGGGAAGAAATTTAAATAGAAAATGATTGACAAGTAATATTATAAATAGTGCTTATAATTCTTATACTGTGAAATAAGGTTTAAATTAAGAAATCTTTGTATTTTGGAACTGAGGGAATATTGATTTATGAGTACAGAAATATATGTAACGTACTAATGTTTATGGTACTTTCCTTTTAAACCAACCTACAGTCTCGTTTATCAACGTAAATTTTGTAAATGTACGGTGTTGTGGAACCTTGCAATCACAAAACTTTAGATAATTAAAGATTAAATTTCATAAAACTCTATATACTTTGATGAAACTGTCACAAAACTATAAATTAGATGTATCACAAAACTACAGATTTAGGATCAAATTTATTAATCTACAGATTTAAGAAGGAAGATCATCAAACTACATTTTTAGTAATAAAATTATCACAAAACTAAATGTTTTACACCATGTTAAGTATAAAACTACAATATTTATAACTCTAATCTAACATAACAGTAATGGTAGGGAATTAAACTGAAAAATGTATAGTTTTGGGGTAACTCTGGTATCAAATCTATATATAGTTTTATAATACTTGACCTTAAATCTATAGTTTTGTGATAAATTTTATGTCAAGTCTATAGTTTTGTGATACAATGCCTTAAATATGTAGTTTTGCAATAATTTGATTAAAAATATCTATAGTTTTTTGAAATTTATTTTCGACTAGCGAGATGTTCGTACGTTGCAACGGAATATTCAAGTTTTATATTTTTATATGTATTGTTTTTATCCAATATATATGTAAGACGAAGAGATTAATGGTTTACGTGGGATTTAGGACAAATTTGTTTGAATACGGGTGGGTCTTGTGCATACAACGGATGGAAGGCATGACAGAGATGTATGTGAGGGTCTTACTTAGGGATGTCGATAGGATTAATAAAAGACCTAGAGGTGAATTCATCATTAGTGCTTAGGTCTAATGATTTTCATTCACCGTAAGGATATTTATTGGGTTGAAATCATTCATGGGCCCGGCAAGCCCAAGGATAGTGAATCAAACCCTATCCATGTTAGTTGAGAAAAAGAGATGTGTATTATTTGGACCAGCTAAATTTTTATAAAATATATTACATGTGCAGCGGGTGAATCAATGAAAAAAATCAATGAACAGCTAAAAGTGAATTAGTGAAAAAATGCGCAACACAAACTTTACTAGCCTTTAGCAAAGTAACAACAAGCATCCACCATCCAGACTCCAGAGGTAATCGATCGAGTGGCATGTTTTTTTTGTCAACAAACAAACAAAAGTCATCGTTTTTCTTTAGCTCCTTTTCCTTCATGAAGTATGCCAGTACTCGTTGTCAATGCATGCAACTGCTACATAAATAATTTTTTTGACGAGACCTTCTTAGGTTACAAACGAATCATAACTGATCGCGTCTGTAAAAATCAATTTGCATTTTCATATACGACTCCTTAAGAGACCTGTATGTTTTCGCAGACGGGCCTCTTAAGTGACCGCATGCAAAAATAAGCATATTTTCGCATACGGTCCTCATAAGAGGCCACATACAAAAATACCCTCCCTCCTCTCTCTTTTCCCTCTCAGCACTTCAAAATTTTCATCCTTATCCCTTCTGTCTCTCTATCTCTCTCACCTCCTCATTATTTCAATTTCTCACCTCCTAAGTTCTCACCTCTCTCACTGGCCGGCGGCAAGAGGCGAGCGGCAGCGGGCACGGCCGGTGGTAGGCGACCTCAGGCGTGACAGGCACGGCTGGCCAGCGGCGGGCTTCCTCGGGTGCGGTTGGCGGCGGCCTTGCCGATGGCGGGCTTCCTCGGGTGCGTTTGGCGGCGGGCTTCCTTGGGTGCGGCCGACGACGGGCTTCCTCATGCATGGCTGCTGGCGAAGGAATTCCTAGGGTGCTTGGTCCAGGCGGCGGGCGCAGAGCGGCTGGATGACCTTGGCCAGCCGGCGGCAGGCAAATCTGTCATCGCCGGGCCAGCAACAGTCAGATCCCTGTCGCCGTCGCCATCGGGATGCGGATGGAAACTAGGGTTTTGAATTTTGGGTTTTAATTTTATTTTGGATTTTTATTTTTTCATGCGGTCGACATAAGTACCCACATGCGAAAATCTGATTTTCGCATGCGGGTACGCCACCTGTATAGAAAAATCGTCATTTTTATAGACCTTTTTGTGTAGACAGGTGCCCGCAACTGCATAGAAAAATAAATAGGTTTTGGCCGCATGAAAAAGTGAGGCAATGAGGAGATTATGATGAGCTTTCGGATGCTCTTGCGCAGATGTATAAGGACTATGGTTGCTTGCCTACTGGTTGTCTCTTGCATACATGCATGTGGCTGTTTGTAGTACGTTGGTCGTGTGACTTGTCAGTCGACTTGCCGCAGTACGCACTTAGGTGAAGCCGCCGTGCCACATACAATACAAATATATGCATATTTCTCATGGGCTGTGTGGTAGTGTAGAAGAACCGGCCGTTCAATTTGAATGCAGTACCATATGTACAAAGACAGCCAAGAGCCCAGCTAAAGTGGAGGTCCGACATCGAGGAGCAGATGGTCCAATCGGCCCGTAGAGTAGATCAAAACTTCACGTATGTGACTTGACGAGCGAGTGCAAGCATGCGTGGGCCGCTTGATGCGTTATATGTATAAAAATATATATATATATATATATATATATATATATATACACACACATACATACTAGCAAAAATACTCGTGCGATGCTACAGATAACAAAAAAAATCTCGTGTTATATAGTCGATAAATAGTTTATAACTTCTAAACAAAATAAAAGCTCACTATGTATTCCGGTTCACTCCTACCTTTAGCTTAGATATTTAGCTATGAGTAGAATCTCATCTAATGATGCATAACCATGTTAATCTTGTAGTTTTTGTGGGTTTTTTTGTGTTGCCGTACAAATCGAATACTTTTTTATTCTTTTTAAATTTTTTTACGGATGCCTTTTTTTGTGTTTTTTTGGCTTTTTTTATAAATGGTGTTTTTTCTCGCGTTGAGTCGAACGGTTTTTTCGAAACGGATTTCTTATAAACAATGTTTTTTCTCGCGTTGAGTCGGACGGTTTTCTTGAAGCATTTTTTTATAAACGGTGGTTTTTTCGCATTGAGTTAGATGGTTTTTTGATCTTTTTCTTTCTGTAAATGGCATTTTTTAACAGTTTTTTCGGAGCGGTTTTTTTTATAAACGAAGTTTCTTTCTCGCATGGTTTATATAAACTTTTGCATCTTTAGGTGGATTTTGATATATGAGAATTTGAATGAATTTTGAACACGGGAAGATTGATAAAAAAAGTAATTCGAAAAGGGAAAATTGAATTTGCTTTTAAATTTCCAAATTGAGTTTGAGAAAACTTTGGAAAAGCTGAAAATGCCGAATCGGTTTTTTAAATCAGATCATTTTTTAACGTTGTACGAAACTTTTTTTTCCGCAAACCTTTTTTCGAGGAATTTTAGGAATTTTTCTTGCGAACTTTTTTTCAGACGGACGACGAAAACTTTTTTGTCTTCTCAACTAGTAGAGATAGAGATTAAAAAAGTAATTTAATTATCCTTCCAAGATCTGAGCCGAATCCAGCCCAACCTTTCTTCTCTCCGGAAAAATTCCATATTACATCCCTTCGCAAACCGGCCTTTTTCCCTTTGTCTCTCTCCAGCCCGCGTGCTTTCCAAAGTCCAGTTTATGTCCTTCCTTCAATCGGACCAAGGAAAAGAAGTCACAGCAGAAGTCTACTCTTCCTCATTGCTATAGTGCCTTTACTTTTTTTTGCGCGTAGTTTTTTTTTGGCGCGTACGGACGATGGACGACGGAACATCTCTTTCTTTTTAAGTAGTGTATATATNAGTATATATATATATATATATATATATATATATATATATATATATATATATATATATATATATATATATATAAAATAATGCTGTTGACATAGAATCGCGCTGCCACACCTTGAGCACGTTATGTGCAACTCGCGGCGGCACCCGAAGATGCTTCGTGGTACGAAGTGGGTAGATGCTGCCGAACAAACATCCGGGAGAGACCCCATCAGGGGGAATGCGTGCTAGTTTGTCTTAGGCTCGGCAGGCTAGTTAGGACATCCTATAATGCCGTAGAGACGAGAGATGACGAGCAATTAGGGGATTTGAGGAGAAAAACTTTTGGATATGTAGCAAGAAGGAGGGAGATGTAGAATATAAAGGGTTTGGATAAATAAATTGATTTTGATGATTGATTGGTGGTTCTTTCAATTGGCCTTGCCCCCCATATATTTATAGGAGGGGTGGACTTGCTTCCCTGGGTTATCAACACATGCCCTCCTGCCTTTCGGCAAACTTGTGAGCTGAAAAGCAATAAACATGAGATCATCTAAGGGCGATATCCACCAATACCGGCCATGAATGCCTCTAATGCTTATGTGTTTAATGATGATGTAAGAATACTACGAGAGGCCCTCTCTTGTTCAGATTGTATTTTGCTTTGCTTTGGCCTCCACTCTTGCCTCACCACTTTCTTGTGTTGATTCTTTTATGACCGATTCTTCTCTCTCAACCGACTATGAGATGAGCGCGGTTGATTATAATATGGTATATAAATAGGCATCATCCACGTACCATGAAAACTACACGGTGCATACCAAGGGATCGCCGGTGATCCATCTTCTCTCGTCTCCCACCTTACTTAGTAGGTGAACTCGATCTTTTAGGTCGCTTGTCATCTTATGGAATTTCCGGCTTGTCACCTTGCCCCTCGAGTATTGAAGTCTTCATTGTGGTCTTCTCCTTGCCATCGGGGATCTTCTTCTTCTCTTGCACCTCAATGATATTCACGGGAACATGTTGTTTATCCATTGGCATATTCACAAATTTCAATCGTCCTTCATCAATGGCCGATTGAATTTGTCTTTTGAATATGTTGCAGTCATTAGTAGCATGAAAATCTGAATTATGCCACTTACAATATGCACGCCACTTTAACTCCTCAGACAGTGGTATAACATGGCCTTGTGACAATTTGATTTGCTTATGCTCTAACAAATAATCAAAGATTTTATTGCATTTGGCCACATCAAATGTGAATTTTATTTCCTCATGCCAATTTTTAGGAATAATCGGCTTAAGGATAAAGCAAACGAATGGCTCAGACTTGGGGGTCTTAGCCCATTCAACTATATGCACATTGACTGTCTTATCATCCGGAGATATAAACTCATCAACAATATTGTCATGGGGATGATCAGACTTAGCCTTTTTTGAGATCTCGACTTCGTTTGCTTGACTTTCTTAAGCCGGATCTTTTTAGTTCTAGTATCTACACCGAACATGTTTATCATAACTTCGGTGATCTCGTCACTAAAGCTTTTGGGTTTTGTACGTGTACTAGTCATAGGATTGCTAGGAAAGACCGATGTAGGAGCCAATCCTAAAAGACTCGCTGGTTGTGGTCTGACCAGTGTTGCCCCCCTGGTCGGACCGGCCACCATGTCCGGTCTGACCGACAATGTTACAGCGGTCTGATCGGCCGCTACTACCGGTCTGACCGATGGTGCTGCACCGGTTTGACTGGCGTACTATGTCGCAAGGACAAATTTAGGTTCTATCGTATTGATGGGATTTTAGCTACTTTTCATCGGCCAATCTTGTTGCATATATACTGTAGGTATCGTGTAAGCTGATGAAACGTCACACATGTGCTCGCTATTATATGAAATAGAAGCCCTACGTAGCAATTGGCTATTCAGCCAATTCTCTAGTTCGTTCATGCGAGCATCTAGGGTTTTTTCAAAGGGAGAACTAAATGAGGTGAACCGATTATTCAAACTAGCAATAACAACACTGTCTACCATTTCAGCGACATTAGAAGCAAGAACGGAGGTATTGCTATAATCGGTTGTTACCTTAGATGTGGTGTAGACGGGCAACGAGAATTCCTATTGTTTGATGACGCCTTGCCTCGTCTTCCGGTAGCATGAAGCCATCTTTCGCCGTAGATCTTCAAATTGAGCTTCAAGTTCTTGGCAATCGGCTTCTGGCAACACTCCATAATCCTTAGTCAAGATGTTGTCTTCATGAGAGCCCATGATAGAGGACTAGGGTTTCGGCTATAGCAACCGAAATTGTTCCCCGACGGAGTCGCCAAAAAGATGCGTTGATGTAGAATCGCACTGTCACACCTTGAGCACGTTATGTGCAACCTGCGGTGGCACCCGGAGACGCGCTGCCGTAGGGAGTGGGTAGATGGCGCCGAACGAACACCCACGAGGGACCCCGTTAGGGTGAACACGTGCTGGTTTGTCCTAGCCTCGGCAACCAGTTAGGACGTCCTCTAACGCTGTAGAGAAGAGAAACGACAAGCAATTGGAGGGTTTGAGGAGAAAAGACTTTGGGATAGATAGCAAGAAGAAGGAAGATGTAAAATATAGAGGGTTTGGATAAATAAATTGATTTTGATGATTGATTGGTGGTTCTTTCAATCGGCCTTAGCCCCTTTATATTTATAGGAGTGGTGGACTTGCTTCTCAGAGTCTTTCCCACGTCTAATTAGGCTTAGAAATCAAATAGGACTCGAGAAATTCAGTTTAAAACAAGAAAACTTGAGAAATACCTAAATTGTACTTGGACTCTGTGCTGACAGTCTGACCGCCCAGACACCTACGGTCCGACCGCAGTGTATTGTCTGGTCTGACCGGCGACATAACGGCGGTCAGACCGGCCTTCACGAGAAATCTCTGGTATTTTTTAAATTTGGTTCAAACTTGCTATACCCTAGTACCAAATTTCGTTATCAACGAATGGTACGACACTAACCGGGAATCCAAGGTTTTCCTACATCCATCTCCACAAAACCAATGATTTTCAGTAACTTGCTCAAAAACTTACTTCCACAAAATTATTGCATATGCATTGTAATTTATTAGCACATCGGCAATGTACTCTTTGAATTATTTTCCTTTCAGTTTATGCAATATTCAAATTGTCCCGCCTAGCATTTCTATAACTTTTAATTCTTACTGATTTATGAATAGCAGTAAGTCACATCACAAAAATTTTAATTCATATTCTTAATTTTACCGATATGCCAAATTATCTAGTCATCTTTTAAATGTTTTTATATAGCTTTAGTCGATTTTTGTGTTGAATAAACTTCAACAACAGACCTTTTAATTTGTGTGTGTGCGTGCGTGTGTTTCATACAAATCTTTTTCATTGGGTGTTTAATATTGTTAATATACTTTTCTCCAAAACGAGCCACACTTCAGCAAAATAAATGTAAATATTTGCTTATAGATAATGTGATGGAAGGCTTCAGTATGGCTGTTAGCTCAATGGGAGAAGGGGAGAAAGCTGTATTCATCATCCCTCCAGAAATAGCACGCACCAAATTTGGGTGTCCTGCCAGTTTCCCAGGGAATATTCCCCCCAATCAAGCACTTCGGTTTGATATTGAGCTCATCTCACTTGTCATCGTAACTGACATCCTTGACAATGAAGGCATATTGAAGAAGAACATCAAGCGTGGAATGGGGAACGGTAATCCTCGCGATTTGGATGAAGTGATTGGTACGCACGACTGCACTAGTACATCGACCGCTATAATCATCTCTTTTTTTTTAAAAAAAAGTATTTCATTTGGTAATTAACTGTGCCAATAATTTTCCTTTTTTTTTATAGTGCAAGAATGCTCTTGAATTTATTTGAGCTAATACTTTTACATTTCTTTTCTTCGTTAGTGAACTATAATGCTTGCATGGAGGATGGGGTATCAGTGTCAATGTCTGAAGGTGTTCAGTTCAACCTTGCGGAAGGTAAGGATAAAGTTCTCGATACAACGATATATAAGACACTTGTACATAAATGTATTATTTTACTAGTTCAGTCTGATAGAATTATGAAATCCAGGCTTCTTCTGTCCTGCATTTGCAATTGCTGTGGAGACTATGACAGTAGGAGAAGAAGCTGTTTTCATTGTAAAACCAGAATGTAAGCTTTTACTCCTTGTATCTAAGATTCCAAGTTCAGAAAAAATAACTAGTGAGTCTCTGTGCACCTTATATCTTGCAATAAACTAGAAAAAAAGTATATGCTCTATTAAAAAAGTCAAAGCAACGGCTACAAATAATCACCAATCAGCATTTCGAATACAATATCTCCATTTCTCTGTGTGTGCACGTACATGCTAGGAATATTTACAAGATTGTCTTTTTATGTGTTCTTCTTTCAAGCACGTACAGAGTCAACAATTAATAATCATATAGTTAATAAATGTGTTGGCAACTTTTTTTTGGCAAGAAGACAATCATGATTAGAACACTTAAATGCCTATGATGATATAAAGTCACCAATCATCTTAATCTAATCAAAACTAAATCAAGATGGATTTTGTAAGATTAAACCGGCTAGCAAAACCGATTTGATGAAACAAGGGTAAACACCCGTCTCGTGAGCGAACGGAAGGTTTACAGGACAAACCGGTCAGACCGGCCTACAGGCGGTCAGATCGGTCCCGTGAAGAAAACCCGATCCTTTTCAAATGTTGACAATATTTTTTATCTCGAATCTAGATGTCAAATTTAGATATTAACAATATGTTTGTTGGTGTTCTCGCTCTGCCAATCCATAGATGGTTTTGGTGAACAAGGCAAGCCCTCCATAGGGAATGAAGCTACTGTGCCACCTGGTGCAACTCTATATGTGTACCTCAAATTGATCTCCTATACAACAGTGAATCACATTGGAGAGGGCCCTACAATGCTCATCAAGACAACACTTCGTAGAGGAAATTCGGAAGGACAGCACCCAGAGAATCAGGCAGTGGTTGGAGGTACCTTCAAGTTGCAGATTCGAATCTCAACTTATATAACTCATTAGCTCCTGCCTGCATATTGATACGCCAAATGTTGGCTTGCAATGGCAGTTCGGCTGATTGGTAAGCTACAAGATGGGGTTATTTTTGATCATAGGGGTCACGAAGGAGATGAGCCGTTCAAGTTCATAGTTGACGAAGGTTTGTACTAATTCTGTTCTACAACTCTATATATAGACTATGACTTGTTTGTTTCTGATTTTTTTAAGATAATGAGAATTTATAAAACTTGGACTCTACACCAAAAGGATGTATACCGTCACAGAAAATCCAAGCGTACTATCTTAGTCCTACACAAGTTCACAAATAAAAGGAACACATAGGCTGAAGCACCTTACATAAAACTAAAACTAAAAGAGCACAAAGACTCCAACACCTATCAAGGCGAAAAGACCAACCAAACAAACCAACGTCCACATTACTACCTTATCCGCTTTCCCATGTTCCATCCATCTTTACCAAAAAAATGCATAACAGTTGTCTCTATAACAGTCATCTCTAGTCGTCTCTAGCAGTTTGCATCATTTCTTCTCACATCACGATCCTCTTCTTTAAGCAACAGGGACCATTGTCGAGCCCGGTATGTTCCCTGAAAATAACCTGTAAGTAAGAGTTAAAATTAGAGCCATTGAAAATCACATCATTTCTACAAATTCACATTGTCCGCAACAACACCGCAATCCCTATAAAGATTTGGTACTTTAGCCTAAATTGTAAACCCTTTAGCTAAATCCCAAACATATTAGCAATATTGTTAGGCGGATTTATCCTAAAAGTTATAAAAAGGGCACTCCAAACAAATTTAACCATACCACAATCAAAGAAAATATGTTGTATAGTCTCATTATGGTTATAAAAACAACACTTAGTGCTGCCCTTCTAAATTTTTTTTTGCTAGATTGTCCTTTTGTTAGAATTACTAACTTCTTTAAATACCACGAGAAGATTTTATTTTTAATGAAATTCTAAGTTTCCAAATTAATTTTTTTCTTGACACTACATTCTCACACATAATCATTTTTATACATGAAGCTAACTAGAAATATTTCGGTTTTGTTAGCTTTCCATATAAACTTATCTCTTTGATTTGAGAGCCTAACAAGTACCACTTTAGCCACTATGTTAAACCAATCAATCAAGTGTCCACTATTTGTTTTTTAAATTTCAGAGCAGGTTAGCGATGTCCTAGAGGAAGCTGTCATGACAATGAGGGAGGGAGAGATTGCTTCATTCACCATTCCACCCCAGCGTCTGCAGGATCAACTTGTTGTCCCTTCTGGTTCTTCTGTGACCTACGAAATTGAGCTTGTCTCTGTTGTTAATGTGCGTTTATATATGCTTCTTGAATTAATTGCCATGATTTCGTACTTTTGAACCGTCTTTGTAAGCTCTACATGACATGTTGAATCTTAATTGAAATTAGGAAAAAGAACCCGGAAGCATGAGTCGAGCAGAGAGCATTGAAACAGCATTTAGGAAGGAAAAGGAGGGAGACAATCTGTTTTGCTCAAGCAAAATGTTGAGAGCTTACAGGAGATATCATAAGGTAGTAACTAGTTTATTTAAGGTGCAAAAAATAGGTATTAACTAGTTTTTTCCCATTAAAAAGGTGTAGCACTTTATCCGAAGTTACATAGATCTTACTACACAAGCCACATATGTCCGAATTGCATCTGAAAGCCCATGTTTCTTGTTTGAAGGCTAATGATATCATACGGCCGTATATTGAAATTATAAAGAGAAAATTAGATGAAGGAACGGATAAACAAGAAATATATAAAGAACCAGTTGAAGAAGAAATAGATGAAGGATTAGTTAAAGAAGAAACAGAGGAAGAAAAAATAGATGAAGAAACAGGTGGAGAAGAAATATACGAACAACTAGTTGAAGAAGAAATAGATGAAGAACTAGTTGGAGAAGAAATAGATGAAGAATCAATTGAAGAAGAAATAGATGAAGAAACAGATGAAGAAGAAATATATCAATATGAAGAATATGAAGAGGAAATAGATGAAGAAATTAAAGAAATGTTCGTTTCCTGTTCTTTCAAGGCTGCTGAATGTGCGACTCAGCTTCAATGCTACAAACTAGCTAAAGGCTGGTACGATGAGGTGCTTGTCTTAACGAGATACCTTATATTTTCTCCATATATGTGATACTACTATGAGAAACACTTTTTATCCTTTAAGTGGATACTATTTATTTTTACATGTCATTTAAATGGTCATCAATTTTTTTTAAAAAATTAACATAATAGATCAATATGAGATATGTTATTTTATAAACATGCAAATTTAAATTTAACCTACACAAGTAGAAAAGAAACAAATTTCACCACAAATAGTATTATACAAGTTGTATTTGAATTTATATGTTTGTGAAGTGATATAGCACATACTGATTTATGTTGTCATTTTTTTATGATTTTTCGAGTGCCATGCATAAAACAAGAACAAGAAAATATCCTTGAGAGATGAAAATCAACCTCCATACTACTACTGCTTCATGTTTACTTGTACAAATTGTTATTGGCTCACTGCCACTGGGTGCTTCTTTTGCACGTGGTTTACATCAGTTAATCATATGCTGTACTACACACTTCTGAGCAATTAATTTGTGTAATCATAACAGATACTGAGGTATGACCCTGAAAATGTGAAAGCACAACAACTGGCAGGACAGCCATTCCCCGAAGATTCGGTTGGAATAGACACTGATGCAATGCACAGAGGCTTATGGATGGTACTATTTTATTCTCTGTCTCTTTTATATAGGAGTATATACGTACCGCATCAACTGATAATTAATAACTATCTGGTTAATGATGCCCCACGACGGGCTCTTTATTTCTCCAATTTTGAAAATATAATTGGCCTTCTAGCTTGGACTTTTAGAGGCACCTGAGTACATACGGTTGGGGGAGTTTTTAGGAGGGATTAAAAATTTAAAGGAATGAGGATATTAAACTGTTATGTTTGATTAGAAAACATGGAAGTTTTGATAGGATAAGAATAGAGAATTAAGGGATGAACTTTCTCCTTTTCAATATATGAGTAGGGAATGATAATTGGGAGAGAATTTTTTCTTTACGTTGCGTAAATAAATATCAACCATCCTTTTTCATTTAAGATTTAGTATATGCAACAAAACTCTCTGTCAATTCCTAGCATCCCAATCAAATAAGAAATTAAGACTTAAAAAAATCAAATTCCTATATTAATCTCATCATCAATTCTCTCATCTAAACTCTCTTCTCCCTCAAAGTTGGCCAAAGGGCAAGTCAATGGGATCGACATCGACTCAACCAGCCTGCCCTGGACCTGAACATCCCCTGCAGATTAGTACAACTAGCCTTCAACATGTGCATCATGAACTACAGATTCTAAACTATATTTTTGTAGTGGCATTTACCTGCTATAAAAGGACTAAGCGTTTTATTGTTTTGCAACAATCAACTGAACATCTGAATTCATTCTATAGTTTATATGCATCATAAAACACTACGTGTATATATTTCATTATATCTGATCTCACCGGTAGATGTCACAGATGAACACTTGAGGTTTTTAGTTTCTTTTAAAAAAATTAACATGAGAATTTCTAGCTTTTTCTGATCAATGTAGGATTTTGTAGCTTTTTCGGTTCACTAGAATTAATTAATGAGGGCTATTAATACAGCCTCAAGCTAATACTCCTACATTCACAAATAACTGTCGATTTTGATTCGAGGTAGATAAATTTTGATCGATATCTTTTAAGCAATGTCAAAGCAAATAGATTTGGATTTAACATTATAGTGTAAATAACTTTTGATTATAAATCAAATGATACTACTTGATGTGAAATAGTTAGATTATTTTTTTGAAAATATGGTTGGTCAAAGTAGGACAATTCAAAATCAAAATCGAGGGGGAGTATAAAAAATATACTGGTCCAGTTTGTTTGAACAGTGGATCGATACAAAAATTTCCTATCATCGAAACATTAGTAGTACGAGAGAGGTGTATGTAAGTAGGTATACAGCTAACACGATGTTATACTTATCACCTGGCACAGCCGCGACCGGCGTTGGCGCCTGTCATCAGGAGACCAAAGCATGGACGACACAAACCTAAAGACTTGATTTACGTCCCTCCTATCAAAAGACCAGATGCCAATGTACCTACAGGTGACAGTCCGGCTACACGAGCAACGAGTGATGTTAACAGAAGCAGAGCTACCCCAAGCAACGAGAACCAAAACTCGGGCACCATCACTCCACCAGGAAGACCCACGATTCTTTCTTCTGACGGTGCTTTACACAAGCTTAATTTAACAGAAGATAAGAGCGAGAAAGGCACCAAATAAATATTGCACGTGGAAAATGAACAGCGAGAATAAAAATTTGGCAGTTCACCAGTAAGGGCCTAGGTTCTTTGCTTCAGATGTTTCCAAACTATCATGGATTTATTACCTTTTCTCCCGAGAGTAATGTTGTATCAGTTTGTATTTTAACTTCTATCCTATTGTAAAACGTATTTCTGCTCGGACGCATACTGCTTCTCATCGCATATCGGACGAGTCTACAAATAAAATATTTATATTTTTCTGTCGAAAGTTTAAGTAAATTGTTCGCAATTTCTTCTTTTTTAGTTGAACTATTATGTATTTATGTGCATGCAGCTCAATGCTATATGGAAATCTTTTGTGTGTGTAATATCAAAGATTTGAAATATTTGTAGCTTTCTCAATAAACAAATTTGTAGCGATCACGTTGTGATTGTGGTACATCCCCAGGACATTTCAAGCAAAAAAACAAACTGACTAGAAACAACAGTATTTTACTACTGCCTCAATTCTAAAATATGTTAAAGTAGGATCAGATAACATAATGCTACGAATTGGATACGAGACCTATTCAGATTAGTAGCATCTAGTTCTAATTGCTATATTTTGAAACGAAAAAGAGTAACTTGGTTGCAATTTTTTACTAGCGGCAGTCATTCCATCAAAAGCTCTGGCACAAAAGCCTGATTTACTGCCTTTTCTCGTCAAGCAGTTTAGGCTGAAATTAAGAAGACTATATTATGACTTCCTTAACTTCCTGACGCGCGGCCGGTGACACTGTCTAACATGAGGCTGAACAATGAAGCAAAGGCATCCATGTTTCCATCAAAACAAAATGGCAAGGGCATAATGTCATGGATGAAGTAATATTTCTGTCCGGCCAGCTATATATATATATCCCAAGACCAGATGGACCAATGCTAGCCCAGATAAACCAGAATCTCCTACAGGTCAGAGAGACCAACAACTAGCCAACACGGACAACAAATGCGACAACGAACAACTTAGGAGCCCGCTGTCAGAAAGGCAGGAATGAAGAACTTGGTTCAGATGCTCCTATTGACAACCAATTAATGATGATTTTTGTGATCATTAATTAGTTTGTTATATGGAAACACGGTGTTGGGGTATATAGTCCGTGCGTAACAGCGAGAGTGACGAGAGCAGTGATGGCTTACGGATATGCAATGCATGCATGGCCGAGACCACGGGCTGGGAAAAAAATTGTTGCGCCGGCCAGGGCCTGGCCTGCCGTGCTGACGAGGACATTATTGGTTGGGATATAACCATGCTTACGTTATACATTAATAAACTAAAAATACATATGTTCTATTTTGGATTTACTTATTATATGTTTAAACAAACGTTACCGCACCATGAGTTTTGTATTTTCTTATTTGTAGAAATACTTCCGTGGGTGAAGGAAAGGAGTGCAGGCTCACGAAGTGATTAGATGATCAAATAAGTTGATTGGGGATCAAACCAAGATCTTCCTCAAGTCTACTCCTACATCACCACGTCATTTTAGCTCATAGAAGGCAAGAGATAAAGTTCTACATGTTTTAAATTTGGATTCGAGCCTTCTGACAGCATCAACTTCAAACGAACTTAGACGCTGACCTAGAAGGAATCTCGAGGACCACCAGTACTTGTTGGAAAACTTAAGAGTTTACTTTCAAATGGTTTTGGTCTCACATCAAAATTCCTACCAAGCAGTCAAGAATCTGTAAAACAAGCCACGTACCTTATCCAGTCTGAGTCAGATTTGAGTCTTGGGCCTTGTAATTGTGTCATGGGTTAAGCCCAAGGGGGTGTGCATCCTAGAGCTAGGATGTCCCTAATCATATTTATTCAGTAGCCATCATAGTTTAGAGGTGAATTTTGCTTAGATTATTTCTGTCATTGTAGTTTCATCGCTAGCTCAGTTTGTGAAACCCTAACTTTCAGATCTTAATCTTCATCTGCAAATTGAGTTGTAATCTACCTTGTTCTTGCTTGTGTTTTTCGATTCGCATGCAGAGATAAGTCTTCTCGGCGAGCTCAACCGGGCAACACACAGTTGATAACCAGATGAGACGTGGTGCTGTGATTGCAGGGTTTGGATCATGTTGGTCGAAAGCCGAATCATGTGTGTAAATTTTCCATCAAATCAAGAGTTATCAGTACCTATCAAAAGATCGAGATCTAGGTCATCATCACATGCGCCATGTGTGCCCACCTGAGGGTGGCCCCAGACCCACCTGCCTCGTACATGCATGTAGTTAGTGTTGGCGGTAAATCTTGTGTTCTGTTAGTTAGTTTCCTACTTTTGTGCATAGTCATCGCATGAGCTCCAACGGGTGGAAGCCGTGCACGTAGAAGGTATCCAAGAGCGAGTCTATCTCGTGATGGACTAAGCTTGCAGGCGCTAGAGCACGTCGTGCGGTCGTGAGGTTGGACGCGGCAAACTCGCATGGCGTGAGTGGTGAACCGAAGTTTATGCTGCATGTTGCATGTTTATAATTTGCACAATAAAAGGAGAAGAAAAAGGCAGAAAACGCTGCAGCTTCAAGCAGCACAAAATCATCAGATTTTGCTCCTTCTTCCACCTCTCGCATGTGTTTGAGTTCTAGTGTTTGTCTCGGTTGTCTAGGGAATCCTAACAATTGGTATTAGAGCGAGGTTTAGGGCATGGACGCGCGAATCGCGTTTTGGCAGAAGCACTCATGCCTCGCTGTCGCTCGTAGTCTCCGACGAAGCGCACTCCTGGATGTTCCAGCGAACGTGCCACTGGCAGTGGTGGGAACGACCGGGGGCTAGTGATCCACTGTGTGGTCAACGAGGCGGGATGCTCAACCAATTACCCGGTGCTCACCAATACGAATTACAACGAGTGGTCCCTACTGATGAAAATCAAGCTGCATGCTCGCTTCCTATGGAGTGCCATTGATCCAGGCAGCATCGTCGTCGAGCTCCATGAAGACCAGATGGCATTGGATGCCATATGCAACACCGTCCCCACCGAGATGATCTCGATGCTGGCGACCAAGGCAATAGCCAAGGAGGCGTGGGACTGCATCAAGACCATACGTGTCGGGAACTATCGCTTTCACAAGGCAAGTGCACAGAAGCTGCGTGTAGAGTATGAAACTCTCACGTTTCGCGACGGGGAGTCTGTTGAGGACTTCACCATGCGGCTCAATGGCATCGTCACCCAGCTAGCCACCCTCCAAGATCCGAAATCAGCAGAGAAGGTCATCGAGAAGTACCTGCGAGTCAGATGGCCCAAGTTCTCACAACTTGTCCTCTCAATAGAAACCTTGCTTGATATCTCCACGCTATCTCTGGAGGAGGTGACCAGACACCTGAAGGCGGCAGAGGACTCTGGCCAATCTTAGTCCTCGTCCTCACCAGGTGCTACCGAGAAAATCTACCTCACGAAGGAGGAGTGGCTCGAGCACCACAAGAAAAAAGAGCAGGAGGTGAAGCGCAACAACATCGGAGGAAATAACTGTGGCAAGTGCCACGGCGGGCGAGGGAGCACAGGTGGCGGTGGTGCCGAGAGCACGGAGGGCTCGAACTTCGTGCCGGCCCACAAAAGCGTCAAGTGCCGAAATTGTGGGAAATTCAGCCATTGGGCCAAAGACTGCAGGAGCTAGCCTAAGCGGGACGAACAAGCCCATGTGGCCCAAGAGGATGATGAGGCCACGCTGATGCTCCTGACGGGTGGCTGTGTCGACGTTGTTGATACGGCCTGGCCTACCTTCGTGCGCGCGCCCACAGGACTTGAATCCCGGCTATCTCTAACTGAGGCATAGCACGAGCCACCGCCACCGAAGACACCATTCACGCGACTTGATCATGTCGAGCTCAAGGAGAAGGTGTTCGTGGCACTGGACGACGCTATGGATCATGATCCCAAGCACTGGATTCTGGACTTCGACGCATTGAACCACATGACCGGCTCCAAAGGGGCATTCTCCGACCATGACACCAAGATCATTGGCAACGTTTGGCTCGATGACTGCTCCATCATTCGCATCGAGGGCCGCGGCAAGGTGTTGTTCGTCTGCAAGAATGGGGAGCACTGCACACTCGCCAACACCTATTTCTTCCCATGTCTCACCACCAACATCATTAGCATTGGGCAGCTGGACGAGATCGGTTTCATGGTAGAAGTCAAAGACGGCATGATTGGGGTCTAGGACAAGCAGCGGTGCCTTCTTGCCTAGATCTCTTGTAGCCTGGGGCGGCTGTACATGCTTGACATCACCCTTGCATAGCCGGTGTGCCTGATGGTGTGCTCTATGAGGATGCGTGGTGATGGCATGCTCCCTTTTGACACATCAACTTCACTGCATTGCGCTAGATGGGCAAGGACGAGCTGGTGTGCGACCTGCCATTGTTGTCGCAGGTGGACCAGGTTTGTGAGGCTTGTCTCGCTGGTAAGCATCGACGCGTCCTGTTCCCACAGCAGGCCTTGCACCGCGCCACCGAGCCGCTTGCGTTCATCCACGGTGACCTTTGTGGGCCGATCACGTCAGCCACACCCAGTAGGAACTGATACTTTCTCCTGCAAGTCGACGATTACAGCCACTACATGTGGCTGGCACTCCTCGCCTCCAAGGATGTTGCACTGGCCGCCATCAAGTGAATTCAAGCAGCGGCTGAGAGGAAGAGTGGACGCAAGCTCCGCGCACTTTGAACTGATCTATGGGGAGTGTTCATCGCCGGGCACTTCACCAAGTACTGCACCGAGTTGGGACTGGACACAAACTCACAGCACCATACACTCCGCAACAACACGTCATCGTCAAACTTCGGAATCAAACCGTAGTTGGCACCGCATGGAGCATACTCAAAGCCAAGGGGCTCCCAGGTATGTTTTGGGGGAGGCAGTAAACACCGTCGTTTATCTGCTCAATAGGTCCTCATCCAAAAGCATCGGAGGCAAGACTCCATACAAGCTGTGGAACGGCGTTACACCGGCCGTGCATCACCTGCACACATTTGGGTGTGTGGCTCATGTCAAGACCACCACACCGAATGTTAAAAAGATCACATCTTTGGGTGTGTGGCTCACGTCAAGACCACCACACCGAATGTTAAAAAAGATCGACGATAGGAGCCGGCCCATAATCTTCGTGGGTTATGTGCCCTGGTCAAAGGCGTATCGTGCTTACGATCCGGCCACTCGGTGCGTGCACATCTCCCGCGACGTCGTCTTTGACGAGGAGGCGCAGTGGAAGTGGGACGGCGAGGCGGCCAGCTACATCGATAGCGAGTTCACCGTCGAGTACACCTCTGTGTACCACCCGGAGAGGGCACCCTTGCCGCAAGTGGATATCGAGGTCCAGGAGCCGCCACCTTCACCATGCATGCCTACATCAAGCTTGACGCCACCGTCAACGTCACCAACGGCCGAAGTGCCACCGGTGGAGTTTGTGTCACCGCTGCCCATGGTGGAAGAGGACCTCATCGTCGACCACGACAACGCGCCGCTCCGATTCCACCACATCGACAATGTGCTAGGCCTAGTGACGCTACCAAGACTGGTCACGTGCGAGCTGTAACGCCCGTTTTGTCGCGGCGTTAGCGGGAAAAGTAATCTGCTAAAAACCCTAATTGCGAAAATTTGCTCTTCGGTTGAGTCTTGTCGTGTGCCAAGGTCTCGTGTCTCCCCTCCCACTTCAATCCCGGAGAAAACCGCGAAATCGGATTTCAAATCCGAGCCCTAATCCTCCCAAAATCAAACCCTCAGAAAAAGTCTAAATTTACCTCCCTTGTCTCGGGCCGTTTTCCCTTCCCGGCCTGTTTCTTTTTCCTCTTTCTTTTCCCTGGGCCGCCCCTGGCCCAGCCCCTCTCGGCCGCCCTCTCTTTCCCCTCTTCTTTTCCCTGGGCCGCCCCGGCCCAGCTCTTTCTCCTTCTTGGGCCGTCTCGGCCCAGCCGCCTGTCCGGCCGCCTTCTCCCCCGCTGGGCCGCGCCAGGCCGCTCGGCCCGGTCCGCGCCCGAGCCGCGTCGTCCTCTCTCTCTTCTCTCTCTTTCCCGTTTCTTCCCCTCCCGAGCCTACCACCGCCGGCGCCGTTCCGTCCCGCCGCTGGTCCCCCGCCTCGGCCCCGCCGCGCGCTGCGCGCGCATGCCGCCAAGGCGCCGAGCGCCCCCTCCCCTCTCCGCTTTTCCCCCTACCCGTTTCGGCAAGGGGGCAAGGCCCCTTTCCTTCCCCCTCTTTTTTTTCTTTTTCCCCGGCGACCGACCGCCGCCGACGTCACCCGGCCGCTTGGCCGCTTGCGCCGGTCCCCCGCTCCCCTCCCGCGCGCCCACCGCCTCATCCCGGCCAAAATCGGCATTTCCCCTCCCCCCCCGAAACCGACCTAAACCCCTCTAAAAACCCCCTCGCCCCCGGCCGCCATTGCCGCCCCCGGAGCTCGTTTCCCCCCCTTCTTCCCGCCGTCGCGCCCCCGCCCCTCTCGCTGCCGCCGCCGCAAGAAGAGGAGCCCGGTGCCCTCTTCTCCCCCGGCTCGGGATCGCGCCTCACCGCCGTGCCCGCGCCCGCGCCGTCGGCCCCCGGCTTGCCGCCCCGCCGCGGTAACTCCTCTCTCCTCTCCCTCTCCCTTTTCCCCTCGCGTTCTAGGCCGCTAGATAGGCCGTAGAGCCCCCTCCCGGGCGCCGCCGTAGCCGTCGCCCTCTTCTCCGCCCTCTCCCCGAGCCGCCGTGGCCGCCGTCGCACCGCGCCGTCGCCAGCCGCCGTCGCTCCCCCGCGGCTCGATCCGAGCCCATGGATCGGATCCCCTCGCTCCCCTCTTGCCCGGCGCCGATCCCCGTCGCCGGCCTCGCACCGCACCGCCCGGAACGCCCTCCCGCCGTCGCCGCCGTCGCCCGGCGCCCTCTCCTCTCTTTTCTTGCCCGGCCGGCCTACGTGGCTGCCACGCAGGCGCCACGCAAGCGCCAGCCGGCGCCCCCCTTTCTTTCCCCTCCGTGCACCCGGTCTGCGTAGACCGCGCCGCTGCCAGGCGGGCCCCGCCCTAGCACCCGCGTGGTGGTCGCGGTCCACCGGATCGGCCACCCGCGTAGGCCGCGGCCTGCACCGGCCCACCGGCCCCCTCCTCTCGCTCGGCCCAGTCGGCCGCCGTGCCCGCGTCGGCCACTCGGCCTCATTTCCCCCTTGGGCCATCGGCCCGAGTCCCTTGGTCCGGCTCGTCGGCCCGTTGACCGGACCAGGCCGCGCGCCGCACGGACCAGGCCGTGTCCCTCGGTTTGGGCCGCGCCCGTGAGCGCCGGTCCGCTCGGCCCTTTTCGGCCATCGGCCTTCCGCCATCGGCTCCCGGCCCATCGGCCCAATTCCTCTCGCGCGCCGATCGACCTAGGCCGATCCCTTCGGGCCGCCGGCCCGATTAATTCGGCCGCGCCCGTTCTATTCTTTTGGGCTGCCCTTAGCCGCCCAAAATAAAGTCCAATTTCAGCCCTCCTTTCTTTTCTTTTTCCAGGGAATTATTAATTGATTATTAATTCCTTTTCTTTATTCCAGAAAATCCTTTAATCTTCGGAAATTCATATCTTTTCAACCGTTCGTCCGATTACTCCGTTCCACTTCCAAAATTCCTCAAAAATCGAGATCTACCTAATGGCACGCTTAGTGGTCTTTAATAGGGCTTCTTTTTATCGCTTTGTTGAGTCGTCTCGTTTCGCGTGTAGTCTCGGAGCCCGAAGACCCGCAGTGCGCGGATTTCGAGGAAGAAGCTCAAGATCTCGAGCAAGGCAAGTCACCTTTGATCAATTGAACCATAATTTAAATTAAGTATTTTATTTCGCAAACTATGCATTACTTAGGTTACACTTGGCACTTGGCCTCGGTTTGCAATATAACCGTCAGGCCCTACCCAATTGCTGCATTCACCCTCCTTGATATTTGAATACCCTAACACCCTTGTCACCCCTCAGGTGATGCCTCGGTATCCGTACCTCGCGTACGAATATCGAGACTCCCCTCAAACTTTAAAATTGATCACCTGGGTAAAACTTGAGTTTACAAAATGCTTGGAAAACCCGACACTTGGGTCGGTGTCTTGAAAACTAAAGTGAGTTTCTAAAACTCGCGGTACGGGAGACGTACTGGAGGTACGGTCTGCTCGTTCTCGCTCTAAGGACCGATTCCTTGGGAATTACATCCAAGCATATGTCAAGTACGACCACATGGGTGATATGGGACGCCCCTGGCTGAGTAATTAGCTAGGCCAGGGAAATCTTGATGCCAAGGGACAAGTGGATTCGCCGGGGTGGTGTCGGGGAGGACCCCTGGGCTTCCTGGCACAGTATGGTCTGGGACCTAACCTGGTGTTGGTCCGTGGGACCCCTCCCGTTGGCATAAGATGACCCTGAGTCGGCTTTCGAAATGCCTTGTCGTGAAAGCCTTAAGGTCGCCAGACGTGACCGAGGGTCGCGGGCTGGGTGATTCGGGGTTAGTAACGTCGTGTGGGTAAAGTGTACCCCCTCTGCAGAGGTTAACAACTGTTCGAACAGCCGTGCCCACGGTCATGGGCGGATGTGAGGTGATTCCTTAGCGTAGTTTTATTTGAACACCTTGTGAACTGCTGCTGGTGTGAGGTTTTCCGTTCTGTGCTTGGTTTAAGGCTGTTGAAGCAGCCGGAGTCGGTGACGATTGGCAGGGAGCCTCTCGTACCGATGTGTTGACTTGTGGCTGTTGAAGCAGCCGGAGTCGGTGACGATTGGCAGGGAGCCTCTCGTACCGATGTGTTGACTTGTGGCTGTTGAAGCAGCCGGAGTCGGTGACGATTGGCAGGGAGCCTCTCGTACCGGCGTGTGTGAGTTGTGGCTGTTGGAGCAGCCGGGTCGGTGAACGATTGGCAGGGAGCCTCTCGTGCCGACAAGAATCAATCGATACAATTTCACTGCTCCGGCCGGATGAGACGCACTTTCTCATCCGTGCCGTTGAGAAGCACTCACTTAGATGTTTCTAAAGTCTTAAACTAAAATCAATTGTGAAAAATAACTGGCTTTCCCTTGAAGCTTGCATTAAACACTTAATTCCCCTGACTTGCTGAGTACTCCCGTACTCACCCTTGCTCTATATAATTAAACCCCCCCCAGTTCTCGAAGATGAAGAGGTGGACCCTGCTGAGAAGAGTTCTTCCAGGAGCAAGCAGACTTCGAGCAGTAGTAGGGTTTCGGCCTTCCCCAAGGCTTTGCTTGTGGCTTAGGGCTAGTCTCCGCTTTCCGCTTCCGCCTTTTTGTAATGCTGTTGTGAACTCGGGTTCTGTCCGCAGTTCCAACCCTGGTTGTAATCCTACTCTTAAATAAAGAGACCGCTGTTGTTGTGATACTCAGTCTTCCTGTTGTACCAGCGCTATTTCCTGGGACTGGTACAGGCATACAGGTCAATCTGGACCGCTCTATCCTGGTCTCCGCCTGGGGCCAGTTTGGGGCGTGACACGAGCTCAGCGAGGATCTGCTGATGGTGATAGCTGAGGAGCTTGTGACATTCACTGAAGCAGAGCAGCATAGTTCCTGGCGACAGGCGATGATCGATGAGATACAGTCGATTGATACAAACAAGACTTGGCAGCTCGTCGATCCTCTGCCATGTCTACGCCCAATCGGGCTCAAGTGGGTCTACAAGACCAAGAAGGACATCGCCAGAAACATCACCAAGTACAAGGCACGCCTCGTGGCGAAGGGATAAGTGCAACGCCAAGGGATTGACTATGACGAGGTGTTTGCACCGGTGACGCGACTCGAGTCCGTCCGGTTGCTGCTAGCACAAGTGGCGAGCGAGGGCTGGGCCCTCCACCACATAGACGAAAAGTTTGCATTCCTTAATGGCGAGCTTCGAGAGCAGGTCTACGTCCTGCAGCCACCGGGATTCGTTGTCGACGGCCAAGAAGACAAGGTGTTGCGCCTCGTCAAGGCACTCTATGGACTTTGTCAAGCACTGCATGCATGGTATGCCAAGCTCGACAGGTCGCTTCTCTCACTTGGCTTCCACCGCAGCGCATCGGAACACGCCGTGTATATGCGTGGCGCGGGTGTGCACCGTCTGGTGGTTGGCTTATATGTTGACGATCTCATCATAACCGGCAGCAACCCCACCGAGCTCAATCAGTTAAGGAAGGAGATGAAAGGGTGTTCCAGATGAGCGACCTTGGACTGCTACGGTATTTCCTCGGTTTGGAGGTGAATCTAACTGGCGAAGGCATTATTCTGAGCCAGCGCGTGTATGCCCAAAAGATCTTGGAGGCGGCAGGCATGGCTGGTAGCAATCTCAGCCTCACCCCCATGGAACCATGACTAAAACTCAGCAAGACAAGCTCTGCTCCAGCAGTTGATACCACTAAGTACAGGAGAATCGTTGGCTCTTTGTGCTATCTGGTGAATTCAAGACTGGATGGCGTTTCGGTGGGATACATTAGTAGGTTCATGGAGAAACCTACCACCGAGCATCTGGCAGCCATGAAACGTGTGCTAAGGTATGTTGTAGGCACCGTCGATTATGGCTGCCACTACAAGAGGAAGAAGGAAGCGACATGTTTGACGGGCTTCAATGATAATGATCTCGCCAGCGACATCGACAGTCGCAAGAGAACCTCTGGTGTCTTCTTCTTTCTTGGGGAAAATTTGATCACCTGGCAATCTGAAAAACAAAAGGTTGTTGCACTATCATTTTGCGAGGCAGAATATATCGCAGCAACAACCGCTGCATGCCAGGAAATGTGGCTAGCGCGTCTTCTTGCTGAGCTTAGGAGAGGAGGCCGACGCCGTCACGTTGAAGATTGACAATAAATCCGCATTTAGTTGAGTAAGAACCCTATCTTTCATGATCACAATAAGCACATAGATACAAGATACCACTATATTAGGGAATGCATTGAGGAAGGCAGGGCAAAGATTGGGTTCGTTAGGACTGATGATTAGCTGGTAGACATCCTAACGACGGCGCAAGGACGTGACAGATTCAGTGACCTGCGCTCCAAGATTGGCCTCGTCGAAATCAAGCCAGAATGCAAGATTTAGGGGGAATTTTGTTGGCGGTAAATCTTGTGTTCTGTTAGTTAGTTAGTTAATTTCTTGCTTTTGTGCATAGTCACCGCATGAGCTCCAACGTGTGGAAGCCATGCGCATAGAAGGTATCCAAGAGCGAGTCTAGCTCGTGATGGACCTAAGCTTGCGGGCGCTAGAGCACGTAATGCGGTCGTGGGGATGGACGTGGCAAACTCGCATGGCGTGAGTGGTGATTTGAAGTTTTTGTTGCGTGTTGCATGTTTACAATTCACACAATAAAAGGAGAAGAACAAGGCAGAAAATGCTGTAGGTTCAAGTAGCACAAAATCATCAGAGTTTGCTCGTTCTTCCACCTATCGCGTGTGTTTGAGTTCTAGTGTTTGTCTCGGTTGTCCAGGGAATTTTGATAGTTTAGTTGGTCCGCAGATGCCTGTCAGCCTGAGCACTGGCCACCACGCCGTAGA
The DNA here is from genome assembly GCA_008326285.1 of Oryza officinalis. NCBI lineage: Eukaryota > Viridiplantae > Streptophyta > Magnoliopsida > Poales > Poaceae > Oryza > Oryza officinalis. The sequence continues at coordinate 32,865,158 of BDMV01000001.1, read as the reverse complement.
GCCTCTCGCGGATGAAGAACGGTGATCTGGTTGTCCATCAAGAGCAGGTCAGCGCCTCAGCAGTGTCGTGACAAGAGTGAGGACCCACAACCGATGTCGCAGTGTGCATCGGGCTCTTTGGAGGTTTGGAGTGCGGAGTGCCACTTGAAAAGGTCGAGGACTAACGAGGGCGCTACCGCACTAGACGGAAGTGCCGTCGTTGGCTCGGCGGAAGAGTATTAATCTAACGAAGAGAAAAATTAAGCATGACCACCAACGATGTATTGTACCGTTGTACATCTTGCAGGTGGGACTGGGAGAGCATCACTTTCTGTAACTTCCTTGCAAGCTAATTTGTGCCAGCCGCCGTTGCAAATCTACAACTCATGCAGCGACCAACCGATCGATATAACACCGCGATTGTTAGCCAGGCCTTATTTTACGCCCCTCACCTCTGGATCGATCTCCATCTTGCTTCGTTTCGTACATATCTTGCCGGGTGCTATCAGGCAGCAATGAAGATTGAACCTTCCATGCCGAGGAGCCCTCGCTGTCAACAGAGAAGGAATGGTGTGGATTGTGGAGAGTTGCGTGAGCGAGTGCAGCATGGAAAATTAGACCGTGCAAGCTACGAGCGGCGCCAGGGATAACCACCAGGCTTCGGTCGCTCAGAACGCCAAATTCTTCACACCTTGCCTTGGGCCGGTGAAGCACTCACTTGCCCTGTTAACGGCATAAATGTAGACCCCTGTTTTCGAAACAGGAACCATTCGTGTAAACTATACCATTTCCCTGGATCAAGTAGTCTGGTACACACGAATTCATAGTTGAAATACCAAGTGCACATACACAAGCATCTAGCGCGAATTATTACAACAATAGGCCCGAAGGCATAATCTTAGAACAAGGGACCAAACGGTTTGGAATACATCCAAAAGCAGAAATAGATAAGGCAGTGGATTAGAGGCGGCAGCAGCGCCATTGCCATAGGCAACGACCGTAACTAAGATCTACTGAGCACCATCGTCATCAGCAACCTCCTGGTAGTAGGCATATGGATCCTCCGAAGTGTCAACTCCGACTTCTGGTTGAGTTGTAAATTGCAAGGGTGAGTACCAACCGTACTCAGCAAGCCACCACAATAATAAAGCATATGATAGGGGTATTCCAAGGAATGGCTTCAAATTCTTTTGCGTAAAGCAAGTTTTGTAAATCTTTTCATAAGCCTAAGACCTATCATAGACTGATCAAATTTTAATACCATAGTTCATTAATCAATGATGGTTCTGTCTGCCATCCATTGTGGTCCCAAGGATAGCTTCCCGCCATTGGGTCGTCATGGTTTTCTGGGGTCTACCCTTTCTCACCTTCCGAGAAGTGGATCCATCAGCATAAAAATCATCATGCAATATCCCATCCCAATCAGTTTAAGAATTTAGAGTCTAGCCAAGTGTAATACACGTCCCGGTGCTCAATAACCGCAAGCACGGCTATTCGAATAGATTTGATTTACTCACACTGCAGTGGATGTACACTTTACCCGTACTCTGCGACTGCCCAACGCATGAGCCTCGTCCAAACACATGAGACGCGCCACGACAAAGCATTTCAATAACCTCACATTGGCAGTACCCGCTCCTTGAACTTGCATCCTTATGCACTCTAGGTGTCACAAGTTTCTAGCAGTGAAAGGAGTTCTGGCGCTTCCGGGGAGGAAAGACTTACACATGCATTAAGTTATAATTAAGTTTAGGTTTACGCATGGCGGTCCTACCGGTGGCAACCCCACCGTAGGCCCCCGCCTCTCATATACATCAAGAAGACCACTATGCATGGATACTGCCTCCGCTCAGCTATTTACTCCGCTAGGTCTATACTCATTCGAGAAGTACGGTTGTACGGGGGTCATTTCATGCTTAGCTTCATGGCTCGGTCCTTAACTGACCAGGGTCGGCACTTGCCTTTACCGGACACCACCCAAGTCCTCCAGCCGCCCCAGTCGAAAACAGTTGTATAGTTTTATTTTTTTCTTTCACAAATCATGTCATCAATGTCATGGCAATGTGGTGCTCATGTCTCCACATGCCGCATCTCAACCACCTTCCCAAAGGTAGTTGTCTGAGCATAAAGCATTTTGATAAATATGAGTATGCATGATTCTAATGTAGCATGACTAAGCATTGTCAAGTATCGACTAAAAATACACGATATTGTGGATGACAAAGATTTGCATGGATAATCAATATCAAAGGCATGGCATATAGCAAAGTAGGCATTCACATATATTCATATAGCATGCAAACTTTATTTTAAATCCAAAATAAATTCACAATTGGTTCAACATGCTCAAGGTTTAGTGATGACTTGCCTTGCTCATAGTCCTGCGGATCTTGATCCTCGTTCGGAACAGCAACTCCCTCAGGGTCTAGAATTACGTGCGAAAGAAATTGATTTGAATTCAATTAGAATTCAAAATCCAATAAAATCCAATTAAAAAGCGAGCGCGAGCGTCAAATTTCGTTATCGATTCCAATATTTGCGAAATAGTATTATTCCGATTTTAATCCATTTTGTCCTAAAGTATTGGCGTTAGTTGATTAAATTATTTTACCCATTTTAATTTACGCTATTCCTAATAAATCCGCTTTATAATTATATTCCTATAATAATTAACCCACAATTTCTACCATACTTCTATCATTCGCAAAATAACTAAATAAATAAATAAATAACCAAATAATTAACCTCTTACAATCTATAATAAATTCCCTAATCTCAATCTATTTTCTAGGAATTTCCAAAAATAACCTACGATTAATTCTCCAACTATTAAATAAAATTTATTTATTATTTTTTTTAAAATCCTTTTTCTCATTTCCTTTTCTTTTTCTTTTCTTTTTCTTTTCCTCTCTTCTCTTCTCTCTGCCTCTCTCTTTTCTCTTTGTCTCTCTGTCTTTTCTCTCTTCTTCTTTCTGCCTCCCTCTCTTTCTTCTCTGCCTAGGCGACGGCGACGCGGTGGAAGAAGGAGGGGGGATTACCCGACGACGGCGAGGCGGCGATGAGCAAGCCGGCGGCGGCAGCCAGAGCAGCGACCGGCGCTGAGCTCGACGGAGAGGAGAAGGAGAAGGGGAAAAGCGGGGGAGAGAAGGGAGAGGGAGTGAGGGTGGGGCGGGGAAGAAGGGGAGGGGCTCAGGGAGGGNGGGTTTTATAGGGGTAGGGAGGGGGAGGCATGGCGGTCGGCGCGACGGATGGTACGGCGCGGCGCACAGGGCACAAGGCGGCGACGGCGACAACGCGGGGCGCGAGGCGACGTAGCGATGCGGCGATGGCAACGCGACGGGCGGCGACGGGACGGCACACAGCGCGGCAGAGGCGTGTGGCAGAGGGAAGGGCGGCGATGGCGACGCGACGGGCGCGGGGCTCAGGGCTCGAGGCGCCGCGCGGCGATGGATAGCGATGGCGACGCGGCAGCAGCGACGGGACGGCGCGGTGGCAGCGACGGCCGGGCGTTCGGCCGAGCTAGACCCACGTCGAACGCCTGGCGCGCAATGAACAGTGCTGCCAGGGATTTTTTTTTGTTTTAGTGTTTTTTGCAAACAAAAAAAAGATTAAATCACGATTTGAATTTATATCCCCAACTAAGTTTTTGAATGACAATATTTCATATTCAAATGTGAATTTGGCCAACTTTAAAAATGTTTAAATATTCAATATTTATTTAAGTCCCTTTTTAGTAATTCCAATACTTAGAGGTCGTGTGTGTGTATATATATATATATATATATATATATATTAATTTGTAATTTCTTAATTAATGGTATGAATTTATTCCAAACCAAAATAAATAGAAAACTCGCTCAAGACATCTATGTAGTATATTTTATTTATTACCAACTTTGCCTAAAACTTTATTTCAGTTTATATTTTAATTATTTATTTAGCCAATTCCCTTTTTAGGGTTTATACCCAATTAATTCCCTTTATACCATGATTAATTATGCTCCGCAAATAAAGATCCAAATAAAAGGGCAATTAAATTCGGCATGAGGCAAATTTGATTAAAAGTTGAAAGCACGTGTTTTAGGGTTTCGTTTTCGTCGGTCGATTTTTCAGGTGTTACAATAAAAGCCTCAGAATGGAATTCAGGGTCATAACTGTTGGGCTCATTCTAAGATTCTGGGCCGTTACTGTTGGGCCCGTTCCTAGAGGTTTAGGGCCAGTTCTAAACTACTTTTCAGCTAGGTTACTTCTGGTTTTTTTAGCACGTTTTTCAAACTGCTAAACGGTGTGTTTCGTCTAAAAACTTTCTACATATAAGCTTTAAAAAATTAAATAAGACCATTTTTGAAGTTTTTAATAATGAATAATCAATTAATCGTATGCTACCCACGTTTCTCATTTGGCGGCTAACCATAAGTGTCTAAACAGATGAGATGTTGAAAATCTATTTCCTGTGCATGAAAAACGACATTGCTTATTAACACATAATTAATTAAGTATCAGCTAAAAAAATTGAAAAATAGATTAATATGATTTTTTATCACAACTTTTCTATAGATTTTTTTTCGAAAAAATATACCATCCAGTAGTTTGGAAAACGAGCACGTAAAAAATAAGAAAGAAAGTGAAGATTGAGAACTGAACTTAAGAACACAGCCTAGTGAACTCCACTTAAGAAGACAGCTTTTATGGTACAAATCAAGCTTACAAAAAGGCAATTTTTAAACGGAGGGAACAGTACTATTGGAAACGCCCTTGCCCAAATTATTGGGAACGTCATTTTAGCGTGCAGCAGCACATACATTTTTTTATATGATAATCTATCCGTTTCATATTATAAGTCATTTTGATATCCTCTTTTCATATTATAAATCACTTTAATTTATAGAAAAATTTGACAAGTTTATAGAAAAACATATCAACATTTACACAACCAAATTAGTATCATTAAAATCAATATTTAATATATTTTGATAGTATGTATATTTTATGCTAAAATATTGCTATATTTTTTTATGAATTTAATAAAATTTAAATAAGTTTGACATTAAAAAAGTTATTTTTGCGACAGGTGATAATAGCAAGCTTCAATTATTCTAGGAAGAATTTCATCTATACCATAAAGAGTAATAACAAGCTATGCAATTACTCTATGCTATAGATGTGTTAGTGTCTAAGGATATGACATACCTCCTATACACGGATTAATGAAATACGGTAGAACCATATACTCGATAGTATACGACAAGGTATCTTTTAATCAATGAAATATGGTTGAAAGAGAAGGAAATTATCTTTCCGGAATAGAAGGTGTCAGAGTTCTGGTCGAGGAAGATAAGACTTCCTTGAGTCGTATTCTGTTCTAGTTCTCCGAGTTCTATTTGGAGGAGGAGGTAATCTCAGCTATATAAACAAGGGCCCCATGGTCAAGGAAGGGAAATCAGTTACAAACCAAACCAAAACCTACACCCAGAAGCCATACTCTAGAGAACGTTGTCAAAGCAATCCATACTCTGGAGAAGTCATACAGCTGTCAAAGCAATTCGGAGAACGTCTTCATCATATTCGCTGAATAGATCTTATCGGACCGTTCTCGGCAGCTTCTAGTCGATGAAATCAGACAGTTGTTCTATTCCTTATTGTATTCTGAACGTTTTCTCTGATAATAATCCATACAAACTGGAGTAGGGTTATTACTCACCTTGAAGGCCTGAACCAGTATAAATCTCTGTCTTTTGTTTGCTTGATGGACTCTCGCGAGTATCCTAGTTCCAACAATCCTCATACTCTACAAATACCTTGGTTAGCGTACAATCCGTTGACAATGGCGTGCCAGGTAGGAGGCTTGGTGCTTCAAGGTTACGACGAGATGAGTTCAAGAACAGGATCCGTCGAGGAGGGTTTCTACAACCAACCTGGCCAAGGAGATCCAACCCAGCCAACCTTTGCCATGGTCCAAGTCAGCTCCATCGTCTTCCTGGTTTTCGCCGCTGTCCCAATATCGCCGCTCTTAGCAGATGCTGAGAGCGAGGCCATGACAACGGCGTGGGTGAATACGTCCACTTCACCGGCCGCCTCTTCGGTCAACCCGAGAACGAGGCGCCGAAACATCAATTTGTTGACAGAAGCCCTAAGGCAGCCCATTCGTCGGCTTCGGCCGACAAACGTGTGTTGACAAGAAAATCTGTCGATAGGGATGGTGCATGGTGTCCATTCAACAAGACTTCTAGTCATCCGCTAGTTGGATGTTGTGTAATCATCTAGCCAAAAGTTGAACTCGACGCCTAAGAAGAGCGAGGGATTCAGCGTACTTCTCCGTATAAGGCATGATGTCCAATCTACAAAACCAAGACGTACCCCCTAACAAGTTGCAAGATGTTCTTAAAGCTTGCAGAACCGATCACCCGAGTTCCACGTTGTCCGATCCATGCTCGAAGAGATCGATCTCATGCGACGTCCATCAATGACAACCCTTAAGATCGTATGGTGGGATTCATCGGAATTGATCCCAACAAACCATCTGCCCTTCATGGCCTGGACGACTTGGAATCCTCTAATTCAAGTTCTTCGCGCGATGTGAACGTGGTCGACATCGAGATCGAGGACAGGGGTGCGGATGACCACACACAATGGGGTTCCACAAAGGAAGGCAAGTTCATCCGATCTCAAGACGCAACCCCTTTTCACTCGAAGCTTGTCCAAACACATACCGAGCACTTCACCGTCGTCAACAATCTGCTTTGACAACTTCCCTTCGACCTAGTAACCCTTCCGGAGGCGGACCCGTGATTAAAGTGAATGGAGTCCACTATCACCAATCTCAACTCTGCCTTTGCAGCGACGGCCGGTCCGCCGCCTTCACCGATTCCGCCTCAGGTCGATGAGGCCACCGAGAACATTGGCACTCCCAATGGCCCTCAGAACAGTGAACCTCGCATCTCTGGTAATGCCTCGCCACAACAACAGACTCAACAGGCACATTCCCGACAAGATGCTTGTGATCTTCACGAACAACTAAACGGCCGAAGGCGACAACAACAGGATCAGCATGATGACGGACACCGACAACCCCAAGATCATCAATGAAGGGGCGACATCCGCAGGGACAACATCCCAGGTTGTAACCCAACCCGTGGTCACCAAGATGCCCAGTACGCTAAGGTGACAGCGAACGCGACGAGGATGATGACTTCCGATCTCTGAACCCAGGACATGTCTGAGGTCACGATCGTCGACGTCGTGATCGCACACCCGACCATGGTGATCCCTCGTCATCTTCTTCGTCGTCGTCTAGGGGCGGTTCACGCGGTCGCCGTGGTCTCCAGCCACCCTTTCTACCTGGAGGAGGATGTAGGACCTTTAAGCCTTCCCTTCGAGAAGTAAATTGGCCCCCAAAATTCCGTTCCGCGGCAGCAGAGAAATACGACGGGAGCACAGATCCATATGAGTTCTTACACGTCTACACTACTATTCTATATGCCACCAGTGCAGACGACAACACACTCATAAATTATCTACCAGCAGCGTTGAAAGGATCTGCTTGGTCATAGCTTATTCATCTTCAACGAAAGTCGATATCCTCCTGGGCGGATCTTTGGAAGCAGTTCATCGGATGAAGACTCAGGCGACTTTGACGTTCCGAATAGTAAGTTCAACCACTATCGGATATCGTCCGGGGGTTGTCGTCAGGGTTAGGTGGCGTTGGAGAACTTGATGTTCTGATCTGACCGCTTCATTTTAGACACCGTCCCATGGGTTGTGGAGCACATTTCGTGTTCTACCTTCTTGTATTTCCTTTTTGAAGAATAAGAAGTATGTGGGCCACGTATTGGCCGAAGTCGATGAAGTCTAGAAACTCTAGTTCATCATCGGTTGGAGGATTACGGTCGTCCTTCTCTACCACGTGAACCCTTTTTCCCTTGTCTTGGGCGATCTTCCTAGCCATAGCCTTCTGAAACACACTGCACTCCTCAAACGTGTGAGCGCTAGTCTTATGTACCGGACACCACTGTTGTACTAGGCCGTCGTCTTGTGGAGGAAGTCGTTGGGGAGCTGGCTTATCTTGTTCTGTGACAAGGAACTCCGACTGTGCCTTACCTACTAGCCACCTCACTCTGACTGATCGCACGACGGGTAGCAGTCAAGGCCCAAGAATCCCAAGCCCACAATCGCCCACCGGGTTTCGGGATACTTGGGATCTTTGATAGCCCTGGCGCTGACATGGGTCGTCGTAACAGCCCCTGATGAAATCACAAAAAAATTGCATCTAGCCCCTTAAGTGGATTTGGGTGATTAATGATAAAACGGTTAAAGGACTAATAATTTTATTGAGATAAATGCAGATAATTAGTCTCAAGATGGTTAGGTGTGTGATGGTGTGCAAAGGAGACCCCCCAACATCAAATGCAAGGTGACAAGAGGACTCGAAGATTTATTTTTATTTTTTTATATTTTGATCTTGAGTATAGGAAACCCGTACTATAAAAAGGTGTTCCAAATGGTTGCCTATGATGCTACAAGTGCTTAAAGTCAAATCCATAGAAGAGAGACATTTTTGCACAACACTTGCATAGGGACCGGGGTCAAACATCAAAGGTGGGTCGGAAGTTCCTAGCACCTAAGCCCAGAACCTCCTGACACCTTCCCAGTTCAAAAGTTGTGAGTAACGGCTACATGACGTCATTGCAAGCCTATATATTCTCCACACACCTCACAGCTCACTTTTCGCAATTCTACTTTCGTTTTTCTGTCTCCTAGCTTCTTTCATAGTGTTCTTGCCCCCTCCATCTTGTTCTTGAGCCTCCCAAGTGAGATTAAGTGAGAATTGAGGGTCGTGGTGAGGATTGGTGATGTTGAGAGGGTTAGGATGACTTGAGCACTTCAAGATCTTCGTGGGCAGCCGTTTGGTGCTTGTTACTCTTGGAGGGCATCCTCTTAGACGAATAGGCGTTGCCTACGAGCATTCAAGAGTGTGTGGATTACCCGGAAAAGTTTGTGAAGGTTTTCCTCGTCTCCATAAGGAAAAGAGGTAATTTGAGTGAAAATCCAAGCTGAGCCTTCGGAGGTTGTCTTGGTAGAGTAATTCTCATATGTGGTGTTCACTAGGGATTCAAGTTGGGGATCTTTGTGGTCGTGTGAACCCTAGTGAAGGACCTAGGGTGTTGGATTGGAAACCGAGGAATTCCTCCTAGGGTTTTGCTTGGTGAGGCAAGAGGTTAATCGAGACCCAGCTCTTTGGAATTTCTCAACGGAGAGTAGGATTCTTGTAATCCGAACTTGGGTAAAAAATCCCTTCTCTCTCTCTCTTGTGTATTATTTGTGTTATTTTTGTTGTTTAGTTTCCTGTTGATTCACTTCATCTCCTGCACTAGGATAAGTCTCGGGGTACTCTAAGAATCAAGACTTTAGTCTCAAAGTGTTAGAACACCAGAAATTCCTGAAACGAACACTGAAAGTTCCGGACAACTTTTGCTGCCAGGAAGTTTCAGGGTTCTTGCCAGGATGTTTCGGGCCCTGTTGAATTTAACCGTTACGATTGAAGAAATTTTCAAGAACGTCTATTCACCCCCCCCCCCCCTCCTCGGGAGACATCTACAGGCTTTCACAGACATGCCCTTGGATAGGGCCCACCCGTGTAACATATCTAAAATTTGATTTTGGAAAGAACTGTTCTAAGCTTGAATTCAGTAAAAAAATTTCAAAATTCTTGGTTGAAAACAAAAGAAAAATGAGCATCTAGCTAACTAGAATAAGCTCAAGTAGGGTAAATTAAATATTTTTCATTAGCTATCTAAAATAAAAATGTTTGAGCATTTATATCAAGTACTTCTAAAGGGTATAGTTAAACATGTTTGGTGAAATTCAATGAATGTATGAAAAGATATATATGTAAAGTTCTTCCACCAAAATTATTTCAAAGGTCAATACGCTCATAAGGCACTTAGCAAGTTTCACCATATATAAAGTTTGGTAACTTAGATATAGTTGCTATGACTATAATTTTTGTGGAAAGAAAAAAGAACAGTGTGGGCCAAAGACCTAGTTGCAAATATACAAAGAAATTAGGAGATGATGTAGAAAAAATGATGATAATAATGGTTTAATTATAATTTTCATTAATTAATAAAATTCCGTTGCAATGTACGAGCAATATGCTATGCTAGTATAGAAAAATTTAGCAACATCTATATCACCAAATTAGTTTCGTTAAAATTAATATTTAATATATTTTGAGAGTATGTTTGTTTTGTGTTAAAAATATTATTATATTTCTCTAAAAATTTGATAAAATTTAAAGAAGTTTGAATTCTTAAAAAAAAGTCGCTTTTGCGACGGGTGGTGATAGAGCGCTGCAATTACTCTGTGCGAACCCCCAAAATCAAAGCCACACCGTGTCGTCGTCGTTGATATTCTTGCGCTGACTTGAAAGCGACAGTTGAAAGTACAACTTTCTCGGCGGCCCATGTTTTTAGAGAGCTCACATCGACCTGTAGTGTTTGTGTAAAGTCGGGTACTGCACGTGCAGATAGCTTTGGCCGTTTTTTTCACAACATTGCCCTCTTTGTTTTTGAGAACTCACAACATTGCTGATCACCCATCGGTCGTAGCTAGGCCAACCTTTCTTTTTTCGATAAACAGCTAGGACAACCTACTTTTCCATGTATGGATCTCTTCTCCGTCGATGGAGAAGGAAGATCTGAGTTTCGGCCTGGCGCCGTTATCAATGCTAGGCGAACCTGACTTCTTCCTTGGAGGTGTGGGACGAATGGATTACTGGATGACGTCAAAACCGGCCTAGATTTTCGGCCATACTCCTGGATTTGTTGACAAGTACATGGACGCATGCAAGCGGCGGCTGGGGTACGGCAGGCAGTGAGGCAGAGACGTACGGGACAAGATAGAGAGGGCCTCTCACGCTCAACATATATATTTCCAACGTATTATATTGGGTTTTGCTTGGTGATTTCATGTGACATTGGTGTACCTGTGACACATTTTTCCATTTTGCAAGAAAAAAAAAAGAAAAACTCTGCACTGTTGCAAAAAGATTAAATGGGCAGCTCTACCATTGTTTACAAATTGGAGTATTCAGGGGAAAAAGCAACGACCAAAATGTCCTTCTGTCCTTTTTGTTATGGTTACTGTTTTGTTTCAATTTGTTTGTACCATTAAAGCCACACTTTTAATAAGGTAAGTAAGTCCGTAACTATTCTCAAAACTATATATGTTCTATTTCTTTCAAATGCCACATTCCAATTTCATAAATTTGTAAAATCGGATGCACAGATTTATTAGAATCATATTACAACTACACCGATTATAGATGTGGTTAACATCAATCGATCATGGGAATGGAAGGTACGCGTCATTGGTTCTGTGTCTGTAACGTGGCCCATCACAAACGTGACTATACCTCTGTCTGTGATGTGGACCCACTGTAGACAAGGTATCGTGCACTCATTACAGATGCTACGTCCAATCTCGTTCGTGATTCGAACAGGTAACATAGTGTTAACTGGCCAACCTCGTTCGTGATTCGAACAGGTAACATAGTGTTAACTTGCCAACCGAATAACTACAATTACGACGTTAATTTTTCTTTTGACTTGATCTTGACCAACGGTAATTGTCAAATTTTGTCGTTAACACATGTATTGCTCTAATAGAACACGTCCGTGACCATAATATTTTAACTATCTCTGATGTTATTTAAGAGACATGTCAAATTTATCGTCGATGATTTGCGCGCCATCTATTTGGTAATTATGTGGTAGTTAAATTCACTAGAGCTCTTGCCCCTTAAGGCTAAAGGTCAAAAAAAATAATCATTGATGCATACTACTCCCATCGGATTGATAATACTTATCGTTTTAAACAAGAACATGGTCTTAAAAAGCAACTTTAATCATTATTTTTATTACAATATATATAGAAATATCAATTAATATACAATTTTATTGAAATAGTACTTTTTAAGACCAATTTATAAATATGGTCACCATATTTCTCTAAGAAAAATATTCCGGATGTTATTTATAGTCAAAGTTTTTAAAGTTTGACGATAGTCTGATCCAAAACAACAAGTATTAACAACCTGAAAGGAGTACATATATTATGGGGATTTAGGCATCATAAGAATAATGAATAACACATATGTCTACGACCATGAGAGTCCTGATTTTAGTAGTTTATTAGTACATAAACCAGCCGAAAGCAATAGCTACTATACGTGGCGCGCACACAAACTACATAACCAATATATATAACTGAGCAACGCTAGCTAGCTCTAGTCAGTTGATCACCTTGACAGGCACGGCCTTGAGAGGGACAGCAAGTACATTGACGGACATGAACTTCTCGCTGACATCCAGCTCCTCCGGCGACATGCCGTCGGGGAGCCGCCACTCGAACGTGTGCAGCATCAGCGCCAGTATGAATGGCATGACGCGCTCCGCCAGCGGTATCCCGGGGCACACCCTCCGGCCGGACCCGAACGGGAGGAAATCTGCCTCCTTCCCGCGGAAATCCAGCGGCGTCTCCCTCAGCAAGAACCTCTCCGGCGCGAACTCGTCGGGCCTCTCCCACGCCGCCGGGTCGCGCATGATCGCCCGCGTGTTGAACAGCACGGTGGCGCCCCTGGGCACCGCGTACCCGCCGACTTCCACGCCGTCCTCCGCGGCGAAGTGGTGCAGCAGGGGACCCACCGAGTGCAGCCGCATCGACTCCTTCAGCACCGCCTGCAGGTACGGCAGCCTCGCCGCGTCGGGCTCCTCGATGTCGGCCTCGTCCCTGCCGCCGAGGACGTCGTCGAGCTCAGCGCGGAGCTTGGCCATCACGGCTGGGTTCCGGAGCAGGTCGGCCATCACCCACTCCAGGGTGAAGGCGACCGTGTCGCCGCCGGCCACGAACGCCTCGAACAGCATCGCCGTCACGTCGTCTCGCTCCATCTTGCCGGTGACCATGAGCTCGAGGAGCGCGTCGAGGAAGTCGCTGTCGTGGTGGTGGTGCTTGCTCTTGTTGTTCGAGGCTCCTCGTCGTGCGCTGCGATCCACCAGACGGCGCTCGATGATGTCGTCCAGGATGGAGAAGATCCTGTCGAAGCGCCGCTTGGTCGATCGGCGCAGGCCCTGCAGGTCGAGATGGCGGAGGAAAGGGAAGTAGTCGGAGACGTTGGGCTGGGCGAACACCGTCATGATCTCGTCCACGTGCTCCCGGAGCTCGCGCGCGGTCTCGGAGCCCATGTCGGCGATGTCCATGGAGAAGAAGGAGCTCGACACGAGGTTGAGCACGCCGGTGTGGATGGCCTGTCGGATGACGAGCTCCTCGCCGGCGTGGTCACGGAAGTAGCCGATGATGTCGCGCACCCTCCGTTCGCGGACGGGGCGCACCGCGGCAAGGCCACGGGGGGTGAAGATGTGCGTGCCCTGGATGCGCCGCAGCGCCTTCCACCGCTCGTCGGAGCTGGGCAGGAACACCGCCGACCGCTCGTGGAAGCAGTTCGCGCGGAACGTGTCCGGGATGGCGCGCGCCGCGAGGTGGCGGTCGTACCGCGTGAACGCCTCCCTCGCGGCGTCCCTGGACGAGATGATCACGGCGTCGTTGAGGCCCAGCTTGATCATCATGACCGGCCCGTAGACGCGCGCGAGGCCCGCGAGCTTGTCGTGGATGACGCTGCCGCGGAGGCTGAGCAGGTTGCCGATGAGCGGGAGAGGCGTTGGCCCCGGTGGCAAGGGTGGTTTGCCGCCTTTGCCACCGCCGGCGGCGGAGCGTCGTAGGATGGTGAGGTAGAGGAAGATGAGCGAGGCGGAGAGAACCGCCCATAACAACCATAGCTCGCTCTTCTCCATCGGTGAATCTATAATGTGCACGGTGTACGTAACGTGCGTACACTTTTGATTGGCACCATGATGGGCTTGATGAAGTCTCTTCCTTGATTTGCTTGATTTCAATCCCAAGGAAGAACTTGAGTTCCATCACAAACATGTCTAACTCCTTGATCATGGTCCACGTGTTGATAGTGCTTGAGCTCATCTTGCAAGGCCATGACCCAATCCGAATCACCAAGTGTGTCTTCCATCCTAATTGACTTCAAAGACGAAACAAAAGAGTAATTCTCACAAAACTTACAAAGGATAGAATAATTGCCCCATTTGAGATATCACCAAGAATCTTATCGTTGGGGTGATCTCGTTGAACAATGTGGTGAATTCTTAGATGGTACACTGAGAGGACTTGAGCTTGCACGATCTCTCTTTGCTCTTGAGTACCCTTGGCATCAATCCCATCCACTTGTGCTGGAGACATGTTTCCATAGTCGATTACGGGAGGTTGACTTGAGTTGATGGAGGTTGAGCAAGTATTCCATCTTGGTCATCATGGACTACTTGCGGTCTCACCTCCCCAAGTGTCCCCTTCTTTTCCATTCTCTAGCACAATTGAGAGAACATGCTCTATTTGGGAGTCATTAGTAACATCAAACACCACACTTCTCATGATTTCAATAATATCGGTGATATTAGTTGAAAATATGGTAGACATGAGTGTTTGTCTAATAACCAAGCATAAAGACCTTCCAAAAAGATGTAAATTGAAAGTCCAATAAAAGAAGATACTAATTGAAGAAACTTGGTTATTAGGGAAACACCACACTACTAAGTTAAGATGCTCATTTGCTTTCTTTGAGAACACAAGTTGGTGGAGTCAGTAGACTCCTGAATTTTTCCATCTTCATCACTTCATACCTTCTTATTTTTGGGCTCAATCTTATTTTGAGCACACCGTGCATTTCACTCGAAGGTGTTTTGGGTTTCATGTCAAGCACAAAGGAAAAATACCCAAGTGAAGTGGAAAAGACTCATTCATAAGGACAAGACCACATTTGTTACCTCCCGTGCTTAGATAAGCGATGAGTTCGAGAAGATTTATGCATCATAGCTTCAAGCTCTTGTCTCGAGTGACGATTTGTTGATTTAACCCATAATTCCCTTCACTTTGTGTTGTGGTGATCATGAGCTGAAAAAATCTATAACAGAGCTTAGAGATGAGTTATACAATAATGCACAAGTTTTGTTTTGAAAGACATGCCCATATTACAACCAATCCATAAGATACGAAGATCATAAAGATTAAATAAGCTAAAAATCTCTAAGTTTCAGATTATGGAAATTCAAAACAAGCTTGGGAAAAGCATTGAAAATACATGTAAAAGAAGATTTTTCATGAAGTTTAACATTTGCAAAATCTTGGATGGGTTAGAGATGCAAAGTTAAGACAATATCCACAAAGAACATTATCTAAATTAGCTAAACCCACCATATTCAAGTTTGAGTAAAAAATATGATCAAACAAAATTTTGGATAAATGTCATTTTGTTTGGAATATAAGAGTTTTTATTCCAAAATCTTTGAAAAATGTTTCAAATACATATTGAAGCACTTTCGAAAAGATCTTCACAAATTTTGGCCTTTTAAATTAGATTTTTAACTCTTGACCAAAGAGGCTATTTGAAAGGGCTATAAATCCAAATTTTGAAAATTTTCATGTTTTCAAAGTAAGAGATACATGAATGTGGTTTGCATAAGTTCACCCTAATGTATCTCTCACTTAAAATCCATGAATTCAACATTTTAGGATCACAAGTTTGAGAAAACATATATATAAAAGCTCACTTTTTCAAACATTCCTTAAAAAAAAGAAAGAAGTAACAAATGAGATGTTTTGGATAGAGATGCATATGTATGAGTGTGAAATACCTCCATGAACCAATACATATCAAAATATATGGTTCTAGTGGCAAAACTCACTTGATGCCATAATAGGACCAAATATGGTCAAGATTGGATTTTGAGCAAATTTCAAAATCAAGTTCTCAAACCGTTGGCCAAATAAAATACATTTGAATACAAAAAAGGTTTGAAATGACCAACTTTAGAAGTTTATCAAAAGGATTGTTTGCAAAAAACAAGATCATAGCATCTACAATTTGAGGCTAAAATCATTTTCTTTGCAAAACTCGTTTTTATTTTGTATTAGCTTTAGAAAAATCGTTCAAAGAGATATAGGAACTCTTTTGAACAACAAAACCAACTTTTTGCAATTAATTTTGTAGATTTTGATTTTTGGAGCAAAGCAACATTTTGAAAACTATCATAACATCAATTTGATCAAAAACACATTTTAGGGATGCAAAGGACATGAGAGTTTATAGCACTCCCCCTAAAAGTGGTAAACCAAAACATCACTCAAATTCAACATATGAATCAAACAAGCAACATTCAAAAATAACCAATATGCACAAGAGATGTTAAACCTACACAAGATAAAGGGGTAGATACTTCAATATAAGCACCCGTTACCAAGACGGCATTGGTTCTCAATGTAGAACGATCATCCTCAAACTTAACTCCATTTTTGACATATTTGTTAACGACGAAATTTGGTAAATCATGCATTGGATTCAGAGTTAAAGCCGAAGCCGATTGGAGGAGATAAGCGATTACAGAAAACGGAGTATGAATCGGCGGCAAGCCAAATCGGCTACGGTGTGCATCGGCTAAAACAGAATCGGACAAGGATAGCCGATGTAGCCGATTCCGATAAGGAGATGGCAGGATCATTGTCGGGTTCGGTTGGTGTGCTTCATGAGGATTGCCACGTGCGGATTGAGTCCGAAGAAGGCAATTGTATCTATTAATTAGAATATTTGTTAGTTTCCTTTTATCTTTAGGAAAGTGTGTTTAGTGTCCCTTAAGGACTTTATGTTTTTCTTTTATCTTTACGAAAGTTTCTTTCTTGTCCTACAAGGACTAGTATCTTCCCATGGGTATAAATATGTACACCCGGGGTTATTGTAATCTATCAACTCTCGATCAATACAATTCGGCGCATCGCCACCTTTTACTCTGTTACGGTTTATTTATCAACCGGCGGAATTTGGCACCTGACGCGAGGCTGCATCGACTGTCGATCTCCGGCGAAGGGGTAAGTCCAATGTTCCGTCGGTTCAGGCAATTGTATCATCTACGTCGGTGTCGTTCAAGGCTGCATCAGTACATTCGACCTCTTGGATTGCTCTGGTTTGGATAATATATTTGGCTGGCTATTTATCATATGTCTTATGTTAATCTAGTATTAGCATCTCGATCTAGTTTTATTGGCTGCTTCTCGTTTTAGGGTTTCTGCCGGTATCGACTAAATCGTCTTGCTAGATTAGATTAGCTTAGGCATCTACCACCCTGAAAATCAGTCAAGGGCTTGATCATCTAGATACCGTGTTTCTTTACATACTTAGTGCTGCATCAGTTGAGTTTGACCTACTAAGTCGTGCTTAGAACCATGAATCTCTAGCCTGCGTTTTGATTGTCGATAAGGGTTTCATCGGGGTTTCAGCCGATGAGTTATCTGGACGTTGCATCGGCTTATAAGGATTGCATATAAGTTGAATTTAGCCGATGACAATAAAGGTTCACTGTTTAATCTAATCTTGTGGATTTTATGGCATTGGATCTATGTTAGATTCACTTCATCGGCTATGCTATGAATATATATAATCTCTCTCTTGATATGTTTTTAGACATAAGTGATTTATACTGTCTCGGCGCCCTGTCCGATCTATCCCAATCACTTAGTTTAAATATATTTTGAGATTTAGATTATGTATCATTGATATCTACAGCCGATCGAGTATGTCTAACTTTCGTTTCACTTTATCAAGTCATTGCCGATCTAATGCATATTATCATCAGCCGATTGGCTCTTTGTTAAGTGTCAGAATCTACATTGAACACATAGCCGATAGCTCAAAACCCTATCACTATCGGCTGTTATCAGGATCGGCTGGAATTACTACATCGGCTATGTTGGCCGATCGGTTCTTTGATCTGTCGTTTGTATATCTTGTCAGTTGCAGAATCAAACTAACTGGCACGCCTGCATCTCACCAAGATTTAGACCTGCACTGGAGCTAAGCAGATCTCCCAGGCCAGTGTGTGTTTTTTGCATCAACAATATTGTGAGAATTTTGAGTCAAACCTCCAATGTGCCTCCAAGTACCTACAATCTCATTTTAGCACATTTTGGTCCCCAACAATATTCAGTCCATACAGGTAAGTCACGAGACTTAGGCACCCAAATAGATTTTGTGCTTGCATGTGATGAACTAATCATCCTAGTAGCACAAATGTCCTTTTTGGCCTTCCTAAACAAATAATGATCAAATGTGGAGTTTGGCTTAGAAATGTTACCCATGGGATAATTTTTACCAATATGTCCCTTTGCACGGCAATTGTAGCAAAGTCGAGTTTTGCTCTTATCTCGTCTTGTGGTTTGCTTGTTGCCGGTTTGCCTCTCACTTGATGGATTGCATTTTTCATCCAATGTGCATGGACAACTTGAGGCAAAGTGTCCCGCTTCGGTGCACTTGAAGCACTTAATGTGAGCTATGCCTTTCTTCTTGCTCAACATCTTTCCTTTGTTCCAAGGACAATCTCTAACATGATGCCCATCTTTCTTGCACTTGAATCAAGTAATGGAACTCTTGATCATATTTTGATTTCGTCCCTTGGTATGGGCATTGATGGACTTGTTATCCCTTTTATGGAGCTTGGTGCAAACTACGGTTGATCCTTCTCAAGTTTCTTCACCATTTCTTCACGGTTATCTTGAGAAGGTTGAGTAGTGCCCACAAGTCCATGATCCATGTGCTTCTCCCTTTCCCCTACACAATCCAAGTCACATGTAGTGCTCAAGGAAATGTTTGCTTTGGAGCAACAAGTGTTAGCACAAGTGAGGTCAACTTGAACATGAGGTTCATAGGATTTTACCATTGCAATTATCACATCTTGTCCTTCTCCCATGCATGGTCCATCGCATAGCCAAGTCTTGTCAATCCTTCACCGCATCTTGCAATCTTCCGTCACTTGTAGCTTTGCATCACAATGAAACCACAATGTATTACATCTTCTTCTTTCTCATTTTCATCGGCTCTTCATCGGACTAATCCCTTGCTTATACACTCAATAAGTGCATTAGTCCTTTAATTGTTTGTCATCAATTAACCAAAACCCACTAGGGGCATAGATGCTCTTTCAACCCCAGATCCTCCTTCTTCTCTGGAAGTCGGTTGAGTATAGCTGTGCAATCTTCTTGGTGGGCATCAGCCGCTTCTTACTGATGATGTTTTTGAGGTAGCGTGCATAGGTAGGCACTTGCATCACATCCAGCAGCGGGATATTGATACAAATCTTCTGGATTACCTCAATGAATCAGTCAAACTGCACATCCACGGTTGGCTTCCTGTTGCGATGGGGGAACGGTAGGATGTTTGTATCACTGAATTCATGCGAGCTGTTCTCCCATAGTGTGCCTTATCGGAGTTGTTAGAAGGGGGATCCTCCTCCTGGCTCTCCTTCCTCTTGCCTGCCTGAGTTGGGTATGGCGGATCATGAGTGGTCTTGCCTCCTCTCGTGGTCACCACATTGACATTCTCCAGGAACGGTTCAAGTTGTCCCGGGATATTCCCTGTATCGGCAGAGAGAACGTTAGCTACTAACTGAGTTAATTGAGTCTCCAACATCTTGTTGAAGCTCAACTGGTTCTTGATAGCAAAAGTCCTTTCATCTTGGTGTGGATACTTTCCAATGTCTTATCATTGGTCACTAGCTTCTTGGACATAGTTTCGTTGATTGGCCTGGCCAAAGACGAGATCTTTCAAGGAGGGCTGGTTAGGATTGAAATTACCATTTTTCTCTCCATGGTAGAATGGGCATGGTTGATTCCATCCCTAGCCTCCTTGTAGACAGTACCCGTTGTTGTTGTTGTTCATGAAGAATACTTTCTCACGGGCTTCGTTGTAGTCATTCCCCAAGTGTTCGGTGTTGCCACAAGTCTCACATGTCATCTGAACTTTCAGTGCTTGATAAATTTACCAATTTGATGTGACATGAAGTTAACTATGTCCAGAGGCTATATGATTTTTGGGAGGTCTATTTAAGCAATCAATCTAATGGCCAAAGCACAACAACTTTCATCCTACCCCAAATCTACCCGTTCTAAGCCATTTTGATACTTTTGAAATATTAGGATAGAAGAGCATAAAAACCCATAGAATTTTGATTATGGTACAGAGGTCATGATTATGTGTGTCGGTGATACGGACCCAGGGGTATCGAGGCTAAAGGTATGGGAGGCCCCCTACACCCACATGGCACCCCCCGAGGGGGGGTCGGGCCCGAGGGCGAGGCGGCGGCTACCCTCCCCAGCCTCTTTTCTCCCTTCACTCCGCTGCCCCGAGGGTCGGGCCGCCCTGACCCCCTCCGCGCTTGCGCCGCATGTGCGGAGTTAGGTGAGCACCTCCAGCGCCCACCTAACCGCATTAATGGCGGCTCAGGCGAGTGCACCACGCCGCATTTAATGCGACTTGTGGCGTGCGTGACCAGTCTGTGACCAGTCATGGCGACTAACCGGTCCACGACCGGTCAGATGGCGGGTGGGACGGCAGCAGAGCGCCTGCGCATTGTTCGCACGTCATGCGACGCGCGGCATACCCTGCCCCGTCCCATCAGAATGATGAGAGCTTTTTTGCCTCTCGTCCCTCAGCCGGAGTTGGTATGCCAACTCCGATCAGATGGCTTCCGTTTCCTGATGCGAACAGAACACAGAAGTCTTCGCCCATTTAATGGGGATTGACACAGGCATCCCCCGTGTCAGCCGGCTGACCGGACGAGGGCTATGCTACTGCGACCGTGCGTGTGGCTTCCGAGTCAAGCAACAAGACAGCCATTAAATGTAAAAGAATGTTTTTCTTCTCTCTTAGGTAGCCTTTTGGCCCATGTGGTAGCCCCTTGAGATATAAAAGGAGGCCCAGGCCTAAGGAGAGGGGGGCTAAGAGAAAAAGATAGGGAAAAAAGGAGAGCACGAGCGCCTGTAATCCCTCATGTTCCGATCGCATATCCACCTGTTGGCGCAGAATTTCGACCCATCGGATGTCAAAACGGGTTTCACATTTCCACGGTAGCCTGGGAGATTTGCTTAGCTCCAATGCAGGTCCAATGGCTTGCCTAGGTGAATTTAGAGCGTGCCAGTTGATTTGATCTGCAATCAACAAGAATAAACAAGCAAACCATATTAGTAGACGATGGCCGATCGGCCGATAGACCGAGGTCGCATCGTTAGTGCCTAGCCGATAGGGCAATACTGTATCGGCCTGCTTGAGGTCATAAAGAAATAAGATTGATAAACAAATCTAATCTCATCAGCCTTCACCAATATGTTAATGTCAATTTAATAGCATCGGCCGATGAAAGATATGTGAAGTAAACACACTGGCTGATATTCCAGCACGAACCTGTACAAGCTAATCGGCCGATATAAATATACTGATCACAGAGAAATCCTAAGAATAATCTGTGACAAACACATTTATATCTGTCGATCTACCTGTACAAGTAACAAATACATATAAAAACATAAAATAATCATATGTATTAGATAAGACCGGCTGAAACCCTGGCGTTATCCTTAATTACGATCGAAAACAGGCTTTGAGTTAAATCTCAAAACAGGACTAAGGTCGATAGCAACTCAAAGTGTGAATCGAGAACCAACACAAAGACAATCAAGCCGTCGATCGCTTTTGGGGATGGTAGATGTTTTAGATAATCTAGACGAGCAAGCTAATTCGACCATCGTCGGTAATAAACCCTAAAACGAGTTAATCGCTGACAAGATAGAATTAGAAAACCACATCAAGATGATCTAAGACATGATAAACGACGATTACATCACCAGGGCTTAACGTATCTAAAACGACACGCTAGCCCCGACGATGTAAATCGTCGGGTACGAGTTCTTACCTCTGCTCTAGGAAAGCAAAAACTCGCCGAAAGCTAACCTCTTGCGAGTGTTGGCGATGCGCCGAAAGTAGATTGAACAAGGTTGTTGTTGTATTGATTGTGAGAGCGTTTCTATGTACAGACTACCGGAATATTTATACCCGAGATTACAATATAGTCCGTGCAGGACACGATCTTATCTCTAACTACCAAACAAGTCTTTGCAGCAGACTCTTACCAAAGATTAAATCTAAATCTACTTAATTTACAAGATACAATTGCCTAAAACCGAGCCTTATCTCTATTTGGCAATCTCCTTGAAGTTTATCTCAAGCCCAGACCAAGTCCATGCTAACTCTATCAACTTCCTGCCTCTATCAGCCGATGACCGCATTGAACCCATATCGGTCGATACGGTTTTCCCATCAATGCTCCGTCTGGTCCGATACGATACTTGGTCCGACTCCAACTTGGCCCTTCTTCTCTGCGTCGGTTTTCCCTTTCCTCTCTGAGTAGATTACAAAAATCTGCGGTTAACACATGCCCCCCAATTCCGCTTCATTATATAATGTGGCGGAATTAGCTCTGAGGAACCCATCGACTTCTTCGCTAGGGTTTGTCTGAAAACCGCGCAGATCTAGATTCGCAGCCTCCCGCCGCCGATTTCCTCATTAGCTGTTTGTGCCTCCTGATTCCGGCGACTCCTCGACGTTCCTTTGGCATCGACCCCCTTTATCAGCGACCTCTTCAACCACATCAATGGCTTCCTTGCCGTTCTACGCTTCTGAGATCCCTGTGATGAGTCAATCCTCTCCGAGTTCACATTTTCATTTTCCCGTCGAATTTTTTTTAAAAAAAAACTAGGGCTTCTGCTCTTGTCCCCCGAGTCTTATTTCTCATCACTGTTCACATGCCGTAGGTCTTCAAGAACCAGATTTTAATCCCTACCAACGACAAATCACACCGGTTCCTTCTAGGCCCCATGGGCGATTCTGACCCAACCTGGCTGATAAATGCGGAGACGAACAGAATCCCCTTCAAAGAAGTAAAGCCCAATGCCGCTTCATGGAAGCACACCTTTAGATCTTGGCCATCAAAGCTCAACGGCTATAGGACTTGGTACAAGAGGATCGCCGCGGCCAAGCAAGTTCATTGGGATGAAATAGGAATCGGCCAGTGCATTGCTCTGTCTTTGGCCGATACCAAGAAGAACGAACCTCTCATGTCAGCAGCCACCTATTTCTGGTCCAGCACCCTGAATGCCTTTCTATTCCGACAAGGTCCGATTACCCCAACACTAGTAGATATCAAGATGCTGACAAGACTGGACATACACTCTGAGATCAATCCCTTCAACCTCCTCATTAATAGCAGTCATAAGCTGAAGACCAAGAAGATTGGAGGTTAGTCTGGATATATTTCTGAACACATGGAACAAGGATCTGTCTCAGAGAGAGAGCACGTGGCGTTTCTGACTCTATGGTTAGAAAGATTCATCTTCTGCGGCTCAACCTGCGGTCCTACTTTGAATTGTCAACATTTAGCTCAGGCCCTGGTCGGAAAGAAGCAAATTCCTCTCGACCGATACCTCCTTAGAGCTGTCTATCGGCTTCTTTATTCTGCCACTCAAGATCTGATGTTAAAACGGACAGTGGCACACGGAGGCCCATGGTGGTTTATCCAGCTCTGGTTAACAATTCACACCAACACCGTGGTCAATCGGCCTCCATTATCGGCCTCGGTCTTCCCATCGGACTATACTGACAACAAGGATCCCTCATCAAGGAGATGTATGTCCTTTGGAGAAGCAGCCTCCATCTATCCTGGATCAGAGCAATCGACCGAAGAAATATCCACCTGGTTCATCCGGTTCTATAATGGCCCTCCATCAGCCAAGATGGACATGTTCGTCTATCCTTCGGACTCCGAATTCGAGCTCCCTGCCGATCTGACCCTGAGCCAACTGAACGATGACATGGTTTCGAGGGAAATCTTCATGATCGGCATTACTCCTTGCCTGCTCCCAGTAGGCGTATCTCAAGGCAGAAGCACCAGCTTGTCATACGAGTTTTACAATCCTATGGTGGTTGCCAGACAATGTGGGCTTGGACAACTTCCCATCAGCCTACATTTCCATCGGCTTCTAGAGAGCAGGAGTACGGTCTCATCGGCCCTAATCATGAGTAAAGCCCTGGAAATCAAAGTACCAAATTTGGGCGACTGCGACCGATTATGGTTGAGCTCCTTCGTCTATATCAGCTTTCAATCATGGTGGCAGGAGTGGGCCACTCACATCTTCCATCAATCGGCCAGGTTCTATCTAACAGAACTT
Organism: Oryza officinalis; assembly: GCA_008326285.1. Lineage (NCBI taxonomy): Eukaryota > Viridiplantae > Streptophyta > Magnoliopsida > Poales > Poaceae > Oryza > Oryza officinalis. Next base: position 32,841,017 of record BDMV01000001.1, on the reverse strand, counting down.
ATTGATAATATCAGTCCACAGGTCCCTGACGCCCCAATGCCGACAGTCAGCAACAGTGGGCGGAAAATATCTTATGCTCTAGCTCTGGCTCCGTCGGGAAAAACTGTCCTGGAGTCAATTATCGGCCTCACTACCCCAAAGGTATCATCGCTGCTCCAAGGGCCGATAACCAAGGAAACTCCTAAAAGAAAAGCGCCGGTAAAAGAAAAAATTCAGAAAGCCGGCAAAAAACCCAGGATTGATGACCAGGCCGATCCTGATGAACTAGACCCCCCCGTGGAAGAATTCCTAGATGACCAAGTAATGGAGGAGGAAGTCGATGCAGCAGCCACCGATCCGCCTGAAGAAAAAGATCCATCGGCCAGCACTGCTGAAGAGCCGTCGGCCAGGCCAACTAAAGATCCATCGGCCACGACCGCTGCAGATCCACCGGCCGATGACCAAGCCGACGCTGCTCAACCAAGGAGAACCAGACATGCAGTCCGTAAGGTTAGTATAATCTCCTTCTTGAATTTAGGTGAATTCCTCTGGCTGGTACATTAAACTTGATCCTCCGTAGATCATCGCATCATCTCTGCTCAAGGAAAGGACTCAATCGGTCCCGCTGCCCAGGACTAAAAAGGCCACCTTGAAAAGACGCGAACAGGCCAAGGCCTGATTGAGAACACCATCACCTTCTCCACCACCCTCTCCGATTGATTCAGTAAGAGTTAATCTTTTATCTTGCCCCTCTTGATAATATAGATCTGATCGCCGTTTTCTTGCATTCTTCCAGCCACGAGCTCCATCTCCTGCACCACATTGGCCAACCCCGTCGCCTGCTATTTCAGAACAACAAAAGGAGGCCGATGCCTCAGCACAGGTAAACCCGATCACTTTGAATCCCTTGCCAATTTTGCTTAACTGAGTTAACCTTGCCCTATCTTGATGATTACAGACCTTAGCCGATATGTTCATCTTTGACATCGGCCAATTTCTTGATGATGAGGATAAGGAATTACCCAGCACAGCCAGGCATCAATCTCTGAAGAATTAAAATGCCAGCTGTCTGATATCGCTAATCGGCTGGAAGCGTCCATAGAAACTTTGGTGGAGAATTGTAATCCCGTCAGGAGTAGGGTACAAGAAATTCAAGATCAACTGCCTGAAGACCTGATGGAGATCTTGACGCCAGCCATCTTCTTGGAGCAGTACCACTTCAAGCTTTACAGAGCTAAGGAGAGGATTGCAGAGAGGCGGGAATGCGAAGGCTTGGAATTGGCCTTAACTGCTAGCAAAGTTCAAGTCAACTCTGACAAGGCTAAATTGGACGAGCTGGTTGTTGAGCCGATTGCCTTGAACAACAGGCTTGAAGAACTCCGCCGCCTCGAAGCAGACTTGCTGTTGAAGCTAGATACGACTCGCAAAGAAATCCAAGAGGTTGAAGGTAGGATAGCTGCATCGCCCAAGGCCATAGAAGACCAAACGGCGAAGCTGAAGGCATCGGCCAAATATCTCGCAACCCTGAGTAAATCCTTGAAGCCAATCCAGGGTCGACAGCTGATGATGCCCAGACGATAGAAGACATTGATCAAATCCGTCGTAAAGCCATCGTAGCTATCCAAAACTTCATAAGCTGATGTTACATAGTTGTAATTTTAACTCGTGTAAAGAGATAACTTCATTTCTGAGTAATATATGTCTTATCGGCCAAGTAGCCGAATATGATTTGAAAGATCTGCAAAAAAAACTCCAGCTGAAAAATTTGTTGAAGTCCATAAATTTGAATCATCTGATAAACGTGAAGAATCGCTGAGTATATATATGCCCCCCAAATTTTGGAAGATGAGGGCTCATGTTGTAAAATTTGAGCTAAGGGCGATAGTATATATCAGCCATCTAAAGGCGATGCATTGTACATCGGCCGCTATCATAAATCGGCTAGAAGGCCGATTATGAGTTAATCCATACGCTCGGATAATATTTCTTTAGGTATTTACCGTTGAGAGCTCTGCTATAAACTTCTCCATCTAATCCTTTTAATAAATAGGCATTGCGAGGAACGCATTGATGAATCTGAAAAGGACCTTCCCAATTAGGTGACCACTTGCCAAATTTGTTATCTCCAGAACCAATCGGCAGTATCAATTTCCAAACAAGATCCCCTTCCTCAAATGACTTGGCTACAACCTTTTTGTTATAATGACGAGCAACTCGATCTTTATCTCGCTTGATTTTTTCCAAGGCCCGTAATCAGACGTGTGCCAAATCATCCAACTCATCAACCATAAGATTGTGGTACTCATCGGCTGTCAAGTCGTCTTGCAAGACAATCCTTCTTGAGCCGATGTTAGTCTCCCACGGCAGCACAGCTTCATGTCCATAAACCAGCTGATAAGGTGGCACTTGAGTTGCAACATGACAAGCCATCCGATAGGCCCAAAGGGAATCGGCCAATGTCGTATGCCACTATCTTGGCTGTTCATCAATCTTTCTCTTGATCAACCTGATTAAAGTCTTGTTAGAAGCTTCTGCCCACCCATTAGCTTGCGCATAATATGGAGAAGAGTTCAATAGCTTAATGCTCATGCTGTCGGCAAACTCAACAAACTCATCGGACACGAAGATTGACCCCTGATCTTTAGTCAATGTCTGTGGTAGGCCAACCCGATATATAATATGCTCCTTGACAAACTGAATTGCGTCCTTGGAATCAACCTTCTTAAGAGGGATGGCTTCAACCCACTTTGTGAAGTAGTCTGTAGCAACTAAAATATACTTGTGTCCTTTGCTTGATGGTGGGTTAATCTGTCCGATCATGTCTATACCCCATCCTCGAAACGGCCACGGCTTTATGATTGGATGCATAGCCGAGGCCGGTGCTCTCTGAATTGCTCCAAACTTTTGGCAGTCTTGACACCCTTTGTAGTACTTGAAACAATCCTCTAGCATTGTCGGTCAGAAGTATCCAACCCACTTCAGAAGCCATCTCATTTTATGGGCCGATTGATGTGTTCCACAAATCCCTTCATGGACCTCGCTCATAACGACTTTGGCTTCCTCTGAACCCAGGCACTTGAGCAAGACACCATCAATCGTCCGATAATATAGATCATCATCTAGCATGACATAATGTAAAACTTTGTATTTCATCTTGCGTGACGCCGATTGAGAAGGATTTCTCAAATACTCGATGATAGCAAACCTCCAGTCATCGGCACCCACGGTTGCAATTTGAATCTAAACATCCTTAACCATCGGCCTGTATCCTGATGCTCCCTGAGCTAAACCATTGGCCTCGAAATTCTGCTTCCTGAGTATATGCCTCATTGTCACAATCCTGAAAGCTTGTAACAACTCCTTGCACTCCTCATTGTAAACTCTGAGAATATCATTCTTGCATTCATACTCCCCAGAAAGCAGATTGATGACTAACTGTGAATCACCAATAATTTTCATTGAATCGGCCTCAACTTCTTGTAATAACTGCAAACCCTTGAGAACGGCTTCGTATTTCGCTTGATTATTCGTATAATAAGGCTTGATGGTAAACGCAAACTCAAAGCTTGCCCCCCAAGGGGATATGATGACTAGGCCGATACCGCATCCATGTCTGCAAACAGATCCATCAAAATACAGCGTCCACGGCACAATGTCTGAATAAGCGATTGAATCATCTCTATGTTGAACAATGAAATCAGCCAGGGCTTGTGCTTTGATCGCTTTGGCCGATTCATATCGGAGGTCAAACTCTGTCAAGGCAAAAATCCACTTCCCAATTCTCCCTTTTAAAACAGGGGCCGATAACATGTATTTCATCACATCGGCCTTACTTACCACGACGCACTCATTGGAAAGTAAATAATGCCTTAACTTAGTACATGAAAAATATAAGCACAGACATAACTTCTCCACTGGCGTGTACCTTGTTTCGGCATCCAGCATCCTCCTGCTGAGATAGAAAATAGCCCTTTCTTTGCCGTCAATGTCCTGAACCAAAACTGAGCTGATAGACTTCTCATCTGCCGATAGGTACAGTCTGAACGGAATTCCCTTTTGTGCAGAAGTTAGAACTGGTGGGGAGCTCAGATACTTTTTGATATCGTCCAGCGCCTTTTGCTGCTTGTCACCCCATGTAAATTCCTGATCGTCCTTCGCCTTCAACAATGGAGTGAACGGCTCTATCCTGCCTGACAGGTTCGATATAAAGCGCCGGACAAAGTTGATCTTGCCGAGCAAAGATTGTAACTTGGTCTTGTTCGTTGGAGGCTTGATCTTTTTTATAGAGTCGATATTCTTTTGTGTAATCTCAATTCCTCTTTCGTGGACTAAGAAACCCAGAAACTGACCAGCCGATACGCCAAAGGCACACTTGTTAGGGTTTATTTTGAGGCCATACTTCCTTGCTCTTTCTAGTACCTTGCGTAAATCGGCCAAGTGCATATCATACTCTCTGGACTTTACGACGACATCATCGATGTAAACCTCGATCAAAGAGCCAATAAGATCATGGAAAATGTAATTCATAGCCCGCTGATATGTAGCTCCGGCATTTTTCAAGACAAACGTCATAACAACCCACTCATATAGGCCGATTGCCCCTGGACACCAGAAAGCCGTCTTGTGAATATCTTCCTCAGCCATGAAAATCTGATTGTAACCTGCGTTTCCGTCCATAAAGCTGATGATCTTGTGTCCAGATGCAGCATCAACTAGCAAATCGGCCAACGGCATAGGGTACTCGTCCTTTGGTGTTGCTTTGTTTAGATCTCTGAAATCAATACACACCCTGAGCTTGCCGTTTTTCTTCAATACTGAAACTATGTTGGAGACCCATTCCGCGTATCGGCAGGGTCTGATAAAGTTGGCCTCGTAAAGTCTTGTGATCTCTGCCTTGATAGCTTCATGCATATCGGCCTTAAATCTCCTAGGAGCTTGTTTAAATGGCCGATAGCCTGGTTTGATAGGTAACCGATGTTCTACAATTGATCGGCTTAATCCTGGCATCTCATGATATTCCGATGCGAAACAATCCATAAATTCTTTCAAAAGATTTATCAAATTACTCTTATAATTCCCTGGCAGGTTAGCACTTACATACGTCGGCCTAGGCCTATCACCTATTCCTATATCAACCTCTTCAAGTGCATCAGCCGACGTAAAGCCTTGTCCCAGTTTTCCATCTAACTCATCCACCGCATCGTCTGTGTAGGGACTAGCTTGTTCATCTTGAGCAGTGGATGTTACATCTTTGCTAAAGCAACCGCTTGTCTTGATCTTCGATAGGCTCTATGTTGCAGTCAGTTACTTTTAAGAAATCGGCCTCCCAAAGCCATCCGGGCAGGCAGTCGATTCCTTCCATCTCCCAGACTGCAAGATCGACTTTGGCCACATGCACAGATCTATCGGCCTGCACGATCTCGACCTGGTCTCCTTGCCACTGAATAAGGCATTGATGCATCGTTGAGGGAATGCAACAATTTGCGTGGATCCAATCGCGTCCCAACAACAGGCTATAGGAACCCTTTCCATCGAAGACAAAAAAGGTAGTAGGTATTGTCTTGTTGCCCACCATGAGCTACACGTTCAACACCCCTTTTGCCTCCGACGTGTTGCCGCCAAAGTCTTTTAACACCATATTGGTCTTGATGAGGTCCTTAGGTACTTTTCCAAGATTCCTGAAAGTTGTGTACGGCATTAAATTCACCGTCGCGCCGCCATCGACCAACATCTTCGTCATCGGCCGCTCATTGACGTATCCCTTGATGTACAACGGCCGGAGGTGCCTGTAGCTGGTGTCGGCCGGCTTGTCGAACACGGCTTGCTCTGGTGACAACTGTAGCTTAGCCGAGGATTGTTCCATCTCATCGTCGGCTACTGCTTTATCGGCCATCCGTACGCTGTATTCCGCTGGCAATATGAAAACCATGTTAACAAAAGCCGATGCTATACATTTACCTTTTGCAGATGTAGGAGCTAGAGTTGACTTTGAGGCGCCTTCATCGGCCTTGACCACCGCAGATTTTATCCTCCATTCTTTCCTAGTCTTGGTTGGCCGATGGGCGATTGCTGCCTGCTGCTCCTGGATCTGCTCCTTCTGCCTTAGCCTCTGAACCCGTCGCTTTTGTGTTTTGCTAAATACGTCACTTGGGCACCACTGAGGGTTCTGGACTTGTTCGTCATCGTCGGTCCGACGATCATGGTGCATCGGCCCTAGCCTTTCATGTACAGATTTCCTTTGTTTGATCGGTCGATGTGCTTGTCTACTTGAGTTGCCCTGGTGAGATTCTTCGATGTCGTTGCACGCAGGGCACTCTTGGATAGATGGCAACCTCATCCCTTCGTTCCAGCAGAACCGGAAAAATTCGCACTCCCAATGGGGATCATAGGATCTGTCTTGGTTAGGGTAATCTTGTGCTTGCTCCTCCCATCTCCGCTGGTACTTCTTGATTAGGCCATCTGAGGTCTGATGTGGTCGCTTGTTGGTCTGATAGGCGTTGCTATTGGCCCTGCCAACCCATACCATATTGACTGGAAACGAGTGTCCTTCTATCTTCATCGGCCGCTTGGCTTCATTAAACTTGATCCTGCCTTGTTCAATGGCCAATTGAATTTGTTGCCGGAAGATTTTGCATTCGTTGGTGTGATGCGAATATGTGTTGTGCCACTTGCAATACCTTCTCTTTTTTATTTCCTCGGCCGATGGCAGCACATGACCTACTGGCAGCTGTATCTGCTTCTCCTGCAATAGTAGATCAAATATTTTATCGGCCTTGTTGAAGTCGAAATCGAATTTGTCCTCTTTGTCGCCCATCTTGGCCCATTGGCATGTCGTCGGCTTCCTCATCCAGGCCCATTCGGCCAGATCAACTTCGGCATCAACTTCATCGTCTTCGTCGAAGGCGTATTGGTAAATACTGTTAATCTTTTTTGCTAACTTCTTAGCCTCTTGGAATCTTTGTTCTGAGCTAGGCTGTCAAACTCTTGTGATGAGAACCTTTCTCGTATCGGCCCCAGTAATCCTTGGAACGCCAAATCGGCCAGTTGAGAATCGGTTAGACTGAGGCTATAACACCTGTTCCTGACATCCCTAAACCTTTGTATGTAGTCTGGGACCGATTCGTCAACCCTCTGCCTGATGGCGGTGAGATTGGACAGCTTCATCTCTTGTACACCGTTGAAGAAATAACGATGAAACTGTTTCTCCAGGTCAACCCATCCTCTGATGGAATTGCAGGGTAGAGAGGAAAACCATGTGAACGCTGACCCTGACAAGGATAGAGGGAAAAATCTCACCCTCAACGCCTTCACAGCCGATGCCTCGCCACATTGAGCTAGGAATCGGCTTATGTGCTCGTACGTAGAGACATTATCCTGCCCCGAGAACTTGGAGAAATCCGGGATCTTGTACCGATTGGGCAATGGCACTCTGTCGAACTCCTCGGGGTAGGGGTGCCGATAAACTGTGGAACTCTCCTTGGGCTTCAAGCCGAACTGATCACGCATCACTTCGGCTATCATATCGGCCCAGTTCCCTCGGGTGAATCCTGCAGGCTGGTGAGGAGGCTCTTGGTGGTAGGGCTGCTGAAAGCCTTCCGGCCGATACCGCCTAGGGGAGAACGGCTGGAAGTGGTGGTTTAAATTCTATGCATCAAATTGCCCTGTAGCGTACTGCTGGTAGCCTTGCGGCGCATTGTAGGCAGCTGCTTGTGGTGGGTTGCTTGGCAGAGCGAATTGAGATTGCCCAGCCGATGGTGGATTGACTGGAGCTTGCTGTATCGGCTCAACCATTGGCTGTTTCCCCCTTGTCCACTGTGCGAATTGTTCCTCCGTGATGTGTTGGGGGCTTCCTCCCGCTTGCTTGGTCAAGATCAACGGCATGGTTGACGCTGGTTGGGCCGATAGAGGTGGAATCGGCGGTGCCGGCTGTGGAGCCGTACTCAGATCGATCCTCAAAGTCCGATATGCAGGGAACTTATTTTCGAGCAAGAAAATCGGTCCTTGAGGCTTATACTGGTGAATGGATCCGTCTAGTATTGATTTGACCGTATTGGTCAATGTGTTCACCAGGATTCCGGATTGGTTTACCAATGCGGAGTGCACTGCGGAGTCAATGCGGTCCTGTAGCGTCGGTGCAGCGCTGTCTTCAGTCTTGACCGCGTAGTCGTGTGCTGCCGCCGACGTGGTAGCTGCGTCTCCAGGGCTCGGCATTATTACTTTAGACTTTTGGATAAGGGTGCCTTGCCGAGTCCTAGAGTATGTTTGCAGGTACATGTTTTGAAATTGTTCAACCAGCTTGTTCATCTCAGCTTTTTGCTCCTTATTGAGCTGGTCGGTGGTCACAGAGACGACGTTCTCCTCCGAGATCTCGTTCTGCTTCGACATCCTGCAGTGATCTTCTTGTTTGTCGTGAAGCTTGCGTTCTTGAGGTCCCACCGGGCGTGCCAAAAGCGTGTTGGCGCAGAATTTCGAGCCGTCGGATGTCAAAACGGGTTCCACATTTCCACGGCGGCCTGGGAGATCTACTTAGCTCCAGTGCAGGTCCAATGGCTTGCCTAGGTGAATTTAGAGCGTGCCAGTTGATTTGATCTGCAATCAACAAGAATAAACAAGCAAACCATATTAGTAGACGATGGCCGATCGGCCGATAGACCGAGGTTGCATCGTTAGTGCCTAGCCGATAGGGCAATACTGTATCGGCCTGCTTGAGGTCATAAAGAAATAAGATTGATAAACAAATCTAATCTCATCGGCCTTCACCAATATGTTAATGTCAATTTAATAGCATCGCCCGATGAATGATATGTGAAGTAAACACACTGGCTAATATTCCAGCACAAACCTGTACAAGCTAATCGGCCGATATAAATATACTGATCACAGAGAAATCCTAAGAATAATCTATGACAAACACATTTATATCTGTCAATCTACCCGTACAAGTAACAAATACATATAAAAACATAAAATAATCATATGTATTAGATAAGACCGGCTGAAACCCCGGCACTATCCTTAATTACGATCAAAAACAGGCTTTGAGTTAAATCTCAAAACAGGACTAAGGTCGATAGCAACTCAAAGTGTGAATCGAGAACCAACACAAAGACAATCAAGCCGTCGATCGCTTTTGGGGATGGTAGATGTTTTAGATAATCTAGACGAGCAAGCTAATTCGACCATCGTCGACAATAAACCCTAAAACGAGTTAATCGTTGACAAGATAGAATTAGAAAACCACATCAAGATGATCTAAGACATGATAAACGACGATCACATCGCCAGGGCTTAACGTATCTAAAACGACACGCTAGCCCCGACGATGTAAATTATCGAGTACGAGTTCTTACCTCTTGCGAGGGTTGGCGATGCGTCGAAAGTGGATTGAACAAGGTTGTTGTTGTATTGATTGTGAGAGCATTTCTATGTAAAGACTACCAGAATATTTATACCCGAGATTACAACATGGTCCGTGCAGGACATGATCTTATCTCTAACTAACAAACAAGTCTTTGCGGCAGACTCTTGCCAAAGATTAAATCTAAATCTACTTAATTTACAAGATACAATTGCCTAAAACCGAGCCTTATCTCTATTTGGCAATCTCCTTGAAGTTTATCTCAAGCCCAGACCAAGTCCATGCAAACTCTATCAACTTTCTGCCTCTATCGGCCGATGACCGCATTGAACCCATATCGGCCGATACGGTTTTCCCGTCAACGCTCCGTTTGGTCCGACTCCAACTTGGCCCTTCTTCTCTGCGTCGGTTTTCCCTTTCCTCTCTGAGTAAATTACGAAAATATGCTATTAACACCACCACACACAGTGTCACGCCCAGAGATTTGCTAACCCGAATTCCAAGCAGAATGTGCATTAAATCCCCGTTCAGGACTGGCCAGGGTACACAAACGACAAAGTTGACATACAAATCCACGTCTTACAAACACCATAAAAATATCTTACATAAATGCAGCGGAAAGAGATAAACAAGCTATTCTAGAAAACTAGACGCTCGTAGCGTGGCAACACCAATCCACGGGCATCCTTGACGGCAACCACAAGCCTACTCCTCTGAATAGCCTCCATCAAACACGTACTCCAACTCTGGTGTGGGGAGAAATAGAGCAAGACCACTATACTCAACAAGTCATACCGGAAAGGGAGTAATGATGCAAGCGAAAGCAAAGGAGGCTGGAGGGGTTTGTTTGCACGAAATACGCATTTAAATACAGTAGTTGAATGCGGCAAAGCAGTTGAGTTAATTAAGCAAATTTGAACCACCACTGCCCAACGCTACACCACGTTGTGACACGCCCCAAACCACCACCTAAACTACACCAGTTCTATTAAGTCGGGTTATTAGAAGTATAACTAATCACGGTGAATCTGGTTGATCACCCATAACCGCGGGCACGGCTATTCGAATAGTTTTACTCTGATCAGAGGTGTACATCTGTACCCACAAGACACAGCCCCACGACACGTTACCGTGTGCCGGCATACCACCACGGTACACTAGAAAGGGACTGTGACAGGACCCTTCGCACAACCCTCCCTAACCAAGCGCACCACACCACAGGTTTCGCCCCACCTTTAAACCAAGGCAGGCAGCCCCCTCTCGTGCCTAGGTGAATCCGGCAATTGATCAACGAGTAAACCCTCGCCGACCCAACTGCATCACGCCCACCCTTGCCTGAATGCGTCAACTAGGAAAAGCCACACTACAAGCCCAGCCATTACCCATGCTGGCTTGTGGAAAGTACAGTAATTCTTCCAGGGTTTCCCGTGAACCGGTCATTAATTGTCATGAGCACGACCATCAAAACCATGTGCTCACAACCCACCATTAATCAGGTTTTAGTTGGACCAATTAATTAATCGATCACGATTAACCATCGTGAGCTACCATTAAATATCCATCATTAAGTAATAGTGAAGCATTAGTTATCCCAATAGTGCGCTAATGTTTCTAAGCAGGGCTAAGTATGTTCTAACCTAGCAACTACTCAAATCATTTCCCAAGCTACCAAAGGAACAAGATATTTGGAACTTAAAGTTGAGTACAATAGGTAATTGAGCCCATAAATGACATTATAAAATAATGCAATATTTAGAGAAAAACAAGACATTTGTAATTTAGGTACAATATGTTCAAGTGAATAAGCATGACTTGCCTTGCTCTTGCGCTGGATCGACCTCCGCGACAACCTCGAAGTAAACCGGAGTGTCAGAATTACCGGAATCTAAACGAAAAACAAAACACACAAGCAAACAGGCTATAAATCTACTGAAACAGAGAACAAAACCATTTTTAATGGATTCTAGGCATTTTTATGAATTTTCTGCAACTTGAATGGACCCAAACGGAGTTCGGATGAATTAGTTACGAATTTTAGAAGATTAACGGTGTTTTACTATAAACAGAAAAGTCCTTATTTAATTTATTGCGCAATAATCCCTATGGCTGACGTTAGCGGAGGAGGAGCGGCGGCGCCAGGCCCCGGTCCACGGTGGACCGAGTCCACCGGCCGGCGGGCGAGCGGCGCACCACGTGGCTCAAGCGTGGCGCCGACGCGGCGGCCACGCGGCGGGTGCGGCGGCACAGCACGACGCCACGCGGCACACGTGTGGCGCCGATGCGGCGGCCACGGTGCGGCCATGGCGCGGCGACGCACGCGCCGGCCGGCACGACGGCAGGATAGAGAGGAGAGAGAGAGGGAGAAGGAGGGCTCACCGGAGCCGAAGAAGACGACAGCGGCGGCAGCGCTAGAGGGCATGGGAGGGGTCGGCGATTGGGGGAAAAGAGAGAGAGGATAGCGGGGAGGGTTTTCATAGGGGTCCCGGGGGCTAGGGTTGGCTGATGACCTTCGGATTCCTCGCTGGAGTTGGGGAGTGGGGAGGAGAGAGAGCCGGGATTCGATTGCGAAAACCGGGCTCTACGGTGCGGCGGCCGGGGCGCGGAGTGGGGGAGGTGGATGCAGTGGTTGTGGGCTTCACGAGGAGGTGCAGTGGCGACTGTTGCGGGGGCGCGAGCGGCGCAGGAGGCGCGGGCAGCGCGGGTGGCGGCCGGGCGGGGGCGGTCGGCTGGGGAGGGGACGGCCCGATAGGTGGGCCCCACCTGTCGGCGGCCCAGGAGGGAGAGGAGGCGGGGCAGACTTCGCGGCGCGGGCCGCGGCCTTGGGCTGGCCCGGGGAGAGGGAGGGGAGGGGGCGCGCGGCCTTGGGCGGGGCGGGGAGAGGGAGGGGAGAGGGTGCGCCGGCCGAGCCGGGCGAGGGGGAAAATGGGCCGATGGCCCGAAAGAAAGAAAAAGAGAAAGAAAAAGAAAAACAAGATTTTTCAAGGATTTAATTATTGCGGTGGAGGTTTTTAATTGATTAAAATTATTTCTAGGGTTCTGAAAATTTCACTAAAAATCCTGTTATTGTATTTTAACATGGGGAATTCAAGAAAAATCCCTCATGCCATTTTCACTTATTTAAATATATTTTTAAATTAGAATTTTGCTCTAGGTTAATTGGAAAATTTTCTTTTAAGTGATTTATTTAACGAATTTGACGCCAAAAGGGGAAACTCCAGGGTGTGACACACAGGAGTAGGGTATTACGCTTCCAAACGGCCCGAACTTATATAAACGCCTGTGTGTCTCTCTCTCTCTGACTCTGTCTCTCAATCGTTGGAGCGTGAATCTCACCCTATGTTCCCAGCCGAACTCACAAAAGGGGGTCCTCTCTGTCCCCCGTTGAGGAGTTTTACACTCCGTCAATGTACTTCAACCTAACATGTCTATCAAATTTTAATTTATTCACTCAATTTCAAAACCTACACTCTATAGGCCATTTCAAAACCCGAAATTTTGCATCTTTTGTTCTTGTTCTTGGGAGTAATTTGCAAATGAGTTTTGAAAACATTTTTAAACATTTACTACTGACTTGTGGTAGTTAATAAGGGTTTTCAAACATAATTTTCCACAAGCACAAATTTTCCAAAGGTTTGCGGTCCTATAGATCAAGAATGGGAGTTTAAATCAAAATAGAGACATAGGGAAGAATAATCATTAGAGATAGCTGAGATATAAGAATATTGTAGGCTTTCACAAATAATTTGTAGCTGAGAACAAAGCCCTCAAAATATTTTTAAAAAACCATTCTAAACGATTGTAACACCTTGAAATCCAGTTAAGAAAAATCAGTAAAATTTTGAACTTTCTAAAACTTTTGCATCATGCTATAATCTTTGCTTGACTTGTGTGGAAATCCACCATAAAACAAAGCTATGAATAATTAAATCCAAAAATAATATTTGGCAATATAATTTACAATCTCAAATAAAGAAAATACAATTAAAATGAATTTCCAATCTATTTATAATAAAAAAAATTTTACTAAGAGTATATTTTGGCAATAAAATACCGAGAATAAGAATACCTATTTGTTTCCGTAGTTACAAGACAACAATACTATTCACAAACCCAAGCAGTATATTGAGAATTCAAATATATTAGGGAAGGGAAGATAAAAGTAATTTCAAACACAACAAATATCATTTAATTACAATACAAAAATCATATTTTTACTTTAATTTAAGTGAAAGGTATAAGTCTAAAGAGACATCAAATTATATTACAAATATAACTAAATTACAAATTCATTCAAATCAAGATTCCATACTGAAATCGATATCTAATTTCAAATTCAAATATGCAACCTCTTGATCAAATCTCCTTAAAGTATAGAAACCTAATGGCCAAGTCTATCTTCAATTTCCTCTCTCGGGCTTAAAGCTCTTACAAGCCCAACATCCTCCATCCTTCCTTCCCTCCTGTCCCCATCTTCCTTCGGGCTCAGCCCAGACGAGAAGTCTGTATAATCTTCCTCTACCTTTCCTCTCCTTCAGCCAAACTTGGCAAGTCCAAAATTTATCCCTCAGCCGGCCCAAATAAGCCTAGCAAGCAGCAAGCAGTGGCTCGCCCGCAAAGTGCTCGACAAAATGTCACGCCACCGCAGCCGTCGATTCGCCGGTCCGAGCGCTGCGCCGTCACCGGAGCACGCCGACCGCCATGTCGCCGTCGCCAACCACCCCGCTGACGCCGGCTGCACCCCGTATCCTTTTCTCCTGCCGCTGACGTCGGCCATGCCGTCCTCGCCATCTCGCCCCATCCCCTCCGGCGACCCCCCTGGGGTGATAAATTGATACTAGTACACCGTAGTGTGATATGGTTGGTTAGCTCAGTGATGAAACAAACCAACCAGCAACAAGATCATCAGGCAGAGATTGGTGCTTAAGGGGGTTTTGTGAATTTGGTTCACGGAAGTCGAATAAAGTGTTAGAAACCTTTGGGTTTGGGTTTGAGCCCATAAAGGCCCAGCCCAATACATTTATTGGACCCTCATCAACCTTTCATATATGCACCATGCTATAAATAAAGAGGAAAAGACTCATTATTGAACATCTCATATATGCACCAATAGTCCGTGATGGAGAGAGCACCCTGTTGGAAGGAGCGGAACTCGGCCTCCAACAGCAGGGCGCGAGACTCACGCTGCCCGAGGAATTCATCCTCAAGGTACAGCCATGCGTCGCGGGCGGCGGGATCCCGGATCATCAACGACTGCTGGAGATCGGTGGAGACGGTGCAGTAAATCCACGTGAGGACGCAGCAGTCCATTGTCGCCCACGCTGAATGAGCCGGATAGGAGGCATCGGAGAGGACGTGATCCTTGAGGTTGTACTTGCCGAGGACCACCAGGAACAGGGAGCGCCAGCGGCCATAGTTGTTGGCCGGCTTGTCCAACGTCACAGGGATGAGGACCTTGATATTGAGGACAGCAATTGCCTGGGTGTGAAGAGTGGCGTTGGCTGTCTCCTTGGCCGTGAGCGCCGCGTCGAGGCGCTGGGCGTCGGCTTCGGCGGCCTGGGCGGCAGCAGCAGCGTCGTCGTCCGAGGGCGCCATAGCCGCGACGGAGCAGTAGGATGGAGGCGCGACGGGGTCCTGGCGATCGCGAGACGCGACAAGGCGGAGAGCGCGGGCCTCGACGAGAGAGGGCCGGCGTCCGAGGGACAGCGGCGGCCGTGGGGGTGGGGAGAGCCGGCGACGGATCAGCAGCGGCTAGGGTAGCGGAAGCGCGGCCGCAGGAAGCGAACCGTCTGATACCATGAAGGTGAGAACGATATGTAGAATACATTACTCAGAGACAAGTGTTGTGTACATATAGGCACGATGGGGAGCCGGGTATGGCAGGCCCATGGGCCGTGACACGTTTACAATCAAACAATGTGCATCATGTTTGACAGATTTTTGCCCCTGTTCTTTTTTTCTAAAACAGTGCGGATAAAAGATAAAGTTTCGTGGCACGTTTTTTAATCTCTCAAACGGTACGTTTTATGCAAAAAAAATTTTAATATGAAAGTTGCTCTAAAATATCAGATTAATCCATTTTTTAAGTTTGTAATAATTAAAACTCAATTAATCACACGTTATTGTCACCTCGTTTTGCGTGAAACACTGTCTTACCCTACATCTTTTGTCTCCAACTTTTAAGGTTGCATAATACGTTGTCTACCGGAGACCGAGGAATGATAAGAACTCGCATATTCGTTTTGCATCCCGCTGATCTAATCGCGAAAACGTATTCCTCTCCCAATACTTCCGTTTTTGCCGTTCCCAAAAAATCGCCATTGCCGATTTGGAGTCGCCGGCGAACGCTGATTGGGGATTTTCAGGAACCCTTGGCCGGAGTGAGCATCTCACCATGCTGCGCCAACCACGGATACTTCATAGCGCCGATCCCGCACGGTAGCAAGGCCACGCCCGCGCACTGTACGGCGGCGAGGCCGCTCCTGCGCCTAGCGAAATTGGCGACGAGGCCACGGGTGAGCCGACCGGCGCCGCCACGAACTGCCACGCATGGCAGCACGAGCCGCACCCTGCAAGGCACCGTGCCGCTGCCACCGCCGTGCCATGGAGGCACTGGTCGGAGAGGACGAAGAAAGAAGAAGAAAAGAAAAGGAAAGCAACGATAGCAAGCAGCCGCGGCCGCACCCGCGCCGTCCGCCATGCCTGCGCTGAGGCCGGGGCAAAGCCGCATGCCCCGCGCGCCGTGCGCACGCCCGCTGCGCCTTTCCGCACACCCGGCGCACTGACTCGTGCCGCCGCGGAACTGACGCACTGCCGCGCCGCGTGCTCGTCGCCGGGCCGACCACCGCGCGCGCCATCATGCGAAAAAAAAAAAGAAAGGAAGAACAAGAAAAAATGAAAAATGAAAAAGGGACGCCGACGAGACGGCGACGTCGGCCGTCGCCCCGCCGCCAACAGCATTGGCGCCCGACCGCCGACCGCGCCTGCGGCCCACCGCTACACGGCTATACCGCGTCGCCGCCGCACGGCCGCTCCCCACCGGCGACCGGCGTAGCAACACCGCGCCGGCTTCGCGCTGCGCTGCGCCGCGCCGGCCACCGGCCTCGGCGCGCCCGTGCCGCAACCGCCGGGCGCCAGCCGAGCCGCCTCGCCATGCCGCCACGGCCGCGCCGCCGCCGCACGGCCAAGGACCCAGCCGCGCCGGCGTCGCCTCGCCTGCACCCGGCTGCCTCCCGGCCGCGCTGTCCGGGCCGCCGTGCACGGTCCGTTTCGCTGCCAGGCCGCGCCGTCCGGGCCGCCAGGCCGCCGCATCCGCCCACGCTCGGTTCACGGCGGAGTCAACGGGAACGGAAAGAAAAAGGAAAGGATAAGGAAGGAAGAAAAAAAAAAGGAAAAAGGAGAAAGAATTGGTGATTTTGCAAAAGGTCCTCGTACTTTCAAGAAATTGAGCGCAGTTTTTAAAGGCATAGATATTTGCGCTTTAAACCCTAAACTTTTTAGAAAATACATACATAACCCTCTGTATTGGGATATTTGTTGGAATGGCATTCGGAATTTGCAAAATCCACTTAAAATCATACCCTCACATAAAAGGGCTATGGGATTTTGAATTTCTGTCTCGTTTTTGCATTTGAGGCACTTTTATTGTTGATGTTTATGGTTATGAAATTTATTTATCGCATTTATGATTATTTATTATTTGTAATGTTTTTATTACCTTTAATTAATATCTTTGCAATAAAATGTATAGAATTGCATAGGATATATTGGAATTATTTGCGGGAATTTTTGTGTACCATTATATTGCAACGGCAGCGCATTTTACCTGAATGTAATTTACTCATATTTTTTAATAACAAAAGATGACTGGCATCGCAAACTAGAAGTTCGTCGACTCTACAATATCACTGACATATGCATTCAATGTCGAAATTGTAATGAAGCAAGAAGCTCTACAGTACCATTAAACCTAGTGTATTCATCGTATCGATGAGATTGATCTAGCATTTCAATCACTCGGCGGTGTCTCCAAGCTACTCTCATGAATGATTATGCTAGATGGATGAGTGTATTGGCACTCTTTTGATTACATGGAAGAAGCAGTTTAGAAGACTATGGTGCAATCCCACCACTCATCAAGCAAAAATGAATATTTTGGACTATGGTTCACTGAGCAAATGACCCAGAGAGTACGGTAATACGGTGCACCAAATTTGCACCAAGTACTATAGAAACTCTCGATGTTCTACCTAAACGCGACGAAAGTTGCACACAATTATCATTAGAATGTGTACAAGAAGTATGCCTAGCTAGTTGATAATAGAATTGCGGAACATTCAGGATAGTGTTCACTAGAAAAACATTGTCTTACCAAGCCACCTAGCACAGTTGATAATGAAATCAACACAAGCAACTAGCCTGGTGTACTTATCTCAATGAAAAAAAAGAAAAAGGAAAAGTAGAACACATGTCACGATGAACAATTTAGAACCATGCACGAAAAGAAAAGGACGACCCTAATAGTACACCCATCATGAATTGAGGGGGAGAACTCCTAGCCTATTTGCATGGCTATGAACAAATCTCCTATGCTATATCGAACCGGTCCTGAAATTTATGTCAGAATAGAAAACCATTGCCATAGCTGCTAAGCAAGAAGCTCGCTATAAAGTTAATTGAATCTGACGTACCGTAATACTTCGTTGAATCAATATACTTCATTGTCACTTATTGCAATTTTTGAATAGAATATTGAATTGAGTAAATGATTTTTGCCCAAGTAGAGCACACATTTTTCCCTGCAATAAAGGATTATTTCCAGTATAAAATAGCATATTTAAGGCATTTACTATTTTGTTGTTGTTTCTTAGCACATGATTATAATGCTTTGAATTTTATGTAGCTTCCAAACATAAAAGAAAAGAATGAATTGTGGTCCGCATAACCACAAATAGCACTTTAAGAGTAAGAGGTATTTCCAGACATATAGAACTGGAAATATTATGACCTTTGCCAGCAGCAGCAATTGAATTTGTTAGCCAGAAAGTGCCATGGTCATATCACTTATGAAACATTTATGCACTATATAGAAACACCTATTGTCGATTAACCCTAATGAACTCTCTAAAAGTGTGATGATTTGGGCTACACTACTTGTCAGCAACGGATTTTCAACCATATTGGTCTTAGAATAATAAGAATAAAGATTATAACTCATATGGTCATAACACATATACGCATAGTTTCCCTAAATCATGAAGATTAATGTGTCAGTATGCACCAACGGGAGATTAATGCATGAACCGCATACCATGAAAGTACAATTCCAGCATCCCTGAACTGGATTGCATGGAATATCTAGATTGCATGGAATACCTACGGTCCAATTTTTGGTACTATACGGACAGAGACGCTTTTGAAGTAGCGAACATCCATTGTCTATCCGACACCGTGTCTTTACCAAGATTGATCCAGCAAGATCTTGTGAATTCAAACGAATTTCACTAATGATCTTTAGAAGTCCATGAGGACAATGCTAGAATAGCGTTCGATGGTTGGTGAACTGGCAGCACAAAGTACCAAATATTCGCATGAACGAACTAAGTATAAGCTATGAATGTCGGACACGCCGAATTTATACCGTCCGATGCCATTTGTGACCACCATAGGATTTTGGCTGGGTAGGATCCATACATACAAAAATAGCCAGTCAAACCTCAATGTGTTCATGATCACAACTTAACACCTTCTGATTTAAATTCCGCAATGCCGAAAATTGAGCAAAAGAGATTGCTGGGACTCAGCGTGCTAGTCAACTTCAGCCTAAGACATGCTCATCAAACCACTCAATGATGGCGACCAAATATGTTACACATCTCTAGAGACTTGACTCAAATCGTTAAGCTCTACAACATCTCAATTGCTCAAAATTCATACTCATGCTCGGCTAGCCTAGGAAGTTGCTAGCTTTGCATTTTCATCTAAACCAAAATATCAAAACAAAATACATATTTAATGACTTAGATATAAATAGGGACAATTAACTAGATTACTTACAAGCGGCCGATCGGCCAATTAGATATGAATTCATAGAAGCTTGGCTATCCATCCACAAGCAATCCGACTAGGGGTATACCCCTTTCTCGAATCAAGTCCAAAGCAAAATGACGATCCCACAAACTCAAATTAAACTAAATCTAATACCTGCAAAACAAAATTTATCCATTTACAAAGCAAGAGTTAGTAAATTAATGTACTGGTAAGCATAAATCAATCCTAACATACTACATGTAAGGCTCATCCAAAGAAAGGCTATATGTAGTTTTTTTGGCATAAAAGCAAGTTTTGTTTCACAACATTTAGCAAAGGAAGTTTATGAAACAATTTCAGAACATAAACATAGAGGTAACGTAGTAACTATTATAGCATCATCACATTATTACCCTTGCTTCCCTCACCGGCAACAAAGTGTATTCCATCATCAAAATCAACATAAACAAACCCAAATCACCATTTTCAATATACCATTTCACAAACATGTTTAAATATAAAGTCTATACTCATGACACTTCACCAAGTCGCTCATGACCATGAGCACGGTTAATTGATTAGTTTTGCGAACTCTGTAGAGTTTTTGTATAGCGTTAACCACATGATATGAACACTCTAGTTTGTTTTGAGTTTGCAAGACTCCACCACACTCTTCAGGTTGAATGTAGTCTAGAGGTCATAACGAAGCCTTTACATTATATAATATCTAGCCTTGCACCAGCACAACAAGTGTGAATCCACCCTGGGAATGACCCAGAGCCGTTAGGTGACATGCCCACGCCTTGAACCTTATGCCGTGACAGTGAACACATCCGTTCTCCCACGATGCATTATATCGTTGAATTGGACAGACTTAGACGCCTAAACTACCCATATAAAAAGCGGGTAAATAGGTAGTTTCGATGAATCATCGCTCAGACTAACTCATTCTTTCTCGACCTACCAAAATGCAAAGCTAAATGTTATACAACTTAATTAGCTAAGGTCACTCTATAAATAGCACATGTGGATGTACGGTAAACATTAGTTGGTGACTTGGTGACACGAAGTTCAGTCCTCAACCGACTCGGGCGAACACTCTCCCTATCAGTGTGCAACTACCACCATATGCACACCACTTGTCGCCCAAGTCTAAAATCATTTTATCATCATTTTAATTCACAAATACTTAAAATTTTCTTTTTTGTCCATCATTAAATAAATACCCAAAATTTCATTCATAAAGTGATAGGGATGGTTTTTTGCATAGTTCTAGACATGGCTAAGCAAATGGCATACATAAAAGCATATATACACCCATTGAGCACTTAGAATGTACTCAAATTCAATCCTAAGGTTAAAAATAGTAAGGATTCAAGTTTTCAAGGTGGAATATGCAGCGATAAGGACATAGCTATCATTTACCAAGTTTTCAAATATCGGTAGTTACATATATGCATGCAATTTTGCAAACAATACTTTTCATTCCCCAAAACATAGGTTTTCAACGTGTTCAAAGGAAGAGAGGAGAACTTGCCTTGATCTTGTGCAACTTGGATAACTCCTAAGTCACTCCTTCACCGTTAATACAATTAATCAATACAAATGACACGGTATACAAATAAATACCGGAATATGTGAAAAATCCAAAAGGCTCTAAAATGCATGATTCGTACACAGTGGGTAGTTACTGACCTAAGATGAATTTAGGTGAAATAATTTTTATTTTATCTTTTTTTGTGAGTTATGTATTTTAAAAGTTTGTATTGATACATGCTATTATTTCCTTAGGTAGTGTTATGAAATATTTTTATTATGTGATTTTGTCCAAGCTAACCTTACAAGGGTGAAGAGAATTGTTTTCTAAGATTAACCCAATTGGTTTCATAATTTTTGGAGTTTGTATGAATTTTTTATGCATTTTATGATCTATGTTAATAATCTGTTATATTAACTTGAGAGGCATTATATGTACTAAGTGTTCCAGATTTTGATTAACATGAATTAAGGTCATAATTATGTGAGTCTAACCTGATTTTATTCAGTTTATTTGGAGATAAGATGTATTCTATATGAAATTCACAATTTATAGTTTGTAGTTTAGTACTTACTCTACTACATAAAAGTTTAGAGATGTTCTTTATATTAAAGATTCTATATTTTATTTTACAGTGCACAAGGGTACATGTTTGTGAATCTAGTAGGACCTGATTCACTTCATTTTGAGTTAGGATGAATTTCCTATAAAATTTTTTTAAAGTTAGATTGTACATGTGATGATTATTTTACTATATAAAATTTTAGTGTTGTTTCACATACAGAAAGTGTCAACATTACTTTGCCAAATTAAATTTCACTCCTAGCTGAATCTACAGAAATTTGATTCATGCCATTTGGAGTTAAAATGGATTTTATATGGATTTCTAAAGTTTGGATGTTTTTCAGTTGAAAAGATAAAGGTTTAATCAGTTTTTTTTATATTTCTAAATTTTAAACAAATAGGGTCCATTGGTCAGTCCTAGCCAATATGCAAAAAGGCCCCTAAGTTCTCTGGAAACCAACCCGCAGTCCACCCACGTGTTCTATCCAAATACTTTTAAGACTGCCCAAGGTTTTAGGTACTAATTTAGGTCCTTGGTCCATGGTCAGTTTCAGGTGAATTTTACAAACTAGTACCTCAGTTTTTTATTCTTCTCCGAAGAAGTCCCTGCGACCTGTACTGAACAGAGGCAGCCATGGCCGATGCCCATGTTCAGCCTTGCCGGCGGCGAACGGTGGGAAATCTCGCGAGACGGCCAAAATAAGAGATGTAGAGCACACTTTTTCGAACCTAACGGTGGTGGTCTTGATAATAATGGTGGCTGGATCATCGTCAGAGATGAGTCCGAGCGGCGGCTGTGCACGGGCTATGCGTGCATGTGAGTCCATAGTTTCGTTTTGGGAAGGGATTGCATGCATGCTACTTCTTGGGCTTCCAGGATGCTCACCAAGCTGTAATAAGGGATCGGTGAGGCTTGGACAGCAGCAGCTTCGGTTGGAACGGCTCGGCGGTGAGGAAGAACTCCGATTTGACGAAGACGGCTCGATCTACTCAAAGAGCTGCCATGCATGCACACGTATGGTGTTATGGAGGTCCTAGGGAGCATATATGCGAGATGAATTGAATCGGGGCTCACCAGAGCGGGTGGAATCGGAGATGGAGCTCGGCGGCCGTAGTTGGAGAAGAAGAGGCCGATCTCCTTGCAGGTTGCTTCTCCGGTTGGGATTCTTGAGGGGTCTTGGAGAGGAGGTGGAGGTGACGATGATGGCGCAGTGGCTCAGCTCGGGGTGGTCCATGGCGGTCGGAACGGCGATGGCGATGCGGCGGCGATGCCCGGAGCGCGCTCCAGATCAGCGAGGGCACGGCAACGTTCCCGTCGCTGCAGTGGATGAAACGAGATGGTGTCAAAATGGAACTTGTTTGGCACGATGAGGAGAGTATGGAACATGGAAGAGTTGGTGATGGCGACAGCTTAACGACGACGGCGGGCTCCTTCATGGCGGCCCGCGATGGAGATATGAGCGACGGAGAGGCTGAGGTCTCTCTCCCTCGGTGTGCTCGGCGCTGGAATGGAGGAGATGGCCGTGCGACGGGTCTCGGCATCGGACACGTGTCACACCTTGACTTTCGTTTCAAAGGATTTATAAATTATTTAATAAATTATTTCTAAAATTTATATTAAATATTCATTAATTTATAAGTGAAGTTGATGTGGCAAATAAAATTTTATAATTCAAACATGGCTGGATTTAATTTTTATTAAATTCTCCATGGTTAATTACACTCTCTGCAATTTTCTCAGATTTTTCGGAGCTCAAATACTAATTTTAATAATACAAAGAACATTTCAGTAGTTATGTAAATAATAAATTAATCATTAAATGATAATGTTAAAATTTTATTAAATACTCTGAGTGTCCAAGTATTTTCAAGATTTTTCTTGGAATTATTTGAGCATTGGAAGTATTTTTAATAATAAAAAATATCATTTTAGCAATTATTTAATTCGAAAAAGTAATTTAAGTCTCTTTCCTGATTTGGGCCGAATCTGTAGAAGTCTACCCCAGCTCCCTCTCTTTCTCAGCCCGGACTGCCCCTCCCTTCCAAAGTCTGTTTTGTATCCTTACTTCAACCGGCCCAAAAAAAGGGGAAAAGTCTAATTTATCTTCCTATCGCTACAGTGACGTCTTCAAGCTTGGACAGAGCCCGTGCAGTGCCGTGTTCTTTAACCCGGCGCCTCCTCCTCCTTCAAATCCGGCCTCCCCGTTGCTCCCCTTCCAATATTAATTGCGGGAACGGATTCCCCTCGTTCTCCTCTACGTTTTCCCCAAGCAACCCCTTTGAATCCCGAAATAAATCCTCTCAAATCGGCGGGGATTTGAGCTTTCCTTTTCTGGTCAACTCTAGGGTTTCCGCCGCCAAATCCCATCGTATCCAAGCCGGACTCCCTCTCCTCCACCCATATAAATGATGCTCGAGGTCTCCTCCTCCTTTTCCACCTTTTGCCCAAGCTTTTCCCGTGCCCTAGCCGTCTCCCCGCGTTCGCCTTCTCTCTCCACCGCCGGTCGCCGCTCCAGCCGGCCGTAGCCGTCGACTCCGCCATCGCCGGTCAGCTCCGTCGCCTCCATCGGGACCGCAGCGAAGAGACGAAGACCGGCAACCACTTCCCCGAAGTCGAATCTCGCCAGAAGTACCCCGTCACCGTGAAGGCCGAGTTCGCCGTCGCAATTTGATCTCCGGCGAAGCCCTACTGCTCCTCCCGTCGTCGTCAAGCTTCGCCGACACCTCCGTTGGATTCGCAGCTGCGAGGAAAACACCGTCCACCCCTCCGTTGCCGCCAAAGATCGCCGGAACGCCATTGTCACCATCAACCCGATGTCGTCGTCGCTGGAGCTCGCCGCCGGCCATCTTCTGTCGCTGTTCGTCGTCGCTGTCGTGTTGGTAAGCTACGTCGTGTTCTCCTCTATCATCCGGTGCCCTCCGTTTGCGCTGCCGTACCATGGTCCGCCGGTAACCGCCGTTCCCGTGCCGCCGGTCGTCGTTGCCATGTCATCGCTACCTCAGCTGCCACCTCACTATCCTCGCTCACGTGGCCGCTTGTGTGTCCTGCCTGTGTGGCATCTATCTAGATCAATCTAATCCGTTGGATCTCGGTCAACTCTAGTCAAAGCGATCGTAGCCATCCAAAATCAATATATACTTTTTTTCCCTCTCTTATCAATGACATATTGGTCCTTTTTGCTATATGTCATCTACCAAAGTTGATCTAACCTTTTTCGGAGGTTTTCTTTAAAATCTTTTCTCTCAGTTATAAATTATTTGTAAACTGTTTAATAAATTTGGAATAGTCTTTTCTTTAATAGGTTTAATTGGATTAAATCTGAAAAATTCATATCTAATTCATACGAAATCGGAATGAGGCCGTTCAAGTCTCTAAATTTATATAAAATCATGATCTACATGTTTGTTTACTTTTTGTGTACTGTTTATTTGGTTTTTATTAGTGTTTTTTTCTTGTTTTGTGTTTTAGGTTTAGTTGTTCGTCGTTTCGGAAGATCGTTTGTTCGTTGGAGAAGTTCCTGAAGATGAGTTGAAGACGCTTGTTTGTAAGGCAAGTCACACAGATCCCAAACATAATTCCTTTGAGCATGTTAATCCTATATTTAAATTCTCTATTTATTTCAAATACGCATTTATTTTCAAATGTCATTGGGTGGTGTGAGCCTATTCTTTATATGGCAAATTTGCATCGATTACCCTATTCCTTGATACCTTGGGTTATAATTTGACTAGTTGGACTTTATATATATTGGTTCAACTAGAAATTAGTTATAATTGCTTAGCCATGCTTAGAAACTCTAGTATCATTTTATGTGGGATAACTAATGCTTCACAATTACTTAATGATGGGTATTTAATGATAGCTCACGATGGTTAACCGTGATTGATTAATTAATTGGTCCAACTAAAACTTGATTAATGGTGGGTTATGAGCACATGGTTTGAGGTTTGGATAGTTGTGTTCATGACAATTAAGGACCGGTTCGCGAGCTACTGTTGTGAAGCATTACCGTACTAACCACAAGTCAGCGTGGGTAACGGCTTTATCTTTTGTATAGTATGGTTCATTGTGGGGCACCAGACTGTGAAGTGGCGATAAGTCTATGGGGGTCGCTGGGGAGTCCATGCCTTTGGCTAAAGGGGGTGACTATGATCCGGGAACAGTGTACTATTTTGAATTGTGTTATGCGAAGGGTACTGTCACAGCTCCTTTCCGAGGTACCATGGTGGTACTGAGGGCATGGCGACATGTTGTGGGGCTATGTCTTAGGGTAAATTTGTACACCTCTGGCCAGAGTAAAACTATTCGAATAGCCGTGCCCGCGGTTATGGGCGAGCCTAACAATGTTTTTCGTGATTAGTCCCATTTGCTCATTAATAATAATAATGTGATATATATGGTAATAATTGATTAAGCTCCTGGTATGGAATGGCTAATTCCTGGTTTGGAGGTTGGATCTGTGCAACCGGGCATGGTTGTTCAGTGGTGGTTTGGGCCTGTACAACACGGGGTGTTGTTCAGTGTTGATTAATACTGTTTAATTAATTACTCTACTGTTTTAAAAATTCTCAACTTTTTGCCAAATGTTGTTTTCGTAAATGAACCTTATATTATGTCATTCTTTGGTATCCATTGCACTTGCATACTTGTTGTGTGTCTTGTTGAGTATTACATGGACTCACCTTGCAATAATCATAAAACTCAGTTAAAGAGAAAGGATCCAGAAGAAGAAGACCTTTGGCTTAGATCCCAGTTGAGCTGCCTGTGTGAGTGGAGTTGAAGCTTCGCTAGATTTTCTTTTCCGCTACAGTTTTCTTCGTGGTGAGGACTAAATGCCTCTTTTGTAAGTATTTATTGCTTTAGTTTAGTTGGTACTGTATATTCAAATTGTCGATTTGTGTATCTCGGTTGATTCCTGGACGAGGGTTTAATACACAAATTAGTTTGAAAATTACTAGTGAATTTCCGGACGTGACAACACGTCTGCTACACGCGTCAAACACGGCCGGTGCTCTCAGTCTCTCTCTCATGCTCTCTGTGTTGGGTAGAGGAGGGAGGAAAAGAAACAGAGCGAGGGCAAGCTGGAGAGGCTGTCGAGTGGACCCAGGTCGTGATGGGCTAGGTTGGGGTGAGTCGTGATGGGCTAGGTTGGGGTGAGACGGATGGGTAAGGAAGTCACTGAACTTGGTGTTTGGCAAATCTCAGGATTTTTCATATTTATTTTCCTTCTCTCTTCTTTGCAATTCAACAGTTTAATATTTAAAACTGATAAATTTGGGTGGATTTTTTGGAGATAGATAAAATAATCTTAGTTTTCATTTTTCATGGTTTCTCTCAAAAATTCATTATGGCTTACTCTCAGGAAAATAAATAAGAAAGTCTAGGTAGAAATTGATTTGGATTTTTAGGAAGATAGAATCAGTGAGATAAATATTGGAAAAAAATATATTGTTGCACGATAAATAAACTAGTATTTTAATAAATTATGTTCCATATACTCTCCGATGCATCATAATGCATATTTGAGTGATGTATTATTTTTGCCAATTAGGATTATAAAATAATATATTGTTTGACTGCCTTGACCGATTTATTTGAGAAATTAAATGTAATGCTAAAATTATACCAAAAATCCAATGAGTTAAATGTATTGATTAGCATCTACATGAATTTTTCCATGATTTTATATTACACCAATTATTTTTAGAAATTCACTAAATTTATCTTTACATACAAGTTCTTATTATAAACTTGTGATTAGATAACTGTAAAATTATGTTTGATTTATTCCTAATCTGAGGCGATGCTGTTAGACTTGATTTTCATGTTCATGTATATACTTCCCAAAGATATTTGTAGGTTTGTTCACATGTATGTTTGTGTTTATTTAAGTAAAGTTTAAGGTAGAACTTTAATATGATTGACTTGATAAGAATTTTATCCACGTTGTATATTCATGAGACCTATCATGAAATACAAACAAGATCCAAAAACACTAAAAAGGACTCAAATCACACACCATACATTATATAGATGCAAGCATGCTGTGTATTATATTTTCATTTTAAATTAGAAAAGAAAAGTTTTTATTTGTTTGCAAATTTTTTCAATTTGCACAAGCTAGATTAGACTTATCTAGGTCTTAGATGGAAAATTTGTAGGATTTCATTTTAGGAAAATCAATTTCAACAATTTTTAGATGAAAAATTTGAAGTTCAAATTTTTAGTATGTTACAATGAATTGTAATATTTGCTATGTTATTGTTGTAATACCAGCAGTATGAAGGGACATGTAGTCTTGAAAGCAGCGGATCCTGAAAGAAAATTCAGACCATTGGCATGAACATCCACTTTGCAACCGGTGCCATTGAATTTTTTGGTTTTACGTGCATATTGTCACACCCTGCAGTTTCCCCTTCTAGCTTTAAATTCATTAACCTAGAGCAAAACTCCAATTGATAAATGCATTTAATTAAGTGGAAATGGCATGGTGGAATTTTTTTTTGAGTTCCCCATGTTAAAATACATTAACAGAATTTTTAGTAGAATTTTCAGAGCCTAGAAATAATTTTAACCAATTAAAAACCCTCTCCGCAATAATTAAATCCCAGAAAAATCCCTTTTTTCCTTTTCTTTTTCTTTTCCTTTTTTTGGTCCAGCCCACCTTTTCCTCCCGGCCCACCTTCCCTCCTGGCCGCCCCGCGCGCGCCTCCCCTTCCCCCGGGCCGGCCCAAGGCCACGGCCCGTGTCGCGCCTCTCCTCGCCGAAGTCCGCATCACCTCCCTCCCCCTTCCTCCGGCCGCACTACCTGCGCCTCCCGCAACCGCCGTCGAAACCGCCGCCACCCGCACCTACTCCCCCACTCCGCGCCGCCCGTGCCGCATCGTGGAGCGCGAGATTCGAAACCAAATCCCAGTTTTCTCTCTCCTCTTTCCTCTCTCCACTCTCCCACTCCGGCGAGAAATCCGGCCTCAACCGGCCACCTCGAGCTCCCCGGCTCCCTATAAAAACCCTCCCCGCTTCCCCCTCTCTCTTTTCCCCCAATCGCCGCCCGCTCTCGTGCCATCTAGCGCCGCCGCCGTCGTCGTCTTCCCCGGCTCCGGTGAGAACTCCTCTCCCTCCTCTCTCTCACGCCGCCCGCGCCGCACTCGCGCCGCCGCCCACGCCAACCCGCGCCGGCCACCACTCGGCCCGCCGCCCATGCCGCCGTGTGTCCGCCACGTCGGCGCCACGCGTGCGCCACGTGGCACGTCGTACGCCCGCCGGTCCCGTGGACTCGGACCACTGTGGACCGGGGCCCCGTGCCACCGACAGGTGGGGCCCACCTGTCGGCGCCACCGCCCCTTCCTCCGCTGACATCAGCCCTGGGAGTTATTGCGCAATAAATTAAATAAGGACTTTTCTGTTTATAGTAAAAACACAATTAATCTTCTAAAATTCATAACTAATTCATCCGTACTCCGTTTGAGTCCATTCAAGTTGCAGAAAATTCATAAAAATGCCGAGAATCCATTAAAAATGGTTTTGTTCCCTGTTTCAGTAGACTTATAACCTGTGTGCTTGTGTGTTTTGTTTTTCGTTTAGATTCTGGTATTTCCGACACTCCTGTGTACTTCGAGGTCGTTGCAGAGGTCGATCCAGTGCAAGAGCAAGGCAAGTCATGCTTATCATTTGAACATATTGTACCTAAATTGCGAATGTCTTATTTTTCTCCAAATATTGCTTTGTTTTATAATGTCATTTATGGGCTTAATTACCTATTGTACTCAGCCTCCTTTGGTAGCTTGGGAAATAATTTGAGTAGTTGCTAGTTTAGGAAATGCTTAGCCCTGCTTAGATCAAGTAGCACACCAAGGAGGTCTTTTCATTTAATTAATTAGTATAGTCCCTTTGATGATATTTTCATTTAAGTGACACCCTGGTACTAATTAAACTAAAACATGACAAATGGTGGGCTGTGGGTGTGTGGTTTTGCTAGTCGCACCCATGGCAATTAAGGACCGGTTCACGATAAACCCTGGAAGAATTACCGTACTTTCCACAAGCCAGCATGGGCAACGGCTGGGCTTGTAGTGTGGCTTTTCCTAGCCGACGCATCCAGGCAAGGGTGGGCATGATGGAGTTAGGTCGGCGGGGGTTTACTCGTTGATCGGCTTCCGGATTCACCTAGGCACGAGAGGGGGCTGCCTGCCTTGGTTTAAAGGTGGGGGCGAAATCTGTGGTGTGGTGTGCTTGGTTAGGGAGGGTTATGCAAAGGGTCCTGTCACAGTCCCTTTCCGGTGTACCGTGGTGGTATGCCGACGCACGGTAATGTGTCGTGGGGCGGTGTCTTGTGGGTACAGTTGTACACCTCTGATCAGAGTAAAACTATTCGAATAGTCGTGCCCGCGGTTATGGGCGATAAACCAGATTCACCGTGATTAGTCATACTTTTAATAACCTGACTTAATGGAACTGGTGTAGTTCAGGTGGTGGGTTGGGCCTGTTGCAACGTGGTGTAGCATTGGGCAGTGATGATTTAACTCTGCATAATTAACTCAACCGTTTTACCGCATTCAACTATTTTCTTTAACTGCGTACTTCATGCAAACAAACCCCTCAAGCCTCCTTTGCTTTTACTTGCATCATTTTTTCCCTTTCCGGTATGACTTGTTGAGTACAGTGGGTAGTACTCAGCCTTGCCCTATCTTTTCCCACACCAGAGTTGGAGTACGTTTCCGATGGAGGCTATTCAGAGGAGTAGGCTTGTGGTAGCCGTCGAGGATGCCCGTGGAATGGTGCTGCCACGCTGCGAGCATCTAGTAATTTAGAATAGCTTGTTTATGTCTTTTCGCTGCATTTATGTAAGATATTTTTATGGTGTTTGTAAGACGTGGATCTGTATGTCAACTTTGTCGTTTGTGTACCCTGGCCGGTCCTGAACAGGGGTTGAATGCACATTCTGCTTGGAATTCGGGTTAGCGAATCTCTGGGAGTGACACATATCCCACTATCATAATGCATTACAAAAGGCTCTCTCCGAAAGTCAGAAACTTTGAACGAAGATAGTTCTCAAGCCTAAATTCTTTGACTAAATAAGAATTATTTTCAGTCATTTAGGGAGAAAGAATGAACCCCTAGATAGGAAATGCCAGGAAATATGATAGTAGAAAGAGACTAATGCATGTTACATTACACTAGTGAATGCAAACTAAGTAGCAAAACTATATGTAAAAAATTGAAACTGTCAAATCACTTTGTGATTACTTTGTGATTGCGAAGAGTTTGACTAAGTTGCATAAATGAAATGCACCGAGAAGGGTGAAATACCGAAGAAAGTAAAGGTATTCCTCATCTTGTCCAAAGGCCTCGAATAAAAAACAATAGGACAAGAAACTCTGACTCCTCACGCCTCTAAAGTAACCAGAAACATCTCGTGAAAACAGAGCAAGAGGAACTATCATACTCAAAGTCACAGGAAATACCCCATCGAATAGAGGGGAGCCAGTTGAGATCTGGCAGGTGGCATGAAATCTCAGAACAGGCATGCCACGTCTTCCCACCAAGGAAGAAAATCAGGAGTTAGAGTGCACACCAACGCTGGCACACTAAAAGAATCATACCCACATCAAGAAGCATTAAGCAAGAAAAAGAAGCATATGAAAAATGCATATCCTCATATATCCATGGATACTCGCATAGTGTCTCATACAACCAGTAGAAGTTGGCAATGAGACCTATTATGGGCAATGTCTCCTCTAGACAGCAAAACTCATTGGCAGTCAACCAGGAGTTGAATGAAATTAATTAACTAGAAGTTGAAAAGAAAAACTCAACCTGAATGTTGATAGCATTGAAGATAGAATCAATGCATGCTCTTCAGGAGCTTGGATCGAACACTTGCATAACAGTACATGAAGAAGTACTAAGTCCTGAACCAACTCAGAACGAATAGAATAATTTGAAAAGAATTAAAGAAACAAACTCGTTTTCTTTGAATTTGAGTTTGATTTGAAATAAAATGTTTGGCTGAATCCAAATCACACTTACGCTTGCAGCTAAAAGCATGTGACAGATGGAAGTCTAGTACATCAGTCCAACCGCACTTAAAAAATGTTCAAGGTGCATGGTTTTGGAGTAGTTAATTACCGTCAAACTGGGATGAAATTCCCAAACACAAGTGTGTGATAGTAGCACTCGTATACTTGGCTAATTGCACTAAGCCGAACTAAGCATCATTGAACTATACAGAGCCTCGATATGGCTTTGAGAAATGGTTACCCCACTCCAGCAATCGTGATTTGAAAACTATCTCAACCCCCATCATTTATGAAATTAAAGCAGCATATATCGCACATATGCAAATGAGTTACGTGAGAAGCAAACTCACTAAGTATATGAACCCCATGTTTTTCTATGCACATGAATTACATAAAAGCAACAGATTAAGTTACATGGAAATCTTGCAGATTTGTCTACTAATTCATTATCAACATCTTCTCTTGAATAGATGTGTCCAAGGAATCGGAATAATGAGACTTAGAGAAATGCAATACTCAGGGCGAGAATTTCGCTGACTCATTCTAAAATCTTGATATAGAAAATCAAGTACCCAAAATCAATCTACAAAGATTGAACAAAGTATTAGGTGGATTGTACTCTTTTTCCCTTGGATAAATTTTCCCAGTAGTTTCTTATGAAGGTTTTTAATGAGGCAATTCGTGCAACATTGCAATCGTATGCTATGTACTCTTTTTCTCCAAATTTTTCCCACTGAGTTTTATGGAGTTTTGATGAGATATAGGCATCACGCGGTGAATGCCTAGGGGGGGTGTTAGGAAACCTTTGGATTTGGGTCCATGAAGGCCCAACCCAATACACTTATTGAGCCCTCACCTAACATTCCATATATGCACCATGCCTGTAAATAGAGGGGAAGAGACTCACTATTGGACATCCCAAGAGAATGAAAGAATGAATGAAAGAATGTCTCACCCCTACATCTTGTGTCTTCAACTTTTGTAGAATTATGTTACTCTTCTGAACTACATATGTAACACAGGGTTGCATAATATAAAGCTTTGGTTCGATACCAATAGCGTGAAAATCAGTTTTGCGGGACCTATGGGAAAAAAGTTCTCAATCTCACGTTTCCCCTCGCTCTCACACCATGCAGCAACAAATATTTGTTTATCTTCTGTGTTCGACCTAGTATTGTTTGAAGTCACTTTTTTCTTCTGACACCATCAATTCGCTCCCCACAGTGTATGCGGTTTTTGAGTGCTAAAATCGATTTTGGGTTCACACTGGAGCTACTCTAAAGAAACATTAGTACATGAAGCAATTGACCCACATATGATGTCAGTTTATGTGTATTGTCATGGTAGTACTAGTATTGGATGGAACACAGGACATGACACTTTCACTGAACATACTGAACTCTGCTGTTTTATCAAAGCCTGCAGCAACATAGGAGTAGTTTATCACCCAACCTACTAATCATGATCTGCCTAAACAATGTGTTGTTCATGTCCTTTTCTTGCCTGTCTTTGCTGAACTGCTAGATTTGGGGAGGACATATGAATCTAGACATATCTTTATCTAGATATATAGCCAAAAGTTACCTTTGCCGCACTTGACTATATCCAGAAGTTACCTTTGCCACACTTGACTATGTACCCTGCACAAGTTCACATCTTCATCCACTTTCAGTAATAGTTCACCACTAAATTGTGTGGTTGCTTGTTATCATTCCTAGAGCTTAGGTAGTAATTGCCGCAACTAGTAATTCATACTATAATTAGTTACCAAAAATTATTCGAAACTTTAATGTGTGGGAAATTTTTCCTTTTTTCTTATGGAAATTGAGAAAATCCTATGATATTCCTCAATTCCAAACAGAGCCTTTGGTGAATTAGACCTAACCTTGACATTATGGTTCAGATTATTTAAGTGCAAAGTCAGGCCTTCCCCTAGTTACAATGGACACCACCCACCTGTGATGCACAGTACATCCTTCATTGTCAAATTAGACTATGGGATGAGTTAGAATTAACTCTGGGGTAGCAGAATTAGATAGCTAATCAATCCAAGAACAATAGTGATAATTCAATCCCTTAAATAGTGTTAATGTTCAAAATCTCAAAGACATAGCACACCACATCCTTGGATAGCAGAAACACATGCCAGAGTGTAGGAAGTAATTTTCCCTCCAAAGGCCTTAATTTTGCATCTTGACACCTGCTAAGGATCATACTCCAACTTCAGAGAAAGATACGTGAGAAAAGGAAGACAAAGGCGGTACCCTATTTTCCCAACTCACCTCCGTACGCACGCTTTTCAAACTGCTAAACAGTGTGTTTTTTATAAAAAGTTTCTCTATGAAAGTTGCTTTAAAAATTCATATTAATCTATTTTTCAAAAAAATAGCAAATACTTAATTAATCATAAGAAAATGTGTCGTTTCGTTTTGCGTGCGCGGTGAGGTGAGTTTCTCCCGAACACAGCCAAAGTACACATGACAACTGAGAGGTGAGCAGGAGGAATTCTATTAGTGGTTCAACAAATGTGTGCTCACCAAAAGAACATCTGTCCATACCTTTGCCTGAAAGCAATTTTTTTTCTTAGTCCAATAAAGCATGGACAGCCTATTTTTGGACAAATCTAGATCTGCATCAAATGTATGTCCAGGAAACAAACTCTCATGCCATTGTGACACATGGACTGTTGTAGCCTAGCAGAAGCTTACTGACCAGCCAAGAGAAACTTCTGAAGGTGAGAAAAGAACCCTAAATTGGGAGGACTTGATCGTTCTAGCTGGTCACCTCAAGTTGATTTGATTTATTGGTTATTTTTGGCTAATTCATCTTGGCATCATTAGATGAAATTTCATTCTCTTGGTTATCTTTTGTTAATTAATTTATGGGTGCACCATTAGCTTGGAGGAAAGGCAATAAGACAAGTTACTGAAGCAGTGAAGTTAAGTACCCACAGGATGCCCTTTTTTTCCCTCAAGAGGGTAATTATTAGGCTTGTTGATTAGTTAGTGTCTTACTGAGCAAGATGACATTCTCAGCAGCTAAACTTGGATCATACTCCTGGAAAAGGCCTGAAGCTTTATGAACCTGTCCAGAGCAGTGCTCAGCATCATAGCCCCATCTGATGGCACATGTGCCATTGTTTCAGTAGAATATGACAATTACTGTTTCTGGGAACTTGGGATGAATGGGGGCTATTGCAATAGATTACGATAATTAACCTTTTTTGGTTGAACCTCTTTTATGAACCGAGCAAATTGTTGTCAGTGTACATAGTCACGTTAAAAATGCAAGTTTAGGGCTAAAGAAGAATGAGATGGAAAATTTGGTTTCAAATGTAATGTAAAATGATTAGTTTTAGCTAATGTAAGTGATTCCTGCCTCTGCATTTGTGCAGTGCACACGGCCATAATTATTACTGGGTTATTAGCACAAAGCATAGGCTGGCATCCAACATTTGTCAGTAGTGAGATGAATAGAATACCCCCAAAATTTCAGAAATAATGTGATATACTACATAAAAATTGGGTTTTGTTGGTTAGTGGGTATAATCTTCGTACAATAGCAAAGTGAACGTAGTTTAATTGGTTAGGTTTCTTGTGATGAAACTAGCCCACCCGAATTTAAATCCTAGATTAGACATGAATACTCGTATTTATGGCTAATTATTCTTAAGTGTTAAAGTATGCGTGTGTACGTTTATAAAGATGAATATGCGCGCGTTATAAACGTCCATGTTTCTAAAAAAAATTCATGCGATAGGCCCATCATTCAAATCCTCATTTTTCTCTTTGCGATTCTCTTTATATTTTGAAAAACGTTTCTACGATTTTGGATCTATAGGTTCCCTTCATTCCTTAAGATCCAACCGATGAGATCTTTTAAATTATATGGCTCAATATTTGATTTTTATTTCCTTTTTCTTTTTGACAAAAACATCCAGGACATGTGGTGATTGTTTCTGAACCATGGTATCAGGACAAAGGAGTTGGAAATTCTGCTCGGTTTTTCTGGTTTGATCCAATGCACAGCAATTGCTTCAGAAATTATATGCAACGTTGTTCTGATTTCTTCGTTTTCCTTGTCTGTAATGCTCCCATTCAGATCACTTACCCTTAGTCACTGCTTACTACTCACATGCCTTCGGTCAGAATTGATACAACTGTATGACATTCTGTGCAGTAAAAAAACTAGAAGCTCTCCGACTCCCAACTACACAATGCAATAGGTTGTACACATACGACCAAAAGATGCAAGAGTACACAATGAATGAATATAAGACGACGTCGCACAAAAAAGCTCAGTTCGGTTCCCAAATGCTACTTTACAAAATGGCTTTGAAAAATACTGAGCTACGTGACCACTATACAGCTCGCTCCCGCCGAGGCTTCTTGCGACCATATCATCACCATCACAGACAACGGCAGGTTGGAGGACTTGGAGGAACAGGCCTCCCAAGGCAAGGCAACTGTTAGTGATGCAGAACTCTTGACTTGGTCTTGACTTTTTTTGGCTGTGCAGTCACCTCACATTTCAAAACATCAGCAAAGCTCAAAACCATCTTGGCGTTTGAAATTTGGCAAACGCCAAGGCCATCCACTTTATTTGTATTGTTGTCATACTGTTCATAACAATTTTCTCAACAAAGCATTGACAATTGACAACCCCAATATACAAATCATCTTTATCTCCCTCATCAGCCATACCTTCAAAGGCTCTGTCATGATGTCAACATCTAATAACCTATGTATATGCTCATGAGTCCTGACATCCGCTACATGCGCGCACCTTGGTCACTATAGTGGTCTAGAGCAGCATTTGGCAGCATCATGTGAAACTCAGCACATTGAACACCATTAGATCCATGCGCTACATTATGGTCCTCAAATGATGTGCATGACTCATCTTGGACGTCGGCATCCCCTTCAGGATTACCTGTGTTTGATCCCAGAGGCTTCTGGCTTGGTCCATCTCTGAGTCCAGATAAACTATCAGCTACCTTCTCAGGGAATGAGTCTTCAGACTCTGGGGACATGGGATTGTTCACATAATAACCATGTGCTGGGGACTCGACCGCAGAATCCTCATCCTCCTCTGTTACAGAAGGCTCATCAGGAACCTCATCATCATCACTGTCCACGTGCAATGGCTCTGATCTGTTTTGCTGAGCCCTCTTACGAAGCATGAAGACATTGAAATAGTAGCTGACAAGCTCCATGCTAGTTTTACCAGGCAAAACTCGTGGGAGAAAATGCCAAAAGTTCTTTCCCAAGTAAGGAGGATTAGAGTAAACAACTCTATAGAAGAGACCTTCCTCCTCATCTGTCCATCTCTGAGCAATATCTTCTCCCATTTCACGAAGACCTAATTCACGAAATTTGTCCTCTCCCAATCTTCTTTTGAGGTTTTCTCTGGATTCCAAAACATGCTGTCTTACACATCTAATGGAACCCTCATCACTGCACCCACAATCTCTTCCATGGTCTCCAACCCAAGCAACAGAACATGAGGACGGCATTTGGATGACACAGTGCTTGATCCATTTATCACTTTCACTGTCCTCATCGCTGGGAGCAGACCCTGAAGTGGAAACAGAACTGTATGACAGATCAGCACAAGAACCAGAACCACAGGGCACGGTCATCGAAACCCTAGGCCTCCATTCTGGAATGTCTGCCTGGTGGTCAGGTCCAATTGCCACAGCTTTTCTTGGGAGGTGGTCATGGATAGGAGAGTCAACGTCATCAAACTGGTCAGCCACAGCAGCTGGCCAAAAATCTCCAGTATAACCAGGGAAAGTAGTCACCCAATCAGGTAAGTATAAGTTCTCCTCTCCAATTAATTGCTCAAGATTAGAGTAGGGGATGCCGGAACTAGTATTGCAGGCTGAGATGCCACTATTATGATAAATGTAATCTGGCTCTCTGCTCTCATCAGCTAAATCTGAAACCAACAATCATAATTAATGATACATACATCTCTCTTACGTATTATTGACGGCAGATATTTTAAGAAGTAAGAAAAATACAAACCTGAAAAAGATGTCTCAAACGTGCTCGTTGACCAGGTATTTTCGTCTATTTGCTTCGGACGCTTACAAGCAACCTGGAATGGCCTGACATCAGAAAGAGGTCGCTTGCCATGATCCAGTGTAGACAAATGACAACTGCTGCCTGGGAGAGAAGAAAAACTGAAGTTCTCAGGAGAAATTGGAGAACCAGGCTTCAGACCAGTGCTTGCTATCTTTGATTCCTCTGTGTTATTCAACATATTCTCCTTTCCAACATCTGAAACAAATAAAAATGAGAAACCAAAAAATAGGAAGCTTCTTTACTTCCAAGAATGGAAGGCCTACCTGTAACATGTGAATTTGAAGGAGCATCTCTTGAGTTCATGTCAGTAAATGAAACAGATTGACTGTCAGCATCTAGTCCGCTCAGGTTAACATAAGAAAGCGGGTCAAACTGGTTGGCATTTTTGTTCTGTGAAAACACCATACTATCCTGTCAAAGAAGAAAAGGAAAATTATTAGATATTTATAAAGAATTAGTTAACCTCAAAACTGCCAACTAACTTGCAAATTATTATTGATATAGAAAGCATAAAAGAGAAGCACACGATGGTGCTAATGCAGAGAATTGTAATGGGCTGCACTACAGGATCGTTAAATGTTTCCCAACCAATAATATAGCACACTGCAGTAGCTCAACACTCTTGACTGGTCAATGAAATATTATCACATGCTCATTAGCTGAGTTAAACATTTCATATTATGATCCATATGGTTAGGAACAAAGGGCAGAGGGTACATCCAATATTCATATGATTTGCTCTTCTACTTCATATATGTTTAGCCACTTGCCTTGAACCAGTTAAAACGTACAGTTTAACAAAATTGTCCATGATTATCATTTTTGACCTAATTAATGGGTTTATAAATGTAGTCCATCATTTATATGACTAGGTAAACTAAAGAGATGACTACTTAATGGTGAAACTATTTGTATTATACCTCTGTGGGATGTATCAATGGTCAAATAAACTGAATTCACATGCGCAAATTCTAAATGCAGACTGAAGAAGTACATCAGATGCATATTACTTCCTCAAGCTTAAATAATGTGTTGACATCTGATTGGTTTGATGCATTTCACCACCATCTAGCAACAGTGACTAATATTTCCATAAATTCTCTAGTACTCTAGATTATTTCTATCATTAAAACCATATTCCACATATTCTTAGGAAAATAGCATTCAGTCAGAATTGCATAAATTCCTATTTCTTCAGTTGCAATTTTTTTTACTAGCAGACTGTAGCATGAGTCAGTTTAAAATAACAGTCCTCTCTTTCTAACTTCTTGCCCCCTTTTTCTTACTATTCCCTGGCAGCGGACAACGGGTCAAACAGCGACGACAGCAACACCCCCCGGGGCACCGGCTCGGGCGGCTACAATAACATCATAATCGACAAGAACACTAACCATAACGCGAGCCTGCAACACCTCCCAGATCGAATCGAGGCAAACCCGGATCAGATCACAGCCATGACCAACACAAACCCTAGCCCTAACCCTAAGAGCCGATTAAGACAGCGAGGGGAGGGGAAACCTGTACCGATCGGAAGCCGGCGGTGAGGGAGGCGAGGATCCGTGGCCAATTTGGGGGTCGGGGGCGAGGGCTCGCCGGAATCTGAGCCGGAGAAGAAGGGGGATCGCGAATTTGGGGGCAAATCGTGACTTGTCCTCCCGATCCCCTTTTCCCAATTATAGCACCACGCCCCGTCTTGATGGCGAAGTTACCCTTCTGCCCCCGGCAGTTTCGGCTAATTGCCCCGCGTGGCACCCCCCGCGCGTGGCGGATTCTTCTGGAAGCCCTGAGGGGTAAATCTGGAAACGCGTTAGTGTGGCAGGACGTGGGGGCCAGCGGTGGTGGCTGGACCGCAGCGAGGCGTGGATGCGGCGGGGCACGCGGCAGTTTGCTCGCGACGCGCTCTGGGATGTATGCTGTCGCTGACGTGTGGGGTCCACGATATGGTGGGCTCAACGTGTCGGTGAGGAGGCTAGTAGGAGCGTGCGGTGCAAAAGGTGTTTTGCTGCGGCGGCCGCGGATAGAGTGTCCGGACTGTTTGGGCTGTCGGATGGAGATTGAACGGGTCGGATTCGTCAGTTCGGGTCAGGCGAGGCGGCTGCTTCGGGTCCACGTGGCAAGACATGGTGGACCGAGCGTGCCAAGACATTGATTAACCTGTGGACGTTGTGAAATAAGGACGCACGAGGTTTATGACCGGACTTCTAGCATCCTGATTTTTTTTTAACACAAAATTACATAAACCCCTTCGCTTGTTGTTTTGAGCTTTCATCCCATAATTTTTTTTAGAAACACAATACAAACGTAGGCACCCACAATGCATGCACACTCATCTTATATATATAAACACCTCCGAAAAACTGGGCCGGCATATTTTGAGATTGACGAAGTCACTACGGACACCTCGTTGTCGATGGATAAGTTTCATAACTTGTTTTATTGTAAAAGCACATCCACCCAACATTACTAAGCAAAATTGTCACTTCCACAGCGTGAGTAGCTAATTCGGCCAATTTCTTTCAACATGAATTCATAGTGGGTCATATTAGTCAGGTCGGGCTCATCTAGTATGGCCATGAGGTGAGTTTGAATCGAACTCATTATTAGGTTATTTCTCGAATCGATATCGAGCAAAGGACCTGTTTGCTATGAGCTAGAAGCTAGCAGCACCATTCTTTGGTTGAGAACGAGCTCGAGTTGGACTCACCTTGCATCACGCTGAACAAGCCCAACATGGGATACGGCATGCCATAGATACACGTATGAAGAAATGGACCGAATCAGTACTCATGTGCACACGAGAGGAGAGGGGATTTTGGCCTTGCAGTACTTGATGTATGGTTTTTCGCAACAAAATAAGTTATGAGGTGAAATCTCCAAATAAGGGTGACAATTGAGATGGTTTATTCAATTTACCTTTTTTTAAAAGAAAAACAAGTAATTTGATAGTAGCACAAGGGAATGAGGACACATTCAGTATACAGCCATGTCGTTCTTATAAGATTGTAAAATGGATACAAAGATTGACATCCTGAATTATTTGGTTTTTTTGGCACAAGATAAAATGGCAACTATAAAGATTCATATGCTGAACCCTATCAACAATGGTTGCTCATAGATTCTAACAAGGTGCATCTCCGCCCCAGCCTCCTCCTCCGACGAACAGTTTAATTATTCAGGCAACAACAGACATATCCTTGAGCTAGGCATCAAGAGGCTTGCCAATGGAGTAGACGATGAACCCAATCTCCCTCAGCCTCTCAGAATCAACTATGTTGCGCCCATCAAACACAAACGCCAGCTTCTGCATGCTCCCATAGATCCTCGTGTAATCAAGGTTCTTGAATTCATCCTACTCGGTGAGGATGCAAATGCCATGGGCGTCCTTGGCCGCCTCGTAGACGTCCCAGACGACGGAGACCTACTTGATGGTCGTGGGGCTCATCGGCTGGAAATGAACCGGGTGATCCCAATCAAACTTGCTCATGGCGAGGTCACACTGGATTTGATACTCCGTCACCTGAGGATCATAGATGCTGACCTTAGCCTTGTCACCGAGCAACCCCTTGCAAACGTCAATGGCGGGTGTCTCCCTGATGTCGCCGGTGTCCTTCTTGAAGGCGAACCCCAGCACCGTGATCTTCTTGCCAGCGACGGTGTTGAACATGGACGACACCATGCGGTTCACAAACCGGTTCTTCTGGTAGTCGTTGATCTTGATCACCTGTAGTGTTTTAAATAACAGGCTAATACATTTAGTTGTCAGTCTTTTCAAACAGTTAATAGCGGGCTATACGAGACTATAACAAAGCAAATAGCTAAAATCTCCTTAAACTTATATATATATATATATATATATACTCCCGCTATGGAGATAGCGGGAGCTATAGCTGAAGATTTAAAACCTTGATCACCTGCTTCCAGTAGTTGGCCACCTCGGGGAGGCCGTTGCACTCGCAGACGTACACCAGGTTGAGGATGTCCTTCTGGAAGCAAGAACCACCGAATCCCACGCTGGCGTTGAGAAACTTGGCGCCAATCCTGGAGTCCTTGCCCACGGCGTAGGCCACCTCGGCGACGTCCGCGCCGGTGGCCTCGCAGAGCGCCGACATGGCGTTCACGGACGAGATCCTCTGAGCCAGGAACGCGTTGGCAGCGAGCTTGGACAGCTCGGCGGACCACAGGTTGGTGGTGAGGATCTTCTCCTCGGGGACCCAACGAGCGTACACGTCCTTGAGCGCTTGGACAGCGCTGCGTCCGTCGGTGGTCTCGCGGCCGCCGATGAGGACACGGTCAGGGCTGAGCAGGTCATGGATGGCGGTGCCCTCGGCGAGGAACTCCGGGTTGGAGAGGATTTGGAAGCCGACGCCGTCGCGGCCGTTGTGGTTCAGGATCTTCTCGATGGCCTCCGCGGTCTTGACCGGCACGGTGGACTTCTCCACGACGATCTTGTCGGATCTCGCCACGCCGGCGATCATCCGCGCCGCGCTCTCCCAGTAGGCGAGGTCGGCGGCCTTGCCGGCGCCGAGGCCGCGGGTCTTGGTGGGGGTGTTCACGGAGACGAAGATGATGTCGGCCTCGTCGACGTGCTTCTCGACGTCGTTGCTGAAGAAGAGGTTCCTCCCGCGGCACTGCCGCACGACATCGTCGAGGCCCGGCTCGTAGATCGGGAGCGCGTCGCTGTTCCAGGCGTCGATGCGAGCGGCGGAGATGTCGACCACGACCACCTCGACGTCGGGGCACTTGAGGGCGATGACGGCCATGGTCGGGCCGCCGACATAGCCGGCTCCGAGGCAGCAGATCTTCACCATCGTCCCTGTTAAATTTGCAACATAGAATTCTTCAGCATTCAAGTGTCGATCATATATCTAAGGATTAAAATCACTGGGCAGGATGAAGTGCACGCAAGCTTTTAGCTAGAGAGCATATGTATATGTCATCAAATTGCAATTTGTGTTGACAACTGCAATGCAATAATAATGTATCCATGATAATAGCTGGACATACAAGGATCTAGCTTTCTTTATATTGTTAGTGAAACAGGCAAGATTAGCAACATTTTAGCGCATTTATTCATAAGTCCTTGGACGCGCCAATGTAACGGATATAAAGATGGAATATACAAATGAACCCATCATTAAATTTATTATTACTAGTCTGTAAAACCGAACAAATTTATTTTCCTTCGATTACTTTTAAACAAACCTATCATTACTGTAAACTGCAAAATTTCCGCTAAAAATCATCTGTGCTAAAAACCGCAAAATTGCCAAATAACATCCTAATATCCAATACCAATATCTACAAGTAAATAAACTATGCAGGGCCATGAGATCGGCATTTCGAGAGAAAAAAACATTATTTAAATAAGGCAGTTCCCGCACCAAATCGCTTTACTACAACCGCCTATCTACATAGTGTGTGAGGAATGGATCACAAATCATCATGCCATGCCATCCCAATCCAGCAGCGTGTGCTCTTACTGCTTAATTAGTGTTCAGATCATCAGATATTCCACCAAGAACACACCCCCCAAATCCCTTGCAGCGAACCGACCAGCGCCATCAGCACCGAAGGACGCAATCAAATTCGAGATCATCAGCATCGATCACACACGACTACCAAGATCTCAAAGGGCAAACCAAATGGGCAAACCAATGCAATGCAAGAAAGAACACAGATCAAGAAAGAAACTAGTCATGGAGATGGAGAGAGAGAGAGAAAGACTCTAGAGGCTGGGCACTGCAAACCGCGTACCTTGTTGCAGCCGACAGTTGGGAGAGCCGCGCGCGAATGGGGAAAAGAGGAGAGGTTGCTCGCTCGCGCTCTGAAAGTGAAGGGGAGGGGAAGAGGGAAGACTCGAATAAATAGGAAAGAAGAGGGGACGAGATATGTTCCTACTATTTTATTGCTTCCAATTTTGTCCTCTCTATTTTAGTAATTCCTATCGCAATTTTATTATGTATCTTCTTTTGGCTGATAAAAGACTTTATCTGGATAAGCTATATACTGAGATAAGTACTTGTTCAGACGCAATTCCAAAAACAAGCTTTTTAGGAATGGAGATAATACTATTTTTTTAAAAAAGTTAGCAGGTCTTTAGTATTTGCCACAAATGGCAGCCCGAGGTGTTCATCCATGCACTCTAAGGTTGCGCTCGTTCTTTGCCGTTGAAAACTAATCCTGTGTATACAAAACGGAGTTACTTATTAGCACATAATTAATTAAATATTAGTTTTTTTAAAAAAAAATAATTAATATGATTTTTTTAAGCAATTTTCGTATAGAAAATTTTTATAAAAAACACATCATTGAGTAGTTTGGGAAGCGTGCGCGTGAAAAACAAGAGAGATGAGTTAGGAACTTTAATAAAAAGAACACAACCTAACTATAATGACTACAATTATTGCCTCAATTTTAGTAAGATTGTGTTCGATTATTCTGGCGTATTAGTCTTATTGGTAAACGGTGGTTTTAGTAACATTGATTTTCGTTAGCACATTTTTTAAAGGCTAAATGATACGTTTCGTGTGAAAACTTTTTATATAGAAGTTGTTTTAAAATATCATATAAATTAATTTTTTAAGTTATTCCTTTTATATTCTCATCCAAATCAGTTCGTGCCAAGGAAGCCATAAGACTAATAATAAGATAGTGCGCCACCTCCCGGCCGTGCCGCGCGCCACCGCCCCGGCCTCTTCCTGCCCGGCCGCCGCCCGGCGGCACGCTGCCGAGCCGGTGCCAACCCGCCTCCCGGCCGCGCGACGCGCCGCCTCCCCCGGCCGCCTCCCGCCGCGTGTTGCGCCACCGCAGGCGCTGCGCCGTCCCCGACCGCGCTGCCAGCGCGCCGCGCCGCCCGGCCTCCGCGCCGCCGCTTGCCGGGCCGCGCCCGCGCGCCCGCGCCGCAACGCCGCCGTCGCCTCGTGCCCCGGCCTGCCGCTCTCCCCCAGCCGCGGCTCCTCTGGAAGAAACAGAGAAGCAGGAGCAGGAAAAAGAGAGAAGGAAGAGATAAGAAGGAGAGAGAAGAAGGAAAGAAAGAGGAAAAGAGAAAGAAAAAAAAAAGAAAAGAAAAGAAAAAGATGGTAGGACCCATCAGTGGGACCCACCCCTTTCTCTCTGTGGGCCCTCAGGCTTTGAAGAAGTCTAAATGAGGTCCCTCTTCTTTGGGCTACCCAACTAGGAAGTCTATAAGACCTCCCTCCTTTTCCATCGGGCCGAGTCCATGTAATCTTTTACAAAAGTCCATATTGCCTCTCTCTTCAATTTCGGGCCTAAGCCCACCAGCAGCCCCAAGTCCACACTACATCCCT
The DNA here is from genome assembly GCA_008326285.1 of Oryza officinalis. Taxonomy (NCBI): domain Eukaryota; kingdom Viridiplantae; phylum Streptophyta; class Magnoliopsida; order Poales; family Poaceae; genus Oryza; species Oryza officinalis. Next base: position 32,796,137 of record BDMV01000001.1, on the reverse strand, counting down.
CTACATTCCAAGCGTCTCTCTAGAAGTCTGAAACACCTCTCCACCGCGGCCGGCTCCAACTGGGCCTCAGTGGAGCAAGAGGACGGATAAGCCGCCGCGCCGTCATCGGAATCCCGAGAACGACTAACTTATTGAACGGCTAACCTCTAACATCTAACGTTTGACCCATTGACTCACTAACCCGCTGACTTCTAACTCACTAACCCGCTGACCTCTAACTCACTAACCCGCTGACCTCTAACTCGCTAACCCCTAACCCCTAACCTGCACTAACCCGCTAACATTTATTCCTTAACGCTGTGTGTTCGTTTGTTGCCACCGATCGAACACGTGGTGTGCGAGGACGATCTGCGGGCCGACTGTCCCCAGGCTGTACATCGACGACCGTAGTTTCGTGTGAGGATCACCGCTCGGTGTGCCGCTACCCGGCTGCCGCAAGGTGAGCTCCTCTCCTGCTCTTCCTCTTGCTTTTGTTTCCTTACCGCCGTTGTTGCCGCGGCACGGTAACGTTGTGAGGCGCAACACCGTACCCGTTCTCTACGCGGTTGCCCTCCGCAGCGATCACCGCTGTGCCGCCGGCCATGCATGCGCCACACAGCTAGCTGGCTGTACGTGTGCCTGCATGCAAGCAGCTCACATGCATGCAGCTAGCTAGCCGTGTGTATGCATATGCATGCATGCTTGTAACTCGCCCAAGCCCTTCACCTCACCATGCGCACACTCTTTTAAAAACAAAACCTGTACATGAGGAGTTAAGGGCAGTTCCACCCGTCAGACCTTTCCCTTTTCTTTGTTTTAAAACTCTTCCAATCTTTCGAATTCCATATCTCCCTCGTTTTAAGTCGGATTTGAACGAAACTTTCGTCAAAATCTTTCTAAAATCAAGATCTACGCAATGGCACTAGTTTGGTTATTTTTGATTGTTCTAGAATTTTTGGCTCTTTTTGTGTTAGCGAGTAGTTTGTGACGTTAGTATTCAACCGGACAGGGTACATCTGCGAGGTGGAAACTGAGCCAATTGATAACGAACCCTCAAGTGAGCAAGGCAAGTCACTACGCCCCCTTCCTCGAACATGTTGATCCTATTTTTATAAATGTGTTGATTGCAAATAAAATTGCATGCTAATTATAAAACGCGTATCCACATTTGCTTAAAGCCTTACCTTTGATATTGTTTATCCTTATGTATTTACACACCTTTGTTACCTGAGTATATTACTTTACGCGTGATTATTTACTCACTGCTTAGCCCTGCTTACATAGACGTTATACACTCCATATGTGGGATATGTGGATGTGGTTACACTGATCACTCGATGGGAGTGATTGATAGAGATCGGGTGGAGACATAAGCGCCACCCATAGCATGAAAACCTTTGTGAAAACCCAAAAACTTAACCAAACAAAAGTGATTTCGACTGGGGCGGCACGGATAGAATATGGGTGGTTCTGGGAACGGTAAGCCGCCGACCCTGGTCAGTTAAGGACCGAGTCAAGAAGCTAAGGAGGAAACGAACCGAGTACGACCACACTTCTTGAGTGGGGTTAGACCCGGTGGACTAGGTTATTCTCGTGGGGTGGCACCCCAGACATGGTAGGTTCTGGATATCGGTATGGAAATGTGGAAGTGTGTGGTTTAATGACGTCAAGCTTTATATATGTATGATGTAACCTTCAATCTCGGGAGCGCCAGGACTCCCCTCACAACCGGCTCGAGGTAGGAATGTGGCGCCGGGGGTGCAATGGGGATTCATAGTCCTTGGAGCGGGTGCCGCCATGCGAGGGTAACTGAAAAACCGGGCCGTGACAAGTCTCATGTGTTGGGTGAGTCACGGAGTGTGGGATTAAAAGCGTACATCCACTGCAGTGTGAGTAAATTAAACTATTCGAATAGCCGTGCTCGCGGTTAATGAGCGCCGGGACTTGTATTACTCTTGACTAGCCTCGTCAATTTGTAATATTGCTTAAAATATGATGGGTGTGGAAGGTGTGACCTTGCCTGATATGCAAAAAGGTCATAGTGGTTAAAATTGTGGAAATTGGATGCGAGGGTAAACCGGACCAAGCGAGGCTTGGGGAAGGTGGATGAACCCTCGCAGGTTAATGATAACTTCAACTTAACGTGGTTTTCAGTTAAAACTGTTGTGGGATAGGTTTGTGAAATAATTTGTGAAAACTAGCTTTATGCAAATAAACCAAGCCATCCTTGAACCCCTATGAACATTATATGCATTCTGTAGTGGTGGCTTGCTGAGTACGGTTGGTACTCACTCTTGCTTATTTACATCTTTTAGAAAGGTGTTGGTGTCGACCTGTACATGTGCTATGCTGGCAAGGAGTTACCGAGGACGGTGGAATAGGGACCTAGGTTCACCAGTCGATGCGTGTGGGATAAGATGGACCGCCGCTGCTTCGCTTCCGCTACTTCATTTAGTTGTTTTGGTATTTTGTGTTGCTGTCGACCATGCTTGGTCTATTCGGGTTCCATTTGGGCTACCCTTGTATTATTAATATATTGTAAGACATGTATGACGATGTCAGCTTGAGATATACAATTGTGCCATGTGTGTACCATCTACTGATCCAGGGAATGGTATTATAATACACATGGGGTTTCCAGTATACAAAACCGGGGGCTCACAGCAGCAGTAGTGAGCAAGAGAGGAAGATGGAGAGGCGAGCAAGAAAGGAAGGCAGAGAGGCTGAGAAAGAGTGGGCGAGAGAGTGAGCGAGAGAGATGAGAGGAGTCATCCATAAAAAACTGGGCCATCTCGATCGGTCGTTGGCTCGTTACCTTAGGGTGTCTATTTTCTTAAAAAATGACACCTATAATCCTCTCGTAAGTATCGATTTATTAAGAAAACTAGCACAAATATTACTAATGTCGTTTTTTTAATAAATCGGTACTTATAAGAATGTTATATGTACCGGTTTTTATTTATAGACCCATATCAGATGTTGAACATGTCATGAAAGCCTTATATCCAGAACGTCTCCTATTAGAGTTTATTTTATAGTGATTACCATTATATTCTCAATGATGCACGACCACATAATGATATTTTTATGTTCTTCTATTGGGAATAATCTTTTCATCGGGCGCTCAATGCCAAAAAAAAGTCGATCGGTCAAATGTTCCAGTTGACCAACGAGTGAAATATCAAGTTATGTATGGTGAAAAAACCAGCAACTTAAACATTTAAAAATTTTATGAAACATGATGAAAATACATGTTGAAACATGTCGCTATTATATATAAAACAACTAGTGTTAACGGATTAAAACATATATTTTTCTTTTATCAAAATATAATCATACGATATTTTGTTGTAAAGATTTAATTACAACGAATACAATGATGTGATCGGATCCTAGATTGGATAATTAATTTAGGAGAAAAATTATTTTGAAACTCACTAAATTGCATGCATGCATGGATGGATAAGTTGGACAGAGAGTAGTGACAGGTGGTTTCAGAAATTTTGTGAAACATGTTGAAGACCCACATTAAAACATATCACTATCACGTAATGTGTTAACGGATTGAAACATATGATTATTTTTTATCAAAATATGATCATGTGATATCTTATTGTAAATATTTAATTACAACGAATACAACGATGTGATCGAATTGTAAATTAGATAAATAGTTTAAAATAAAAATTATTTTAAAGATTGTTAATTCATATACGTATGAACGCAGGAAGTGAGGAGTAGGCATGATTGTAGTCCACGTGCGTGAGTAGGAGGCATGATATGTAGTCCACGTGCGATTTTTGCGAGGCGCACGGAAGTCAGCATTTTCGCTTCTGTTGGTCTCGAGGTCTTGTGTCCACTCATCATCATTTATGGACGACGACCTTGCTGTGATGTGTTCATTATGCTTGAAGATGCTCTGCAACAGTACGTGCAACCACGTGTAAACAAATCCCACATCACGTTTAGTGCCTCATAATGTTGCTAGCGGATTGGCGTTTAGGCAAGAGAAGAATGAATCTCTCGGATGCCACCATATTTTAAAAAACAAATTCTCGTTAATATCTTTTGTGGTGTCTAAAAACCTGGCCTCTCCTTGGCATAAACTGTGACATACAACATATATATATATATATATATATATATATATATAACACTACCTCACTAATTAATACCCTAAAATATAATAACTTTCGGCTAATCGCTAATTGCAGTAGCTAATTAAAATAATTGCAACGTTACAGTAAAAATAGACGCTCTAGGCCGTGTTTGCTCCGGTGTGTAGTGTCCACATGGGCAAAGGTGAATGTGGCCTCTCACGTCTAGCATGAGAGTGAGACTACTGAAACAGTGAAACCAAAGTTTTCGGAAGCATGTGGCTAGCTAGCTAGAAGCTTGTGTCTTTTGTGGGGGCAAGGCAGAACTAAACCATGCTATACACCATACATTGACCTATCAATTACTCTCAGGGGTTAATTTATTAGTGGTTGGCAATACATATTCATATAAAAGGGACTTATTTTATTTAAAAAAATGGAAACCTTTGAGTTTGGAAAAACATAGGGAGAATCCCATTAAAAAATAGGAAAACAAAAGAAGAGAATGAAAGAGGATCAGATGCTCGTGGCCGAGTTTGCTCCGGACCTCCGGTGTCGACGTAGGAATTAAAGGTGGACATTCTCCTGTCTAGCATGAGTGAGACAGCTGAGCTGATACTAAAGTTTTCGGAATAATCTTCAAATATAGATCATGTGGCTTGTGTAAGCGAGCTTAATTCTCGGTTAATTTGTCTTCCAGAGCAGATGTCTAGCGAATAGTCTTGCTGTTTGGCACCACATTTTAACGGCATTTAGGGTGCCAACTTGGTTGGATGCATTAAGCAAAGAAATACCGGAGGCAAATGAGTAAATTATATACTCTCTCCGTCCCGTCCCATAATATAAAAGATTATTTTTTTAAATAAGATTAAGGATAACATGAAAATACTATAATACCCTGTTAAATGAGATTTGCTTGTGGGTGAGTGAGTAGTTGGGATTAAAATATATAGAAATTTGAATTAGAGTTGATGGATGTGACAAGTAGTCACACAAAAATCTCTTATATTATGGAACAACTAGAAAAGACAACTATTAGATAAGGCCTGATAGTATTTCTCCTTAAAAAAATAAATTAATTGTAAGATATCAGCGTTTTGATTTTTTTTTTAGGTTCACGCACACAAACGATTAATTAGGGCCTTTTGTTAAAAGTTCCAATACAAGTTAATTGTGGCAATAGGAAGTGACTAATTAGGGCGGGAACCAGAAAATATGCAAGCCTAGAGGTAAATTAGTCTATTAAACATGATAGTAACGGCATATATTCTTCTATTTGAGGGATATATAGTCCTATATATAGCATGCAATTTCATAGTAAACAAAGTATAGATCCTCAAACGAAAGATTTGCCCACATGAACCTTCTTGCCTGCTCACCCGGTCAGTACCCCGGCCGCCTTCTTGACATTAACAGTCAACAATATCGAATTGGGAGAGGCGCACAGCTGGGGGCCGGATGGTTGTGATCAAGAGGGGTGACTCTCGTAGGCAGCGAATTCGTCCAAGTGGAGTTGGTTTCAGACATGATACAACCTGGAAGAGATAATCGGCACTCGCGTCTCTCATGTCGTCCACGCGTGGGTAGCTCGGAGGCAAAACTTTAGCCCCCACTGCCACCCCCCTCCCCCCTGTCCTCTACCTCACCGTCGTCGGAGAACCAGGTAGCGAGCCGGGATGGCGGCGGCGGGGCCAAATCGCGGTGGCGCTCTGTCTCTGGCATCGAGGAGGTAGTGCGGTGCGCAGTGAACTGAAGAACTGGAGGTGGCGGCAGCGCATGCCCTCACAAGGGAGGCAACAGATCTGACGTCGTCGTGACCGGAGTTGGTACACCCACGGTTGGATCTGGTGCCTCCGCGTTGGATCCAGCCGAGGTCGTGCAGCCGATGCGTCAGGGTTGACAAAGCGGGCGGCCGATGAGGATTGTTAAGGCAAGCGGCAGCGCACGACGGTGCACGGGGTGGTGTGGGAGGCCGGTGCGTCCATGGCGGTGACGTCGGTGACAGGTTGGTGTGGCGAGCCTGTGTGACGCCCAACGCCGTGGAGAGGCGGCGGGATGGACGACGTCGGGGCTGTGCAACGACCGACGATGGTGCATCTTGGGACGACGCAGCACCATCGCAAGTGACTTGTGAGATGTTAGTCGTCCGGATCCGACGTTCCACTACAAGGCGGCTCTCGATGATGACGAGCGATGGCAGTGGGGAGGGCTGGGCTGCGGTGCCGACCAGGTGTGGCGGCGAGGTGGCAATCCTCCCCTCGCCCCCACCACCTCTCCTCTCTTTGCTGACAGCGGCAGTACTATGGGTCTATGGCCTATGTTGCTAGGAGGGAGAGGCCGTGGTGCTCACTGGTGTGGTGTTGACGGTAGTAACTCTTTCGTGGCGACGGCTATGCCGCAGGCAGTGGCGGGAGATGGCTGGGCTAGCGCAGAGTGACAACGTGCAGGACTCTGGCCCTTTCCTAGGAAGGGACCTCTAAATGATGGACGACTGGTAGGGGGGTGTTGGTGCGGTGGCCACGCATTGAAGGGGTTTTGGATGGTGGTGGCTGTTGGGAGCGATGGGAATGTGGCATAGAAGGGCAAGAGTTTCTCCGGAGGAAAGCCTAGCCCTTTTTAGGGCCGACAGCGACGATGCTTTCAAGCGCCACAACCTCTTGGAGGCACAATCATCGCGTTCTCTTCCCTCTCAGGGAATCCTACGGGTGAAAACTTTGTCCTGAATCCTATGGCTGGCGACGGCGGCGCCTATGGTGTCGCAACCCCATTGGAGGCGTCGTTTGAAGGTCCTCTCCCGCTAATCTTTTTTTCTAGATAGTTTGTCCTCCTATGGCGGCACTTCTACCAACCACAAGATGGCCATGTTAGTGGGATTACGCGGGGGGAGAGTGGATCCATCCTTCTCTCCCACGCTCTTCCTCTTGTACCTAAGCTTGGATGGTTTTGAATACAGTGGGTTACTGTGTTCTTGTCTGTCTCTCAGCAGTGGGCAATGTATCGTAGGCATCCCGCATGACATGTTGTTTTTCCTTTTTCCTGATTATAACCTTTCAGGACTATAGTATTATTTTTCTGCTATATTAATATGAGATCTCGCACTATCTTATTGTTAACAGCAGATTTTCGTAATCTACTCGGAGAGGAAAGAGAAAACCGACGCAGAGAAGAAGGAGTGATTCGAGTCAGATCGGTTGTGTTATCGAACCAAGCCGGAGTCGGACCAAGTTCCGTATCGGACTCAGCGGTGCATCGAACTAGGTGAAGCGCTAGCAGAGGGACCGTATCGGCCGATGAGGGTTCAATGCGGCCATCGGCCGATGAAAGCAGGAAGCTGATGGAGGCAGTGTGGGCTCGGTTTGGGCTTAAGTTAAGCTTCAAAGGAGATTGCCAAATAGGGATAAGGCCCGGTTTTAGGCAATTGTATCTCTTAATTAGGAAGTTAAATTAGATTCGATCTGATTTATGACAAGAGTCCGCCATAAGGACTTGTTTGTTAGTTAGAGATAAAATCATGTCCTACATGAACAATGTTGTAAATCACGGGTATAAATATCCCGGTAGTCTGTACGTAGAAACTCTCTCTCAATTTAACAACAAATACCATAATTCAATTTACTTTCGGCGCATCGCCACCCTCGCAAGAGGTTAACTTCCGGTGAGTTCTTGCTTCCCCAGAGCAAAGGTAAGAACTCGTACTCGACGGTCTACATCGTCGGGGCTAGCGTGTCGCTTTAGACACATTAGGCCCTAGCGATGTGATCGTCGTTTATCATGTCTTGGATGATCTTGATGTGGCTTTCCAATTCTATCTCGCCAGCGATTAACTCGTTTTAGGGTTTATTGCCGACGGTGGTCGAATTAGTTTGCTTATCTAGATCATCTAAAACATTTACCATCCCCAAAAGCGATCAACAGCTTGATTTTCTTTGTGTTAGTTCTCGATTCACACTTTGAGTTGCTATCGACCTTAGTCCTGTTTTGAGATCTAACTCAAAGCCTGTTTTCGATCGTAATTAAGGATAGTGCCGGGGTCTCAGCCGGTCTTATCTAATACATGTGATTACTTTATGTTTTTTATATGTATTTGCTACTTGTATGAGTAGATCGACAGATATAAATGTATTTGTCACGGATTATTCTCAGGATTTCTCTGTGATCAGTATACTTATATTGGTCGATTGGTTTGTATAAGTTTGCACTAGAGTATTAGCTAGTGTATTTATCTTAGCAATCCTTCATCGGCCGGTTTCATCAAGTTGGCATAAACATGTGAATGAAGGCCGATGAGATTAGATCTGTATGTTTATCTTATTTCATTATAACCTCAAGTAGGCCGATACAGCTTTGCCCTATCGGCTAGGCACTCACGATGCGACATCGGCCTATCGGCCGATCGGCCATCGTTTACTAACTTGGTTTACTTGTTTATTCTTGTTGATTGCAGATCAATTCAACTGGCACGCCCTAAATACATCTAGGCAAGCCATTGGACCTGCACTGGAGTTAAGCAGATCTCCCAGGTCGCCGTGGAAACGTGGAACCCGCTTTGATGGTGGGGCGGGTCGAAATTCTGCGCCAACACCTATACAGTTCATTTTTTTAAAAAAAACTTGGAAGAAATGATAGAAAATTTTTTTTAATAATGGATTTAGATTAAACCCGGCCTCTACCCATCTAACTTGGATGCACACATCCAAAAGCATACACAAGTACTTAGACACAAAGAAGCACCAATTTCTTTTTTTAAAAAAAAAAAGAAACAAGCACAACCGGACAACAAAAAGGTGCAACAAAAAACTAGAGGAAAGCTAAGTTGCGATTCTTTACCTCAAATTCTACCCATATCTGGAGTAGAGCTCCAGTACTCTAGCTTCTACATCTTGCATCCTTCCTAACATGCAATTGTCATCTTCCTTAAGTAGCTATGACCATTGAAGTCCCTTAGAAAATCACCAGCAAAAGATAATTAGTCTTGGCATCATTAAAACCACATCCTTTCTATTCAACCAAACTACCCAACACAAAGCCAGTCCTACATATATTTAATATTTTAGCCTAGGTTGTAAACCATTTAGCCAACTAAAAAAAAGGATGTGCTTATTGGTGGTCGAATTCCAAATGTGATAAAAATTGTATTCCAAATGAATCTTGAAACTTGGCAATCAAAGAAACAAGTGTAGGATTGTTTTATTAGAATTGAAAAAAAACAACACCCAATACACCCAATACTACCTTTCCATCTTTTTTTTACCAAATTATCCTTGGTAAAAATAATCTTTGCTTTAAGATAGAAGAGAAAAATCTTAATTTTTAGTGGAATTCTTAGCTCGCAAATGAAGGTTTTTCTCCGTGCTATACCGTTAAGCATAAGAGCTCTGTACATAGATTTGACAGCAAAAATTCAATTCCATTGGGCTTCCCAAATGAGAGCATCATTCTGGTGAGAAAGTCGAACTGCAACCACATACCAAGCCACCCGATTATCCCCAACTAGAGCTCTTCTAAAAGAGACATTAAGTGGTACCCTTGCGAACACATCAGCCACAACGACATTTTGTTCCTAGCAAGATTATACAACGGGGTATATAACTTATCAAAAGAAATGTTTCCAACCCAGCAATCCTCCCAAAACCTCAAAATTGAGTTCCATTATGAATCACAAAAGATCCGTGTGAGAAAATAGACGATCGACATGGATGACCGTAGGTATATGATATGGTGAGGTCCAAGCAGCGGCGTTGCCACAGCACATAGAACAAATCGGAGGAAAGGACGAGACAGCATGGAATGAGGGTGAGGGGTTGAGAACCATAAATGCTTACAATAGTGGCAAATGGTGAGTAAATAACTTGATTTCATCTGTATAATGTGGTGTTTTTCCTTCACAAAAGCCAGGAGAAGCACCTGCAGTCAGCCAGATTCTACTTCTCATCAGTATAAACCAATGTACTGTGCCAAAAGTGAGATGAAAAGATAGCTTGTGTCTTTTGTGGGGGCAAGGCAGAACTAAACCATGCTATACACCATACATTGACCTATCAATTACTCTCAGGGATTAATTGGTGGTTGGCAATACGTATTTTATTTGTAATAAATGGAAACCTTTGAGTTTGGAAAAAACAGAAAGATAATCCTTGCCAAAAACAAAAAAGAAAAGAAAGAAGAGAACGAACATAACCTGTCCATTGTGATTCTCATTTAGCTTCTCTGGTGCCTATATAAACCTCTCCATGGTGGCCATCTGCCGTGCACACACAGTTTCTGTAGTTGAACAGAGGTCAGTCACAACTAAAAGAGAAACAGCTGCAGACAAACCACACAGTCACACACACACAACAAATTCATGGCCTCTACAAGTTGTACAGCTCCCAAGACAGCATCTGAGTTTCACCCCACAGTATGGGGTGACTTCTTTACCAACTATGAACCACGACCCTTGCAGGCATGCATGCTCATACACTCTATTCCCTTACCTAGTGTAGAATACACTTATCTCAAATTGAAGTAAGCCAAATGGTTTTGTATCTAAGTCTTCCCTTTCTAATCTTTTTCTCTTTAACAATTACAAGAGAATACACATATGGTCACACCACCACACAGACACACTGGGCTGCTTTTCATCTTTTTTATTTAGCTAGGGGCTTGGCATGCTCTTAACCAGTTGAGTATTGGATATGCTAATTAACCAAGATTAACTAAATCAAGTACTTCGCCAAAATTCTTGGAAATGCCTGAATCAACTTTACTTCAAATTTCTTAATTTGCAATCTACAGATCCAAATGGATTACCATAAAAATCGAGCATGTTAGACATTTCACCATGACAAGGGACAACTTATAATATTTATTGAATATAAAAAATAACAAAACAACTAAGATACATATGCATAATCAATTTTAAACCCTTTCCTTTTTTTTCAATAAAGGAGGCATAACTTCTTCCTTAAAGTACTTAAACTAACACTTCATCGTTTATATTCAAATTCATGAACATGTTCTCCTGTTCCAGTATTTCTATATGTCGACAAGCTTTTCCGCACATATACAGATACATTCTTTAACAATTTGTACAGGTTACCATGCATGATTTGCTTAAAAATTTAAGTGCTAAAACCATAATTTTTCATGGATATGCATGATGCTTGCAGTATAATAGTTTTCTCATGTACCATGAGAGATAAAATAGACATCAGATTGCTTCTCCTTTCCACTTATTTCTACCTAACATATGTATTCATGTTAGCAGCGGTCAGAGAAATGGATGAGAGAGAGATCCGATAAGTTAAGAAAGGACATAAGTCAGCAGTTCGACGCTTTCGATGGTGTGGCAGAAAAAATTAATCTAGTTGACACGCTCCAACGCCTGGGGATAGACCATCTCTTTGAGGAAGAGATAGCCACCACCTTGAATATCATTCACAGTGCTGAATTTGACAGCCCTAGCCTTCATGACGTTGCGCTCCGGTTTCGCTTGCTGAGGCAGCAAGGGTTCTGGGTTTCATCAGGTATGCTGTAAAAATGAAATATTTATATGCTAATGTATACTACCCGCTTGCAAATACTTGACATGCCTTTCCCAAGTTAGGGTCAACTAGGCAACTCTACTTTTGAAAGTTAATGTTAACAAAATTCCCTTATAGTAACTATACGAGCGTTGACCCCAGGCTTAGTAATAACTGAAAAGAGCTGGTAACAAAGAATATTATATAACAAATTTTATGATTTTAACATGTGTGTACTTTGCAGATGTTTTCAACAAGTTCAAACACAGAGATGGAAGCTTTATCATTGACATAACAAATGACCCAAAAGGTCTCTTAAGTTTATGCAATGCTGCTAACCTTCTCACCCACAATGAGGAAGCCCTCGAGGAAGCTATCTTATTTTCAAGGCATCATTTGGAGTTAATGAAAAGTAACCTAAAGTCCCCATTAGTTGAACAAGTTTCACGTGCTCTTCGGATACCATTGTCCAGAACCTTGAAGAGGGTTGAGGCCCTATCTTATATATTAGAGTACAATGTACACGAGCAAACATACAACCCCTCCATACTGGAGCTTGCCAAGCTAGACTTTAACCTTCTTCAACATATTCACCAAAGGGAGCTTAGGGCAATTACTGAGTAAGTTTTCTGAGCATGCTATAAATATATCAAACTCAATATCTATGTGCTCTAATATAAATGGAATTTAATATAAGCGTACATAATGACTAGAACATTTTTACTATCACTTATAGCTACATACACATACCCTTTCATCATTTCAGGTGGTGGGAGGATCTTTCAAATGACATAGGGCTAGACTATATAAGGGATCGCATTGTTGAATGCTACTTTTGGTCATATTCTATTTACTTTGAGGAGGAGTACACAGGTGCCCGGATGATCCTTGCCAAGTTTTTCATGCTAACATCATTATTAGATGACACTTATGATACGCATGCTACTTTGGAGGAATGTAGAAAGCTCAATGTGGCCATACAAAGGTTATACTTATTATTTTATTAAGGAAAAAGTTTGAATTACCCCCCTGAACTATTGTGGCGGTACGAATTACCTCCGTCAATTCAAAAATCAGACATTCTTCACCCTCAACTTTTCATACCGGACGAATTACCCACCTGGCCGACTCATAAGCGGTTTTGGTCCTACGTGGTGCACACGTGGCAGTCCAGTCAGCATAAAAAATATTAAAAAGGTAGGGCCCACATGTGGTGACCGAGAGAAGAGGCAGAACTAACAAGTGGGCCCCACCATTTTTTATTTTTTTATGCTGATTAGACTGTCACGTGTGTGCCACGTAGGACCAAAACCGCTCCAAAGTCAGCCAGGGGGGTAATTCGTTCAGTATAAAAAGTTGAGGGAGAAGAATATTTGGTTTTTGAATAAGGGGGTAATTCGTACTGCCAAAATAGTTCAGGGGGTAATTTGGACTTTCTCCTTTTATTAACTTTCATCTAGAGAACAAAACATGGATATAATCAATGAGGTGAAATTTGACTAACTAATTCGTGCAAAAAATGACCATGCAGCTGGGATGAGAGTGATGTTTCTGTTCTACCAGATTATCTGAAGAAATTCTTTCTCAAGGTGATAAGCAATTTTGTCGAGTTCGAGAATGAATTGGAACCACATATCAAGCACCGCAATGCTTACAATAGGAAAGTGGTATGACACCTTTTTATGTTTACCTCTGTTTGTATTATTGATTTTACAAATTAAATAGTAAGTATGTTAATTTCCCTAATATTCATGTAAAATTCATGCTATAGCTAATTGGTCAAGCAAACATGCCATAATCTTTTGTGGAAGATGCTACAATATTTTTTCTTAAAACATCAATCATATTTTATTACATGTAACAGCAACCCAATTTTGGAACTTAGAGAAAGGTCCCTCAAAAACAGGCAAGGACCACTGATGTAACTGAAACCAAAGATAATTAAGTAACATCTTCTGGCTCAAGTTTTAACTGGCAATGGCTTGCTGGTTCCAAATAACTGGCAAGGACCTACCATTTTTGGCTTATTATGTTCACCACCTTCCTGATTGCTTGTATTTCGTGAACTAATTTATAAACAAAATTTTAGTTTTCCTAAAACAAATCAGTGATAAAAGTTGTAACCATTGTTCTTTTGGTATTTGGACAGTTGTAATTTTTGAAACCCTACATGCTTCAGGGTGCTTACATATTACTCCTTTGATCCAGTCACTAGTACATATAAGTTTGGATATTCACATGGTCTTCCAAATGCTAATTTTTTTATCACTGACTTCTATTACTTGTAACAGTTTATGTTATAGTATTATGGAGTAATTTTCAAGGAAAATAAACGTATGTGATCAATCTTTCATGAGTCAAAACCTAAATATTTGAAAATCCACGGATACTTCAAACTTTGAATTATTGACCAGGTGTTTGAAATGAAAGTATTTGCAAAACTGAAAAGACAATATTTAACTAATAGGTGGATGGATTGGTGGAGGACATTAAAAAAAAAGAGGTGTTGCCGACTGCTGGAATGAATAGTAAAGACAATAAAGCAAAAACAATGTTTGCCTAACCATAATATGACACTAAATAGACCCACCACATATAAAGTTGCTTACAAAAAGTAGGGCACTGAAAAATACCTCAAAAAATGAATATCCACCACAAAAGATGACTAATTTATTGAATACGGAGTATATAGATTTGTAGAACATACACATAGATACAATCTGCCAAACAAAAAGGAAGCAAGGAAAAAAAAATTAGTAGAGTGATATTTGAGATAGATGACAATATGACATAACCCAATTGCACCTCCACCTCTTCCACCTCTGCCGAAAACATTTCCACAAGACCCGATAGCTCTTCAAATCTGCGCACATAAGATCAAACAAAGCAATCAATCTTAACCAATTATTTGCCCCCCAAATCTGTAATGTCCTCAAATCCGCGCGCGCGCGCGCGCACACACACACACATTTGCAATGTCCTCGAATTCCCAATATCTACCTCTTCGAGATGCCGTTGCCTTTCCTTTATACAGTTTCTATCCATCTTCTCAAATCACAGATGAGAGAAATCAGAGAAGAAGCCGGCTCACTCGCTTTTCCAGCTAATCCGATGGGCGATCGCCCCGCCAGCGCCTCCGCCGTCCAGGCGTCGAGCCGCGCTTCCCCGCCCCGCCTCTCCATCCTGGCTCCTGCCGCTTGCCGCGGTATGCCGGTGCGCGGGTAACCTTCGCCCCTCCTCCCGCGACGGGACGCCCCGCACCACCGCCGCCGGCGGTCGCCGCCGCCTCGTCCTCGCGCGCCGCCCTTTTTTTTCATTTTTTTTCCGTTTGAGATAATCTGCTCGGCTAAGTAGGGCTCAAGTGGCAGTAGCCCATGGGTCTCTTGGGCCATGGCCCAGCAAGGCAGCAACTCCTCGTCATCCAGAAAAGGAATAAGTCTATTTTGCCTCCTCAACTCTTGCTCCTCATTCAACTGCAATGCTAAATATAACGTCTCCCCAATCTTTGAAAAGCGAAACAAATTAGGTCCCGTGACCATTTAGATAGCGGTTTCGTCCTGCGTGACACTCATATGACCTACATATCAGTAAAAAAAATATAAAAAATTACGATCCTACATATCAATCATCTCTTTCTCCCCCTTTGCCCTTTCTTCCTCTCTATCCCATCCACCATAAAATCATCCTATCCTATCAAAAAAAAGGTTTGCCAATCCTTATAACGGAACTAAATGCACACAACAAAAAGTGATACGCTACCTCCGTTAAGAACATCGTCCTAGAATATCTCAATTTCTTAAATCATTAATGGATAAAAATATTAAAATTTAATATGTTAAGATGACATTAATAGATTTGTGATAAAAAAAATTCTTTTATATGGTTGCTTTTTAATATTTTTTTAGAAATATATAATTAAAAAAATATTAATGATGAGACAACTGCATTGGAGACTGTACCGATGTTTGGACAAGTAAAGAACGGAGGTAGTATCAGCATGCACTTAATATGATATATACCTCATAGATCTTAGCTTTGTTCTTTTTTCTCCTATGCAGTTTCAACTGTTATCTGGATATTATCTCAAGGAGGCAGAATGGTTCCATCATAACTACGTACCAAGTTTCAAAGAGCAAATAGAAGTGTCGGTGATGTCTGCAGGTATTCAAGCACTAAGGCTTTGTTCGTTAGTGCTGGTTCGGAACGCAGCGGTGTTCCGAACCAGCGAAGCTCCTGGCGCGGATTAATTCCGCGCGTCGTGGTACTGTAGCAGCGTCGACGTCCGTCACCAGCCATCAGTTAGTACCTAACGGCGTCATGTTGTCCGTCAGCTGCCGAACGGTGAGCTGCAAATTTTCCATCCGAGGCTATGCGATGGAGCAGATCGATCCCCTTTCTTCCTCCACGAGCTCTCGCGAAGTCGGGCGGAGAGCGAGGTGCGGCGACCAGAGGAATCTCCTTTTTTTCCCCATCGATTCCCGGCCGCGCGTCCTCTTGCGGCAGCAGTGGCGGAAGGTGTTGGCAGCGCGTGCGCTCGACCTGTCGGCGTCGCCCTCGAGGGCGGTGAAAGCCGGCCAGTGCGCTCGCTGTGCGCGTCGTGAGCGGCGCCCGTCCGGCCGGGTAGCTTTTGCTGTGCGCCAACAGCTTCGAGAGCACGGGTGCCACAGCGCTGGCGACCTGACGCGCTTGAAGGCGGCTAAGCTGGCGGAGTTTTTGCCCTACCTCTATTTGAGGCCGAGCCCGTCCTCCCTCCGATGGACACGAAGGGGAAGAAGCGGAAGAGGGAGCAGCAGCATTTGCGGCCTTCATTGGAGGGGGCCATTGTCCAATCCCCTCCAGCGTGCTCCACCTCTCTACCCGCCGCAGATCTGGAGTCCGGCGAGGGTTCCTCCGAGTCCGTGACCTCCGACGCGGGCAGCGCCAAGGTAGCAGCCGACGACGTGCTGCACATCGCCGACGCCTTATGCAAGGTCTGCGCCAAGTCTCCGAAAGCCGTCGTCGAGTTCGTCCGCCGAGTCAGCCCTGCCACCGTCGGCCGTTCAATTAATTGGGACGTCGTCCGCGACCACGACGAAACAAAGGTATTACCACCATGCCCACCCACGATTTTTCAGATTCATTGTAGCTTGACTTGGCCGTAGTAGATGTCGGAAGGGCGCCAACGCTGGACCGAACTGGAGGTCCGTGTCTTTCTTGAGAGCTGCCTGGAGGAGATTGCTGCTTACAACATCACCTCCAACACCCCCAAGTACAAGGCATGGGATAACTTGGAGAAGAAATTGTTTGAGAAATGCAGGAAGGTGGTCAATCGACAGCAATTGCAGTACATCTGGCGCGATTGTAAAAAACGGTTCCACTTGTGGGTGTGGCTGGAATCGCAGGCCACTGGCCTTGGTCGTGACCCGGTTACTTCAGCCATTGTCGCCGACGATGAGTGGTGGAGAAGCAAAAATGGGGTATGGCAGCACTGGCTCAATCTAATTTTGCAATTCTTTTATTTGGCCACAAATGTTCTGAGCTGCAATTTATATATGGTTATGAATTTACCATGCAATATATGAATTGATAACCTTGTTATACTAGTGTTGTTGCATGGTTCAGAAATAGAGACTGCAATGTCTGAAATTCAATTGCCCTATCACATGCTTCTCCTTTGTCAGATATATAGATACATAGATATATAGATAGATGCAGACATACATAGCAGGAGACAGTATGCGTTCCAATAATTTGGTACTCCAAATTTACGACTGTGTTGTGCAAAACTTTGTATTGCAGACATACTTGAGCTATGGAGTCATAGGTCTAGTACTGAAATCAATTTTAAATTCAGCTTTTGGTCTGCAAGCATCAACTAAAATCCTGTTTAGTTTATGTTTTGACCTTTCTTCCTGCTCTACCTCATCAGTCCTTTGAATTTGTTCTTACTTCTGTTTTCTCTCTCACTCGCCCTCCACCTCTCTGCTTTGTAACTTTGTAACGCCTAATTTCTGTCAATGAAATGACTATATTTCCTCTGGCTATACTTAAACCAAAACAATTGTGACCTACACTGGTAGTAGCCTCTGAAACTATAGTTACATTCATATGTCTGAGATGTTAAATATGAAACTTTAGTAGTTGTTGTTCAAAACTGTTTGTTTGTCAGGTATGATAATTTGTGCAGTCATCTCTTGATCTGATATGAAATTTCTAATCTCAAATTCCAAAATCTGAATGCCTGAAATCTGCAATCTGAAATAGATGATGTAATATACTGCCTATATATTCATATAAGTTCAGAAACTGTTGTAGATTGTTCTGAAAATGGATGGGTTATCGATTTCAGTGAAATGGATATAATATAAATTTGGTTTCCAATTTTTCACATTTCCCACAACAATGGCTGCAGTATAAATTCTGTGTACCAGCTGTAGCACTTAAATCTGAATACTAGTACTTGTTTTGAATTCTCTGAAAATGGTTGTAGCATACATTCATTTGTAGGAACAAATGGATGTGGGTCAGTAGGTCCTAACTGCAACAAGGATGTGAATTCTGAATCTTGTCTTGCATAATTTTTGTTGGCCATGAGTCCCATATACTGCCTATACATGCATATAAGTTGACATCTGAGAGTACTGAATTTTTGAAGGGAAGTACTATAATGACTTTCAAGTGAAGTACTGTCATGAATTTTGAAGAAGTAAACTGAATTTTGTGCTGGCGTATAGAACCACTGTCTTTATGTCATCTGAATTCTAAAAGTCTGAATTGTGCCCTGAAATTTTTGTCAAGGTTCAATGTAATATACTGCCTATACATGCATATAAGTTGACAAATTGCTGTAGATGAGATGATTTAATCCAATCAGCCATTTTCAATGGAGGCAGTATTACACTATGGTTTTGTCTCCTGTATGAAGGAAATGCATATGATTTTTTCCAATTGTGCAAAACCTGTTTATGGGATAACTCCAAATGGGTCCTGAAAATTGTTGTACCAGATGAATTTCCTTTACAATCTGATCATTGACATCTCTATAATTCACAAATGAGACAACTGTTCTTTGTCACCAACATTCTGAAACTACATGATGGTACAGGCCTGAAAATGTAGACTCTATGTTCTATTTTTTGGCTGCACTTGTCTGAATGCCAAGTACAAATATGACAATATTTTTTGGCTGCACTTGTCTGAATGTCCTTTTCTGAAACTTTGCATATATGACAATGAACTGAATTTGCTATGTCCTTGACAGATATGGTAGGATTAAAAACATACAATGCAATTTGCAGCATACATCATTTTGTTCAGTTTTCTTCCACCATTGCTGCTTTTGAACACTGCAGTATGCTGACTCTACTGTCAACTTGCAATCTTTTTTAGTAATTCATTGCACATCATCTAACTGCTGCTTAATATGATTTTGACAGCTGAGAAAAGGTGTGATCGTCTTCAGAAATGACCCTCTGAAGCACATCGACCTTCACCACGCGGTGTTCGGTGGCCGCACGGTTGTCGGCAACCACTCCGACGTCGCGGGGGCTGCCCAAGGCGCACCACAAGGGGCAGTACAGTGGCAGACCATCGACATGTCGCAGCTCACTTCCAATTACAGTCCTCCAGCTCCGTCGGCAATGCCACCACTAGCTGAGGACAGGGGTAAGGGGAAAAGGCCGGCCGAACATTGCAGTAGCTCAGGGGGTTCTGCCAAGAAGTCCCGCAGCTCCTCCACTGGTCAGGCACTAGAACGGCTTGCAGCCCTCCGAATGGAGTCGATGGAGAGCCGCGCAAGGGAGGCAGCTGCAGCTAAGGCTACAGGTCATGAGGCATGCTTGCAGCTAGTGGAAAGTGATGGCCACCCTATTGGGGGTCCGGTTTGGTATGCTGCTTGTCGGCTATTTCACGATCCCTACCATTGCTTCTGCTTTGTTCGGCTTCCAGACGCAGCAATGCGGCTGGAATACATCTCTACAGGTGGAAAAGGAGCCGACTCCTCTTCTGGTGCCACCAACTAGCTGCTAGTAGTATCATTAGTTGTATTATTATCTTTGCATAACTATGTTGATTCGTGCAGTATCTAGTGTGTTGTTTTAACAATAAACCTGATGTTAATTACTTTTCGCGTGGTTACATTTGTTATGTTCTTGCTGAGATTATGAAATATTTGCGGAGTATTATAACATTTGCTATGTGTGCAGTACAGTTATGACAGTGAAGTTGAACTGTGAAATAAGTTGCTGCCCAGATCCCTGGTGCTTGTGATAATATAAATTTTACCCTATTGCTGCTTTTGCTAACTGAAATGTTGACCGTAAAACGACCGAGTGCTACTTTGTCTTATATAATATGTGAAATGCATTCATTACACATGTCCGTTACTTGTGCTTTACAGTTTGTAAATTACAATTTGCAAACTGATTTATGATGGTTTTATTGGGTTGTGAAATTATGAAGGAATACGGAAATGAGTACTGGCGGTGCTGGATCAAACTGGAGAGGACACTCTAGCAGTGACGAGGACGATGCCATCATCGATATAGTAGCCGCTGATGAGGACGTAAATGACAGAGAACCCAACAGAATACCGGTTCAAACCGGCATGAGTTGGATGATGGAAACATTGCAAAATCGCAACCAATGTCGAGCAATGTTCCGGTTGAGTGCAGAACAAATAAACAGCTTACATGACCTCTTGATCACTTCATACGGCCTCGATGGCACAGCCGAGGTATGTTCCATGGAAAAACTTGGGATTTTCTTGTACATTATGGGTGGAAATCGTTCCAATAGAGACGCCAACAATCGATGGGTCCGCTCTAGCTCAACAGTTTCTATTTACTTCCACCAAGTTTTGACGGCTATGAACGACCTGGCTGCGAATATTTTAAAACCTGTGGATCCCAACTTCACCGAACCTCACCCAGTGCTGCTAAGCTCAGATTGGTTCAAACCCTTTTACCAGTCAGTGGGTGCCGTAGACGGAACGCATGTGTCCGTAGTGACTTCTGCAGCTACTTCTATTCAACACCGTAACCGGCACCATGTAACGACGAAAAATGTTCTCGTCATTTGTGATCACGACGGGAGGATTATTTTCTGTGATGCTGGATGGCCAGGATCGGTTCACGACCAAAGGATTCTGAACGAGGCAGTGCAGTACTACCCCGACAATTTCCCACGGGTCCCATTTGGTGAGTAAAATCTGTTCGCTAATTTTTTTTCAAAGGCTTATGTTAGTACATTTCAAGTTTGACGTGTAATGCAAAACTAATAATTTTGCAATTTTAACGCAGGAAGGTACCTACTTGTCGACTCTGGCTTTCCTAGTAGGATGGGATTTCTTGCACCGTTCCCACATGTCCGTTACCACAGGGATCAACTTGGCAGAGAAGGAGCGCCACCACCGGAGGGACGAGAAGAGACATTCAACTATCGACATTCCTCATTGCGAGGTATTGTTGAAAGAACATTCGGCATCGTAAAAAAGCAGTGGAAAATCCTTAAAGAAATATCGTACTATCGTGATGAACGTGTTCCATCACGGATTATACATGCTGCTTTTGCTCTGCACAATTTCAGGTTGGATAGTAGGGATCCGTACTACCGTCAGAACAATGCTCTTTACAACGGCTGTCCCGTGCCCCCGCAGCACGCATCTTTCGATCAGCTGTACTACGCGACAAATAGTGAGCATGCTATGAGCAGCTTACGTGATTGGATTGCCGATGAGGTGTACTATCGCTATCAGTAGTTCCTCAGCACGATAATAGTTATCCGAAATGCTTCTGAGCCATCTATTTGTTATGTACCTAAATAATGTACTGCATTCACTTTAGTTGATTTATGCGGTTTGCAAGTTACTGGTGAGCATTTATAAAATTTGGACTTTTTTCCTAACTACTTCCTAACATTTTCATAGTGACGCAATATTCGACATATGCGTCGATTTTTATGTAATTGTACTATGTACTTGACCTAATTTTTATTTATGCGGATTGCAGGTCGTTGCATGATTTTTCCAAATTACGACCTTTTTCCTAATTAAGTTTTAATTTTTTCACGCTAGACGCAATGTTGTAATTATGCGTCAGTTATGTATTAATTCCAATATGTATTAGAATTAATTAGTATTTATGCAGATTCCAAGTCGTTGACTCAATTTTGTAAAAATTTGACTTTTTTGCTAATTACGTTTTAATTTTTTCATGTTGCACGCCGTATTAGCAGTACGCTATAATTATTACGTAATTCGAGTATGTATTGAAATTTTATTATTATTTATGCAGTTTTCAAGTCATTGCGGAGATTTTTTTATAATTGAAAGTTTTGAGTAACTACGTTTTAATTTTGTGATGCTGGACGCAGTATTACAAACACGCGTCAATCATTACGTAATTCAAACATTTTTTTGATTTAATTATTATTTTTGCGGCAACGAAGTCGTTGTTGAGATTTTTTAAAATTTGCAATTTTTCCTAACTACGTTTTAATTTTTTTCATGCAGGACGCAATATTACACATACGCGTCAATTAATACGTAATACAAACATTTGTTGGATTTAATTATTATTTTTACGGTTATAGACATTTTTCAGCCATGTGCATATAGCAAATTACATATTTTGTGGAGTTCCCGGAGCGAACATTATTTTTCGCTCGTGCACGCTTTTCAAACTACTACACGGTGTAATTTTTTGCAAAAAATTTCTATACAAAAGTTGCTTGGAAAAATCAATTTAATCCATTTTTGAAAAAAAATTATCTAAGACTTAATTAATCACGCGCTAATGGAATACTCCGTTTTTTCGCGTTTACTGTGCGCGCCGCACTCAAGTTGACGGTTTTTGTCGGCAGAGCCGCGCGTTATCAGTTAACGGACGGCGACGTTGCGGCGCGCGCGTGGACAGCCAACGGCGCAATCACTGCTACAGTACCCGAACAGTGCAACACAGTGCCGAACAGTACCGAAGTTCCGAACTCCAAAAACGCGCTGCAAAGTACTACTGACGAACAAAGCCTCAGTCCTCACTTGAAGCCACTGGCGTCACAGCTTGCATCCTCGCATTGACCACCGTCACCAGTCTCATCATGCGTTCAACTACTGTCTTGAGCTTCTTTGCATGGAGGCACCTCGCTCATCGTTGCGTTTGTCATGTGGGTCCATAGCGTAGGAGGCTTTGCCTAGAGCAGTTGTAGGAACCGCTAATTTACTTCTCACGTGAAGTCATGGCCACTCATGAAGAGGCGGCAGATGATGGTAGGAATGTTGATGATGCAATGTGTTTTTTCCCACCAGGATTTCAAGTGGAAATGGAGGCGGTGGGTGATGATATAATCTCTATACGCATGAAAGCGAGTTAGACCGAGGAGAAGAAACCGTGTGACACATAGGACCAAATGATGTGTTAAAAATATTATTTAATAGTTTTACTGGCTGGATTTCAAAAATGCCACATTATTGCTATGTGGGCCTTATGTATATCGAAAATCACTATAAATAAAATTTTATCTCATCCGGATGTCAGTCACAATAAAATAATATCATCATTTGGACTTGACAATTGTAAATTGTAAAGCTCACACGTACGCCCTTGTCATTGGTCTTCTTTTTTCAACGCGTGATTTTTTTATTCTTTTAAGTTTGTAAAATAAAAGTTTGTCTGATTTGGATTCAAGTTCAAAATGTGTTTTATATAAAATGTTTTTATACTAAAACTTTTTACATATAAAATTTTTATGTACAACTTTATAGAATAATTTCTCGTGATGGGTCACATAGCTCGTGTGAAAGTGGTCCGAATCGAATATGTTCATATATCTAAACCAAACATGAACATTCACCGTTTTGACCTACCCACTTAACAGCCTAGAATCAAAAGAGAGAAACCGACTGTAAAAGAGAAATACGAAAATAGACTGGTTTTACGAGAAAGCCAAGCTCATCGGTGTGCTACTGAATGAAGTCTTCAACGTGGTGTTTGCGTGAGATTAACCGCGTCCATACACGATTTCACACAGAGGCTTGTCGGCAGCCGTTGGCATAACATGCATAACAACCAGCTTGTTGGCTCGGATTGCAAGTTCCACCTGCCATCATGGGCCCTCTTGGCTGCCCTGCCTTTTCCGGTGGCTGAAAAACAATCCACCTTTCCTCCTTGTTTCTCATGTGCCAATGAGCTCTTAATATTTGCATCCAACATGAAATTTCAAATTGGAATTTCAAATTGGAACACATCCTGTGCACATAAAGCTTCTTGTGTACACACCATGCACACCAACTAATAAATTTCATCAAAAAAATCTAAAAAAAATTATACAAGTACTTTCAATAGTATCACTTATGTGTAAAGTTTTAACCTCAAATTCATTATGTTTTAGCCGTAACAAAAAAAGAAAAAAATTCTGACAGTTTTGATAGTATAAATTGTCAGAATTTTGTCTTGTTTGTTGTTCTCTATGTATAATGAATTTGAAGATGAGGCTTTACACATAGTTGTAATACTACTAATAGTACATGTAAAATTTTTAATAAAATTTGTTAGTTGGTATGCACGATGTGTACATAAGAAAACTTGTATGCATAGAATATGTTCCCCTTCAAATTATTTCGTAATAGTTCTCCCTTCATTTTTTATATTTAACCATTCATTTTTATTTAAAAATTACGTGTAAACATATGCTTAACATACTTATGATGATAAAACAAATCATAATAAAATAAATAATAACTGTATGTTTTTTTAAAAGACAAGTGGTCAATCTTATTTTTGAAAGTTAACGACGCCACGCATTAAATAAACAAATAAACGATGGGAGTATATCATTTCTCTTTCCTACGATCTAAAACAAATAGTATGCCATTTCTTTTGGGGAAGAAAGCCTTCCATTTCCATATACTTCTCTGAATGCAAACCATGTCTTTGTCATACACTCATACTTATGTGTCATTGCCTCCTCTTATCAAACAGGGGAGCATATTCACAGACGACGATCACACAAAAGATCAGCCAAAATTTGTGAACCGGATGATGAAATTTAACCAAGACATTCAACTTTAAAATGACCTGACCATTTACGATTTTATATACAACATGCCACAATACCAGAGCACTCGATATTCCAGACAGAAAGAACGACCAACAAGGCAGACACAAAACTTGTACAACAACAGTTCAACAAGCCATTACCAATTTCCCAACTGTTCAGCTCAAAAAAAAAACCCTACCAACTGTTCCCCTGAGGTGGTGCATACAGTGAAATTCCAAACAAAAATATGTGCAACCTGTGCAATGAACCCATGTTTCCTAGGTTCCATCCACCACACACAAGTGGATGTATACTTGGTGCAGAGACGTGGACATCAGGCAGGCAAAGCCTCCTCCCTGCCTGAAATTTGCTTTAGGACATTCTTGTCTAGACTGGTGTTGAAGTATCGACAACTCAACTTCGAGCTGCATGATCACTTGCGACACAGGTTGAGTACCTTCACGACCGTTTTCAAGAGTAGGTTTATGAAAGCCTCAGAGCCATTTCTTGGAGGAGGGCCCTCTTCTGAGATGCAGTGATTAGGTGACTAGATTCAGCATTTTCAAGCACATCAGTGACGATTGCGGTGGCATGACCGAGAGACTCCTCAATTGTTCTCTTCAACATAAAAGCCTGAAAGACATGAAAAATCCCGAGTACGGAAGTTGAGAGTTGAGACCAGTCTGCTAGTAACCATAGCCCCAAAATCCAGATCACATGAGACCAAACACACACCAAGAACGAACTAAACCTGTCCGTGATGGGATATTTTGAGTGTGCAGGGGTTTTGGGTCCATGGCTCGCCGTCCACTTGAACTGGAAATGGAGCGAAAATTTGTATTTTGATTGATTGTCCTTGAGCAATCCTCCGTGCCCGAGAAAGCCCAACCTAAATTAGTTCAGTTTATCTAGCATCATCTTCATTCATCAGATCAAAGATTAACTATTTAATGTGCTTGTTTACCTGAAGTGTCCCCAGATGCCAAGTTCCAGAGATGCTAACTACTTCAACCATCTTGTCATGAATTGACTGTGGGTCAAAGTTGTCAGGGTTATCATCCTCGCTTTTCCACAAATCAACCCCTCCCATGTAGCTCGGAATGTTTGCAACCAGAACACCTTCTGAATCCTGAAGCATTCATACGTATTAGCAATTTAGCATGGACATGCCATATAGTATAGATGGTGGTTTTATGTTTTATCTCAAGATCATCTTATGTAACCTCTGGAATCTCAATCTCAGTTCCATCAACCTCTAATCTAACTTGCCAGGGTAAGTCCACAAAAGTTCTATCGATCATACTCTTCGCACCTTCCCTTGCATATAGCACCTTATTTAAAAACTGAGAAGAAAAAAATAAAGTAAGAAACAAAGCAAGATATTCTTGCAATAGGAACTGAAGACAACACAGTTGATACAGCAATGAGATTCTTGTTGGTCATGTATCAGTATGCTAAGCGTACATATCAAGTACTCAAAAATAACCTGTAGAGCAAGCAACGAAAAAAATGGACAAGCCAACAAAACTTCTGTAGTTAACAAAATTTCTGAAAGCATCTAACAACCATACTGTAATTGGAGATCACGACGTGCAGAGTGTAAATGATCATGTCATAAAACATGGAGTAGATATTGGCTATGAAGTGTTGAGCTATCCTAACTGTGTAGGTTAGTAACATTTAAAGCACCTCATGAATATATAAGAATAAATTAACTGGTAACTTGACCAAGTATACCAATATCCCAAACAGAACATACATGCCTAATTGGTAACTGGTTACTTGTTGTAAACACAACGTTTAATTTGTTGATGTAACAAATTTAGATTAAGATTATACACTCATCATCAACCAAAATCAACACCTTCTGTTTTCTGAGTTCACTCTTGTTCATTTGTTTCTTGGTTGTCCTTAAAATTTGAAATGAGCAGTGCAATATCTTTCATATATAAAGATTCATACGAGTAAACTTGAATGTTTGGATTATGACCAATGGCTATTTAGAATAGACACTACCTGACTATAGAACTTTTCAGGATTTTCTTCACGGAGATTATGAATGTCAAGAGCAACCTTTGCATCACAACCGATACCTGTGACAACGGTAAAATAAGGATTTTGGATAAAGTGCATTGATAGAGCTAAACCTACACACCTACCTAGATAATTGTTCATATACTTCACCATAAGCACATTTTTTCCTTGCTTATCTTCAATTGCCACCATCCATCTATCTAAGATGGTCACTGCTGCATGCTCTATGTCATGTAGAACTGTGCAGAGGCCTCCTTGCTTCTCAACAGCACCTAGACCACCTCCCCATGATAAAACTCTTGAAAGATCATTCCCAGTGCCAGCTGGAAGAATCGCAACAGGCGGAGGTGATTCGTAATTTTGTTTATCTATTGCATCAAGAACCCAACCAACAGTACCATCTCCACCACATACAAGGATTCTGAAATGTGGTACCTTTCGGAACAATAATAATCCTATCTCTGGCCCTTGTGATGAACTCAGCTCAAACACCTAAAAAACGAATGTAGCCAATCAGTAATCACAAAAATCTTAGCAACACTGTTAAGGTACAATGCTCATAGAACAGATCAATCTTGAATTGTTATCCAGAACAGATGAACTAATCACTAAGACAGGACAGGATTGTCCATCGATGATGTAAAAGAAAGATAATAACAAAGATAATAACTACCAGGGAATGTGGTCTGCTTAGAGCCATTTGTTTGGTATATGAGTTCCGATACTTGGTCCAACAACATCAGACAGGCAATCAAGGTTTTGCTTTGTGTTCATCTTGTGGATACGGTTGGAAAAGCAGCTTATCCCAAGGAACAATTTTTCTGAGTTTTACTACCACGTTATTAGGTCAATATGCCATGCTAATGAAATCAACCAAGGCCCAACAATCTAGGATTACTGAGGGATCCAGCTTAACAAGGCAGTTGCTAGCAACATGAAGGTCATATAATCTGAGGTGATTCTACGCAGCATGGATGAGATGAGTGAATACAGGAAAAACAGCGATGCATTTAGTATATTCAATATATACTAAAGGAGTAAATTTCATAAAACTACATATACTTTGACCAAACTATCGCAAAACTACAGATTTAACATATTGTATCGCAAAACTACAGATTTAGCACCAAATTTTTCACAAAACTACAGATCTAATACCAAATATCATAAAACTACATACTATTGATGTTATCACAAAACTACAGATTTTAGAGTTTAAACCCTTAGCACTAATGTTATCTTCAAGCTATAAATGTTGTAGTTTTGTGATTAAACTAGTGCTAAACTTGTAGTTTTGTGACAATTTTGTTTCTAAATCTGTAGTTTTATGATACTTTATCTTAACTCGGTAGTTTTGTGGTCAATTTTTTGTTAAATCTGTAGTTTTGTGATACACCGACTTCAATCTGTAGTTTTGCGATAGTTTGGTCAATGTATCTGTAGTTTTGTGAAATTTACTCATACTAAAGTATGCAATATAGATTTCATGTATATTTCACTAATAAAGGTGCTGCTAGTGCGAGAAGTATCATGACCTGAACTGGATTCAAAAGAAAATGTAGGCGGTGCTTTAGAGAATCTCCACGTTGAGCCCCACTTCTTTTGTTGATGAACACTAGAAGGGGTCTGGCATCAGCAGGCAAGTCATCCAGTATGTACTTAAGTTTAACTCCTTCAGCATCATCATGGTGTAATCTTCTAGGCTCTGGTATAACTTCTTTACAATCACTCTCGCTGCTATCATGCTCATTCTCAGCACTCCTCTGAACATTGTCCCCAGATGATTTCAAGTCCTTAGCCCTCTGATTAGCATTCGCTGCGGTATCACATGATGAATCATCATTACTGTCACCAACATTACAGTCAGAAGGTACCCTGCTATGTTCCTTCTGCTTCTTGCTTCGGTTCCTGAGATGCCCCCTCACAGTGGATGCAAATTCATTTGCACCATGTGTTATGGAACTTAAAATTCCACCAGGCTTGCTCCTGGTTTTCACAAAAAGAGGGGAAAGAATAAGGCGTTTCAATGGACCAAGATCACAAATATCACCTGTCTCTGTAGCCATGCTTGAGTGGCAATCAACATGCACCAACCGTTGGCACCACATGCAGCAGTATATAGGAGGGCCTCCAAGAAAAGATCCACTGCATGGCTCCTCACAGTAACTACAGTATTGAGCTTCTTCAGACTGATCAGCTATATCTGTCCAGAGTACGGTCCATTGATGGACAACATGTTTTGACCCAAACATTGAAACACATTTGCAGTCCTTCTGAGAATTTGAAGAACAGATTATGTGTGCAGCTGCACCGCAGACATCACACCGGTGAACCATATTCTCCGATGTTGTCATTTGCCCAAGGGGTTGAGCAGGTGAAATAGATTCTAAACACACACAGCACTTCAGTCCTTTTGCACGAAGTAAAGATTCTACACTCCAAACATGTTCAGCAGTTGGAACCTTGTGGTTTCTTTCAAAATTCTTCCTTTTTGATCTTGCTATCATTTTCATCCAGCTCAAACTGATCTTTCGTCTCCATAGTGAGAAAAGGTACAAAACTGTCAAAAGACCAACTATACCAATGGTGAAACAAGCCACAATTGGCAGCCAGAGTTGTGACAGATTAAGGGTTTTACTGTGCCAATTGAACATAAGTTTTCTAAATTGATCTCTCCACCAGACAATCATTGAAGTTGATGGTTCCAAGAAATTATAACCTTGAAATGAAGACATCATAACAATAACCTACATCCTCTTAATAATCACACTGTTTTTATTATAGCTCTGCAAAGCTGAATAAGCTGTAAAAGTATGATCTGCAATCAGAAGATATATGAATAAACAGAAGGCATGTAGATGTAACTAATATGATCAAGTGAGTATACTGATCATACTGGACAGAAGTACAGAATGCTCTTTAGCAATGAGTGATTGCATTTCTGAAGCACTAACATGCACATCTCATCAAAGTACAACAACATGTAGATTGAGGTTACTATCCATAATATAAGAGATTATGTTAGTAGGAAGAGTACTGATTCACAGCTGCATTCTCAAGTCACAGATGATATACCAAGTAAAACTTTCTTAAGAATAATTTAATACTAAAATGTTTCGATATTCGTGGCAAACACAAGTTGCAAACAAAGCACAAAGCAAGACATCTTAACAACAACATAGTACTATTCAGACTACATAAGGTTAGGCAATAAAGATACAGAATTATCTCAGAGATACTGAGTATTCCCCACTCAATATTCACTAATCAGAACTCAATAGTCAATAGTGCATCATTAGCGGAGTAAGTAAATGCTTATGTAAAACAAGAAACGCAAGAAATCAGAAAAAAAAAAGAATTTGGCACATAGAGCCTTCGATGAAATTAAGTACTCCAAACAAAGCTGCAGGCTGCAGCAGCCTCCACAAGTGAAAAGGAACCGGAAAGATATTTGGCGGGCTTTGCCTAGAACAAAGAAGCAGTATTTAGCCCCCGAAGAAGCAACACGAAGCCAGGCCAAAAAATTTCATTCCAGATTACTAGTTTTTAGTAGAGCAAGCCTAATTTCGGCAGTGTAAAAGAAAGAAACAAAGGGGGAAACTGAAATAAAATCAAAGAGAACCAGAAAGAAATCGAATTGATTTCCGCAAAGAATTTGCCTTTCTTTTCCTCCAAAAGGTCACCAAACCAACAAAAAAAAAAGACACACACACACACATAGAGAGAGAGAGAGAGAGAGAGAGAGACATGAACAGAGAAAGAAATATGCGGCGGTGTCGACTTACGCCATGAACCGGCAGTAGTTTCCCCAATCAAGGCCACCGATTCCCCCGCATCTCCGCGCCTCACTCCATGTCCATGGCTGCTTAGTTGGTTGCTTTCTTTGCTTTGGAAAGAAGGAAAGGGAAGCGAAGCGGATTGGTGAGCGATTTTGCAAAAACGAGGAGGAATCCAAAGGGGGAAGGGAAGAAGCTGTCTCTCCGAAGTCCGGATACTTCTTCCTTCCCTGAGGGGCCCAGAGAATAGATTCTGGGTAAGATCAGAGCCGTTGATTCCGTGATCGAGAGCGGATCGGACGGTTGGGATCTCTCCACGTCTGGCCCCTGGGGCTGAATCTCCCGGCCAAGAGATGCACCCGTCGTTTTCTGCTCCTTTTTCTTGTTTGGAATTTTGGAGACTCCCCTGGATTTCACAATAATTAAGCGGAACTTTCCCCTTTTGGGTTTTGGGAAAATTGTACTGTAATATAAGTGTATCTGAACAGTGAACACGGAATATTTACTCTTGTCAAATTCCACTCTAACGTGAAGCTTCGATCTAATTATTCCCGGTGTCATAAAAACATGGTTGTTCTAACTGAGTAAATGTTGATGCAGTACCGCAAAATACGATTTGAACCGTTAATTTATAAGCATATAATATATTACAAAAACATTTGAATACCCAATACAGTGAGAACACTTTTCACACACGCCAGATCGATCGAGTACGTGGAGACGAGAAGAAGCTGGGCGAAGAAAGGATGCGTACGTGCAGCGCGGGACTAGCGCAGCGCGCGCGGGCGAGATTGGAAGAACGCGACGCCGCGGCGGCGATTTGTTGCGCTGCTCCCGACGAGACGAGTCCAAACTCCAAACCTCCATCGTGGCAGCAGTAGCTTCCCGACAACGCGTGTCACCCGGTACGACGACGACACGTGGGCACAGCGAGGAGGAGCACCCACCCCCATGCGATGTCGGCATGGGCGGACGAGAGAATATTTTTTGACTTGGAGATCAATGGATCGGAGAATATATGCCAAACGGCTTGTTATTAAAAAATAATAATTTACAGGTAAAATTTTTTATATTAATGTTTTTAAAAGTTAATATAAAAAACTACATAAAATTTCAAAATTTAGATTACGAGCATGGTTGATTTCATAGAGGAAATGACGAGGTCAAACAGGCACCAACTCTTCGTCCGCCCACGCGTCCAACAGGCATGTATATATTGATCATACGCGTGCTACCAACCAAAAACACAATGTGTTGTTCAAATTAAGGGGCCAAAAGCATCAATGCACCAATTTTTAAGTTATTTCTTTCTTTTTAAAATTTTACAACTTTTAATTAGGTTATAATATTTTAAAAAGAGAGTGTAATATTAGGAACATGACAGGGTAGAATAACACGGAGACAAACATTAAACCGGCAGAGGAGCACGTGTCGACCTTCTGCGCCTTACTTGCTTTGTAGTAGTATCGTTTTGCAAGCATAGTTGCTTAACAACAACAATGAAAATATTGCAATTGCAGGTAATTAATCTTTGCCTCTACTGACCGGCACCGTACCCGCCCCGTCAACCATGGATCAGTTTGGCTCCTATCGATGGCAATTAAGCGTGTACCACGACCCTGCATGTATAGGCAGTTGTTGCAATTTGCAAGGCTAGGTAACCAGAATGTTAATGCTAGCTTTAATAGTATGAAAATATGTAAGCCGTATACAAATAAAAAACCGTGTATATACCACTTTGAACTATCTTCACAGTAAGGTTACCAAGATCAGAGCAACTTAAAAAATCCAAATTAGATATCACATTACAGATAAATATGTCGAGTTGGTCTTTAAGAGCTATACTATCATATTCAAAAAAAAAAGTCAGTCACATAAATCTTAGCAAGCACAATAAACTTATCATCATCATAATTAGTTAAAAAATTTCTTGGATGCCTCCTTCCGTCGATGCGCGCTCCCACTGCTGCCATCATCGATATGGTGAGAGGAGAGGATGAGCGTGATGCGAAGTGTGACACTTCTGCATACTGCGTGATGGATGGCAGTGGGAGAGAAGAGGATGTGGGAAACTAGGGTTGACTTTCTATTGAGCTGTGATGGGTTGGCCGGTTGGGACATCTGAGACCGTGAAAGTTTATGTGTGAAGCTAGACTAGATGAGTAGGGCTGGGTCATGGAGGTTTGAGAAAATTTGAAAAATATATGGATATTATGTCTAAATTTTGTTTTACGAGTGGGACTCGGACCCAAGCTACCTTAGAGCCAGATTTTGCCTTCGTGTGCGAAGTGAGTATAGTTCAACTGGTTAAATTTTTTTTTGTTGAAACCAGCCAACCCGAGTTCAAATCCTAAATATCTCAAGACATGCCGATACATTATTTTGAAGGTGCTCTGATAAGGTATGTGTGTATACGTTTATGGGAATAAATGTACGCGTATTATTTTGTACTTTGTTTCTAAGAATAAATTACCTCCGTGTGTGTCCGATGGGATGAGGCGGTGACGCTTCCTAACAAGCAGATGAGTCGATGTTGGTCCTTCTTTCTTTGTTAAAAAAAGTGGGAACCGAGTTTGGTTTCTCCCCTCGGTTTTATTTACGTATTACTCCTAATAAACATTTAACATATTCAGAAAACAGAATTCAGTTAAAGTTTTAAAACTTGACAATTGAATTTATATTAAAAATTTATTTATTATTTTATGATAATATTTTTAAGATAAATGTCGTATTTTAACTAATGAAAAGTGAAATATAAACTGAAACATGAATGAACCTCGTCATCTAATAAATATTAGCTATTAGATTCACTAAAAGCCAAAAGAGGATGAATGAATCTTGATTGTTGGATTAGATTGACGGTGAAAAAAACATTCAAGAGGCTTTTGGAAGCTACTACAATAGAAAAGAAACAAAGAAAGGAAAGAGAAAGCTAGAGAATAAGCAGGAGAAGATATAAGGTTACATATATAATTTTAAGATTTACACCTATAATAAAAACTATTTTTCAAATGAACCCTCATCTTTTAGGAAAGATTTAATGGTTGAGATTGAACTATTTAGAGCATATTAAAAATGTATATTTATATGATTAATTTTATTTCTAGAAATTAATTGCTACATGGACATACATATTCCTTTCAACGAGAAGTTCATGGTCTCCCAAATATAGGTTTAATGATTTTTACACTAATTTAAAACAAAACTAAAATATTCCTTAAAACAAACAAAGTATAAGTGCGTGGGCTATAAAGGTGCACACCAACAGAAAATAAGGGGAGGATAAGGGGTTCATGCAACGAAGAAAACAACTATTGGACGATGACTCACACATATATAAAGTTTACAATAAATAGTAAGTCATTTATTATATCAATATAATATCACAAATCCTGATCCATATCCTATCCTAAAGCTCAACATGTAAAGATACACATCATCATCCATTAACAATTATTACATCTTAAATATAAGCATGCTATATTATCTATAATTCTATTCTATAATTTAATAAATTTTAGAGCTTTAAAATACAAGCATGTTAAATCATCATCCCACAAAATTCACATAATATTTCAATATATCTATTTATCATTTTTAATTATTCTATATACCTATATAGTTCATCTCTCTCTTCTCTCATTAAGCCATATCACATCAATTATTTTTATTCCTTAGATGATTAATCTATGGTCCAAATTATCTCTCTCTTTTTTTTCTCATTAAACCATATCACCTCAATTATTTTTAGCCCTTAGATGATTAATCTATGGTCCAAATTATCTTTCTCCTTTTCTTATCTCATAAAACCATATCAGATTACTTTTATATTTGAATCATCATTCTATATGCTTTTTAAATTTTAAATTATCATAAACTACATCAACTTATGTAAACTTATGTCGTCCAACTATCTTACTAAACTCTCGCAGCAACGCGCGATGTTTCATTTAGTTCTTTTTACGAGCAATGAGAAATTCAAGAGAGACGGATTGCCACTCTCATGTTTCACATAACAGGAATTTTAGAGTCGCGCAAATGCACGACATGATGTGCTAGTACGATTATTGAACAAAGCATTTGAGAAAGTACATATGGTTCAAAGTGTATTTTTTAACTAATTTTGTTCAAAATATCTAATACTTATAACTGAAGGATATTACTGCCTATGTTGAAAAATATAAAGCATATTTTATTTATTAGTATAAGGCATTGAATAAACAAGAACTTTTAAATGCAAATCTAATAACTGTAGTTTTTTTATGTCACACAAATCATCATATCATAATTGAGTAATTGTTGATCATCAAAATTTTCTCGAACTGAAACAAAATACTCCCCTGTCCCAAGATAGTTGTTACTTTAGGATATAATTTTGTAGAAAAGCCTGTCACTTCATAGCACCTTTTGTCACATAAATCATTTGAATTTTTCTCCGTCCTATTCCAACTACTATACTCTCTCACTTCTAACCATTCTCTCACTTCTAACCATACATCTATGGTCCCATTTAAGTTCACTCAAGGAAGATTAAGTACGGACACGTAAAACGAGCAAACCATAAGTACATGATTTATTGAGTTTTAATTATTTCAAAATTAAAAAATAAATTTATCTGGTATTTTAAAGCAACTTCTATAAAAAAGTTTTTGCAAGAAATACAACGTTTAGCAGTTTTAAAAAATATGCTAACAAAAATAGAAATAAAATCTATAACTTATCGGAAAAGAATGAGGCCTTAATAGGGGATACTATGTTTATTTTCTCTTAAATCTTAACTTTTACTAAACTAATTAAATTTTCGTACATTGCAACAGGGTTTCAAGAAAATAACCTAGCATGCACAGTGCTCCTTCCATCCAAAAGTATTGGGCATATTTTATTTTTTGATTTTTTTTATAAGAGATGGTCATATTTATAGCCTTTATGTGCTAAATTAATTGTTGGTTAAAATCCAAACAACCATCTTAATACTCATTGGTTGCATATATGTTTATAGTTCTTTGGTTTTGTTACATAGAGAATGAGTTTAAGTCTTCTTTAATCTTGTTGACAAAAGAAATATACATTATATTTTTATATTTTTGGATGGAGGGAGCAACAAAATAAAATTATTTCCACTCTCCAAACTATGGTTATCGTTGGTGTCATTTTTACGCATATGTCCAGCTACGTTGTTGCTCCAATTGCCAAATAATTAATCAACATAAATTATCTATATGCCTGCACTACTGTACTTGATCTATGTAAAGCAATCTAAAACTCATCAAGACGTTTTCGTAGCCTCCTAGTAAACCGAAAAGGGAAATAGGATGGAAGCTAGGAGCTAGCCAGGAGGGAATCAGGGAACGATGAAAGTCCCTATTCAATGATCCCATATGTTGATGATGGTTCCACTACTGTTGTCTTTATATACTATAGGCAATTTAAAACGATAACTATTTTAAGGCGGACTGTACTTAGTTAGATCCTACTATCCCATATCTCATATTAAAGTATAAAAACTTTTAGAGTTAAACATGATTAGTAAAAAGATACATATAATTAAATAGAAAAAAATTTAAATAGAAAAAAATATGATTAGATAAAAAGTAAAGGTATATGAGAAAATTAAATGGTAAAAAGATACATATAAAGAAAAATTATGATTAGATAAAAAGTAAAGGTATATGAGAAAATTAAATGGTAAAGAGTTGTTATATTTTAAGATAAATTTTAAAAACTAAAAATTATTATATTTTGAAACGAAGGAAATATATGAAAAAATCAATGAAACAAAACAAACTTGAAGGAAAAAAGAGAGGCAGGAAGTGCATGTGCATCTATCGGGAGCAGAGAAGAGAAGAGAAGGTAGTGCATCATCATCAATTCATCATCCACTCAGTGAGTGTGAGTGTAGCATGATTGGTTATGTTTCTCGTGATGATCTGATAAGAGTTCTCGTATTTATTTATAGAAATAAGATGTGTATGTGTATAAGAGTTCTCGTATTTATTTATAGAAATAAGATGTGTATGTGTGTATTTATAGAAGTGAGCATATATGTGCTGATTCAGCGTCTGCGTTTGTAAACAGCCTTGCCTCCTGTTGACCCGATCCTATCCGATCCGGTGTTATCCCGTCGTCCATCCATCCGTTCCCTGATCCCCCATCCATGGCCGCCGCCGCCGCCGCCACCGCCGTGAAGAAGCCGGCGGCGGAGGAGATGATGACGAGGAAGAAGAAGCTCGTCATCGACACCGACCCGGGAATCGGTCGATCCGCTCGTCTTCCGCTTCGTCCCATCTTTCTCTGTATTTCCTGTTCAATTCGCTCGCTCACTGACGGCGCGCGCACGCACGCAGATGACGCCATGGCCATCTTCGTGGCGCTGAGGTCGCCGGAGGTGGAGCTGCTGGGCCTCACCACCATCTTCGGCAACGTCTACACCGCCCTCGCCACCCGCAACGCCCTCCACTTGGTTGTTTTGCTTCCATATCCATCTTTGATCTTCCCATCCCCCACCCCCAACCTGTTTCTGCATCATCATCTTCATCTAATACTACTGTATTTGTTTCAGCTGGAGGCTGTTGGGAGGACTGACATCCCCGTGGCGGAGGGTTCCCATGTAACAATCAAGGTATCACAATGCCACATCCATGCCATAATCGATCAAATTGTAGGCTTTGAAATGATTAATGATTACATATGTACTACTACCTTAGCAAGGGGAAGGGCGTGTTAATTTAATTAGCTAGTAAGTAGTAGTACAATTCAGTTCAGTAATAGCTAACAGGTGGTCTCTTATTTAATTTCGTTGTCTGCGGCACAAAGAAAGCCACCAAGCTACGGATTGCGAGCTTTGTTCATGGCTCAGATGGTCTAGGAAATCAAAACTTTCCTCCGCCAACTGGGAAGCCCGTAGATCAATCGGCCGCTGCGTTTCTTGTCGAGCAGGCAAATCTGTACCCTGGACAAGTTACTGTGGTTGCCCTTGGTCCACTTACCAACCTAGCTTTGGTATGCTTTTCTTTCCTCTATACTACCATGTGCTTGCCCACCTTGCTTTTTTCCTTTAAGAAAAACAGTGCAAACTATTTACATGTCTCGTTTCCTAGGCTATAGATCTTGATCCTTCTTTCCCGAAGAAGATTGGGCAGATTGTGATCCTTGGTGGCGCATATTCAGTTAATGGAAATGTCAACCCTGCAGCTGAGGCAAATGTAATGGAGGCTCTAATCTTTATCTGAAATGGACATTTTCTATTCCTTTCTGGTAACATATTCATGGTCTTGCTTACTGATTGAATATGTTTATATTAACAGATATTTGGTGACCCTGACGCAGCTGATATAGTTTTCACCTCCGGTGCTGATATTTTGGCTGTGGGAATAAATATTACACACCAAGTAGTTCTTTCTGGTAATTCTTGCTGTGCTTGCGATTGATTTTTAGTCAAATATCTGCTTCAGTGAGCTCTGTTTAGATATGTGACTATGCCTTTCATTTTCGTCTAACCTTTTAATTTCCAGTACTGTGTCAGAGCTGATCTGTACTGTTAGTAGCAACAGTTTGTATGCAAGCTAACTACTTGTATTTTGGCATTGAGCAGTTAGGTTGTTTTTAGCAGCAACATTGTAATTGTTGCTTGGTATAATTTACGTGGATGCATCACATCAGTTTGAATCTATAGGATGGTTAGAAGTTGAGTACTTTAGTGCAACACAAGAACTTTCATAATTTGATTAGAACCTACCTCTTATTGCTGCAGATGTTGACCGGGAAAAGCTTGAACAGTCTGATAGCAAATATGCCCGATACTTGAGCAAGATCCTGGGTCTTTATTACGATTACCACAGGGACGCTTACTTCATAAAAGGTCAGTGCCTACCATCATACAAGTTCGTTGGGAAAAAAAAGGTTGCACAGTCTGTAAAAACTTGCTTGAAGAGGGGACGGATCAGGCACCGAGCGATTGTCCAAAGCAGCATATTAGTGACAGACATTGTATGTCAAAAATTGCAGGAGTGTATCTTCATGATCCAGCAACACTTCTTGCTGCGGTAGATCCATCGCTGATGACTTACACGGAAGGTGTAGTGAGGGTGCAGACGGTTGGCATCACAAAGGGTCTCACAGTTTTCGACAATACCAAGAGAAGGTTAGGTCTATACCATATTGCTGCAATTCTTGTCCAAAGTTCGATGAGTAATCTTAGTGTCATTATATCCACCACAGTTGTACAGCTATTGCCTACCAGCACTGTTGCTTATCCAGCAACAACATGTGATTAGATTAGCCTTTGTTGCTGCAACAACCTCCAACTGAACCTTGTTTTGTCATACCACGTACACTATGAGTACCACATTGATGAAATCAATAAGCATTGCCTTCAAAGCCCCTTTGCTTGAATGTGTTCAAGTAAGAGAGATTTTATAATTTGACACTCCTTAAAATGGGCTTTGATTATTTAACATCCTGGTCCACTTTCATTCAGTGAGATGGTCCTACATGTCATCCACACAAGTGTCAATTAAAGCAAATTGGCAACAAAAAAGTGTCATTATCAAATTTGTAATGTGCGCCTACTCCTATATTGATCGATTCGGAATTCGCTGCAGGTATGGGGAGATAACTGCGTGGACCGGTAAGCCAACCGTGAAGGTTGCTGTGACCGTTGATGCTCCTGCCGTTGTGGAGATGATCATGCAGAGGCTTACGACGGATGATTAGCAGCAGCAGCAAGCAAGCAGCCAAGGGAAAACGCTGCCTGCCGCAATGCTCCTGCTACTTGTTTTTGGGATGATGTGGTTCTGTCTTGTTGAACCTTTCTGATCTTATAAAGAAGAGACAATGCTGTATATCCTAAATTCTGAAGAATTTGCTTTACATGATTCGTCGTCGAGGCTGATCAACATCACACAGAACTAGCTAGAAACAGCCCGATGCATTGTACTCCACTGCCAAGTTAATGTAATATAACTGATTCAGCGGTTGACAATCCATTTCAAGTATATGGCCAGAGTTTATACTACAAAGAGTAAATTTCAGAAAGCTAAAATTGTCCAACTGTGGCGCCTATTCTGCATCAAAACCTAAAATCCGCCTCACATACTCCAATTGCTCAAAAAAAAAGAAAGATGCATCACAAAACAACGATAAACATCCTTGGACCCATAAGATCCACTTAAACATTCAAATTCACAGCACAAAGAAACTCGAGCATGCCCCTTTCAACAGTTCATATTAGAGCCCACTGGACGTGTTTTTAGATAGATGAACGAACGAATTCACTAAAACTTAATAGCAATGCTTCACTGCACATACTTGGGATGATCAGAATGATGGCCTTATAGCATAACAGATTAACAGGACTTGCTTCACATATCGAACGATGGATGAGTTGGAATTTTACAACTCCAGTGAATGCACACTTGTTTGCTTCTCACTTCTCAAACATCAATTAAATAGTTATAAAAACTCTAAAAAAAATGAAAACATTTATATACAAGGCAAGCAACAGTAGTGTCACACAAGAGTCCATACTTTCTGTCTTCATCTTCCGTGGCAATAGTACAGATTGGCCAGAGGTACCAGTCCATAACATATTCAGACGAACTGCAACTCTGTAACAGAAGACGCTTTGTTTCCTCAGCATCAACGTTATGACAACATACCAGCAGAAGCATTGTTACACAAAAATTATATTGACATAATTTAATGGAATTTATTCTAGGTTACCGCATATCAATAGAATGAAGCATTACTCCATAAATAGCATAAACACAAACTAAATTGTTATGCACCTCCAAAACAAAGAATGCAACCAACACAGTATATAACCAACTGCAACCCTAGATGAAAATTTAAGTTTATTCTTTTTTTTTGAAGACTAAGTTTATTCTATCCTCCAGTTGTACCAACTAGCAATTGTGTCCATCATTATACTCTTAACTGCAATGTTCACAGAAAAATTCGCTGCTGCAGTATACCTGGAACAGTAAACAAAATACACAAATTAGATTAACCATTTTACCTAGAACTATGGTTGCCTGCTCAATCTGTACGGTTCATGGAAGCATCACCAGTTCAAGTGTGGCCATTTACTTAAATGGTTTGTAAGCATCAATAATTTTTTTTTTGACTGCAATAACAATACTTTGTGGTATTTTACAGACAAATAACACTAGGCAGATGATTGTAAGGTAACAACAGGTTTGCTCTGACACAAAAAAAGAACTCACCATTGACAAAAATCTAAATTAGCATCAAATCATCAATATAAAGGTAAGGTGCAGAACCTAGTGTTCCCCTCTCAAACCTTTGTCATTAACGTTAAGGCTATAAAAAAGCCTCTCATCTGACCCTTCAATAAATGAAGATTTCAAGAGTAATACTTCGAAGGCAGCTTATGAATGAACACTACCGTTTCACCTGCAAAGGGAAAAGCAGCGCCAGGACTCTGCCCATGTGCTTTCAAGGTTGTTGATACCATTATCCGCGTGACTACCACCACTCCACAAGTTTTTGGTTGTATTGGCCCTCTCAAGAATCAAGAACAGTGTTACTTGCGCTAAAATATGGTGCTGTGGGTCTTATTCTGCATCAAAACCTAAAATCCGCCTCAAATATTCCAATTGCTCAAACTCGCCTTCGAGGTTCTCCCACTGCAATTGTTGTATAAAACAAAAACATTAAGATGCATCATAAAACAATGATAAACATCCTTCATCTGCTCAAGGGGCCCACAGAATCCGTTAACACCCAAATTCACAGCATAAAGCAACACAGACGTGTCCCTTCAAACAGTTCAAGAGCACAAAGACCAAGTTTTAAATGGATTGAGGAAGCACAGAAACAAATGCATGTGGTGTTTTCCAGCAATGAACATATGGTGACAGTTTCTAGTGGTTGGTTCTAGTCTCTAGATAATTGCATATGATACTTTGGTAATTCTGTATGGTATGTGCAATTGCAAAATAAATTATAAATCACCAGCAAATTAAAGAATGAATTTAGATCATTTATTACTAGTCGCCATTTCCAACTTTGACTAACCTCTTGATGAGATAAAGAAACTAGGTTCCATCCAGCAGCAGCAATGTAACGTCGTTTGAATGCTGTGTGGCCTAATGGTGTACCTGAAAAATAAGTACATGTTTAACATTAGTTTCTCCTTTGCCACTTCAATAGGACAACAAGACAACAATAGCATGTGGATATACAACAAATAGCACATAAGGATTTAATGCAACAAAAAGGAGCGAGGTGTACCTAAATTCCTTGAGAAATGCGATGGTCCGTCTATTTCAAATGCAAGCTTCTCGTTAACCAACACCGCGTCAACAGTGTAGCCATCA
Source organism: Oryza officinalis (assembly GCA_008326285.1). Classification (NCBI taxonomy): domain Eukaryota; kingdom Viridiplantae; phylum Streptophyta; class Magnoliopsida; order Poales; family Poaceae; genus Oryza; species Oryza officinalis. The sequence goes on along the minus strand of BDMV01000001.1, from coordinate 32,754,399 downwards.
ACTGTATACTCTCTAATCCATTCATGCCCTGTACTACATAGGAGACGCCCAACCTCCTTTTGAAATGAGGAGGTCATCTTCTGATTGAACCGTTTGCTCCTTCCAGTTTTTGTTAAATTCTCTTCAAGATCACCTCGTAAGCACATAACAAGATGCGGGTATTCAAGCTTCAAAGACTGATTTGCAAGATAAACTTGTGAAACAAACATCATATCTTCTCTATACTGATCTGAGATTTTCTGCTCTTCAAATTGACTTAGAGTTTTCCAGATCCCCGAGAAGAACGGACGGTCCATTTGGCCTAAAACAGCATAGGACCAAGCAATATTTCCAATCTGATCTCGGGTAAAGTTCAGAGCATAGGCATTGCTACTGTTTTCCAGGCTAGAAACTTCTCTGGCTGAGCTCTGCAACATGCCAGGTACTACATCATGTAGATGGCAATCAAAACTAGGAGCATCCTGGCAAGCAGTATCAAGTGCATCGAGCAGAGGATAAGGACACTCGTTAAGAGAAGCGCATCCCCACAAGAACTGAGCGATCTCTTGCTCCTTGAAGGTGTACACTAGTTCAGCTGCTCTCCGAGTCAATGCTGAGAAAAGGTCCGGTGCTGAGTGGCGCATGGAAGCGAATGATCCGGCTACATTGGCAGCATTCTGTGCATTGAAGCCGTCAACCTTGGTGATGGCCACTTGGGCAATCCTATCCATCTCCGGCAAGTAGAGGAGGTCACCCCCAATCTTGGACAAGGCCCAGGAGATGTTGGAAACACCCTGCGGCGAGCATTCCGGCAGGGCCACCATTGCCAGCCCCACGAGCATGGACATGTCCCTGCTGCGTGCGAAGGCGAGCCGGTGCGTCTGTGTCATGGACACTGCCTCCATGTTCTTGGCGATGCGGTGAAGCGCGGTGGCGATGTTGAGCGGCGTGAGCGGCGAGGGGCTGAGGCCTTTGGCGACGGCGGCGACTACCTCGGCGGTGAGCGTGAGCACCTCTTCGGCGGTGCGAGCCTCGACGATGGACCTGTTGAGGGACACCTCCTGGCTCCTGTTGGACGGCCCGGCGGGTGAGAAGGCGGAGAGCGTCTGGATGAACTGCTCCCTGTTCCTCTGGCGCTTTTCGTCGAACATGCCGTCGGCGAACTGCGCGACCCTGAGCTCGAGGTCGTCCAGCTCACCCCCTCCTGCCAGGAGGGCCTCCAGATCGTCGGCTTCCTCCTCGTCCTCATCGTCGGTGTCGCGAGGAGGCTTGGGCTCGGCAGGCTTCTTCTGCTTGATGTTCGTTTTCTTGGGTTGCTTCTTCTTTTTGTTCTTCTTCTTCGGCGAGGCCACCATGCGCTGGAGCGAGGGGGAGAGGCCACGCGCCTCGATGGAGCGGAGAGCGGAGCGGCGCGCGCGGACGCACCAGTCGTTGGTCTCGGCGGGGAGGGGGAGGTCGAGGTCGNGTCGAGGTCGTCGTCCTCTTCTGCTCCCGCGTCGGCTTCGGCCTCAGCTTCCGCTTCCGCGCCCAGGAAATCGAGCTGCCATTGCGGCGTGGCGCGGCGGCGGCATGCGGGAGGAGCGAGCTTCTTGGGCTTCGCCGCAGCAGCGGCGGCGGCGGCGGCGGGAGGGAGTCTGGAGACGGAGAAGGCGATGGCAATGCTGACGCCGCCTCGGGTGAGGGGAGGAGGGAGGAGGAGAGCGACCTCCATTGCTCGCCGCCGGTGAGACTGCGAGGAATGCAGGGACGATGGATAAGGGGATAAATTGGGACGAAAAAAGCTTCCACCTTTTCCAAAACCATATCTTCCTCAGAAACAAAAATCAAAGAACGAATCGACCGAAAACCGATAATAAATAACGAAAATATGAAACTATACAATCTTATATTTAATTTTACATAACTATATAATATGATGAAATAAATTAAAGATTGCACTTTGTAAATTATGAATTGTCTTTTCTTAACCTTGTATTTAAGAAAGGATTTATTTGAAGAGTTGATAAGCCTCTAAGCAAAGAAATGAACCAAAAACTTTGTTAGGTTTAGAAATTCGGGAATTACTAGAATATAAAAAACGATCAGTATATAATAAAATCATTTTCATTTTCATTAATCATTATTATCGCTAACCATTTTCCATATTGTTTAGTCTGTCAAATTGAAAACGAGTGTAAGTTAGTTAAGAATTTCCACGACCATTTTTCATATCTGAGCCATCCATTGAAAAGCGGACGCCTGTGATTACCTTGAATTTTTTTCAATTAAAACATCATCTTTTTCCTCTCTTCTTGACCTCTCGTTGGATGGGTGGAGTCTCCGTGCTCCAGCAGTCTTCGAGACCGCGATGCCGGCGACCGTCAAGGGCCCAACGCATTCAAGGGTCTCATTCGGTTGATATGTCCTTAAAGCATAAATATTATATCATGTCTAATTAATTTAGATTAATCAACTAAAAAGTCAATTGATAAAAAGACAAAGTTAACTATGATTAATAATATTAACAGAAAATATGTAACAATTATCCATCTTTCACATATAATATCAACTTTGTCTATTTAGAGCAAAATAAGCGTCTCTCTAAAACAAATAATATTTCTCTCTTAGTTTGTTTTTCCTAAGTGCTAGGTAGCGTCCATTAATTAATAAAGTAGATTCAATTAATTTTTAGCTTTCTACTAACTTGCATATTACAATTTATTGTAAATTCCAGCGTATGAAAATCATTAGCACAATGCATTTTACAAATATAATAATAGATACAATTTAATAAGAGATTAATTTATTAAAAAGGGTCTCAAATTTTTTGTTGCCTTAGAGCATCACCAAGAGAATGACTAAATCTCATCCCCAAAAATTTGATTATGCGAATCCTAAATAGAATTTAAGGTGTGAAAATAGTTGCCTCTTCAATAGATTGGGTAAAATGAACTCCCTAAAGCACAAAAGTGGGCCCTGTAAAAAACTATCAACAGAATTAGTTTTTCCTCTTCCTCCTGGGACACTCCACTTATTGGTATCGACAAAGGCACGCGATCAATAGCCGTGCCCCTTTGCATCGCCGCCACCCCCTCCTTCCTAACCATAGCCATCGCTCCGTCCAAATACATCATAGCAGCATTCAGCAGCAGGAGACAATAGCCAACTTTAACAACAACAAAAATTAGCAACATCAGCACACACATCCAGCTGCACATATTCAGCAGCATCAACATTATCAGCTAGTAGCAGATTGTCAGCAGGAGCAACAATCAACAGCACCAAACAACAGCAGCAATATCATGTCAAGATAAGCCACAGTAGCACCACAACAATGCAGCTAGTACTGGGACGGCAGACCAAATCGCGGTGGCGGTGGAGCTTGGGGGATTGGTGGTGGTTGCATGGAAAAGTGAGACAGAGAAAGGTCCTTCGACGCGAGGGAGCTAGGCACAGTTGGAAGTGCCAGATGCGGGGAAGATGAAGCCGACGCCGGAAACCCTCGAGCCGCCGGTGGGTGCAAGTGCCAAGAATCATCGGGCAAGAGCATTTTCGCCTCTCGTGCGGGAACGAGAAGAAAGACGTGGGAGCGCGAGATTGGGAGTGGCAGAGGAGCGCTCTCTTGTCCTCAAATCAATCGAGCGAGGATTACGGGGATGGGAACTCCAAAACATGTGCAGCGAAGTAGAGGATCTGTTGGAGCAGTTTTTTGGACTAAAATCCCTCCAAATCAGTTTTGGGAATGAAATAGGAGGACTGTTGGTGATGCTCTTAGGAGCTCCAATATATGATGAACGGCCCTGGCCAAAGGCGGGTTGTCGAGAACACGGCGACGGTGTCACGAGATCCAGCCGGCATTTATCGAGGTAGGCACGCGGCAGCGCCAAGGTCGAAGCGCCGAGGTCATGGAGCGTTCATCGAGGCGACATGATCCGACGAGAGCTATACCGGCATCTCGGCTAATAAGAGCGTTCGTTCATCGACAGCAAGAAACCCCAACAAGAAAACCAAGGAAGACGGGCAACCTTGGTGGCTTGGTGCTCGGTGCTTGTTGGCTGGAGCAAAATAGAGGAAAGAAAATGCTGGAGGAGGAAGAAGAAATCACAACCGTTCCTTTCAGATAGACGGACCAGATTAGCGCTAACGCACAAAACAGTGTAGCTCTGCAGTCTCCACACTAATGCAGAGGATCCACGTGCGCATCTTGGCCGTCCAAGTAGAATCTAACGTCTGGGATTGCTGGACAGTCCGATTCCTGAAATACATTGGAGAGCCAGCACAAGATCATCCACTACGAACGGCATCAAGCGGCGGCCGATGAGTTTAGAACTATACTTTTTTTTCCGTGCTTGAAAATACCTACAAATCTTAAGTCATGGTTATTTCGTGCATAATGCCTAAAAGAGACTGCCCTGCCAGACGTCACTTTTTTACAACTCCATCTTCCTTCTTTGATATAACACAAACAATGTTTGGCATTTTAATCAAGATTTGCAACACGCACGTCGTTGTGTCGATGACATAGAAAGTGTGGACTAAACTACCGTGCTTATTTTTCCAAAGCCGAAACTATCCACAAGATGAGAACAATCTGTCGACAAGATAAATACAATCATACGAGTAGAGCAAACATGAAAAAAAAAGGGAGAAAAATTACTAGTTCTGCCATGATAAGAAATACTAGTACTCCTCGATGCAGAACCGATAAATGACACGGCATGATTTCACTTGGTTCTACAGAAAAAAATAGACAACTCGGCACCGCTAGAATAAAACTGGCACCAGCAGAGACATTCCACAGGCTTAATTTAATTTTCTTTCGTCCGGAACTAGTGACAGTGCATTAGGAGTTCAGGAAAGACAAACACATACTGCAGTATCATAACTAGATGCATTCAACTTTCAATGCTCTGAGCCAACAAAGATAGGGCATGTTCTAATTCAAAACTGCAAACAAACTGTAGCCGACTCAACCACCAAACATGACAGGCAGTAAGGGTTGAAGATCCATGGATCTGTTCAGGGGGTAACAGCAACTGTTCCGGCCACTTGGTCCAGATCACGCCTTCCCTGGGAGGTGATGAGCCTTCCACTGCAGTTGATCAGCACAACACACAGATTAGCACACGATCATCGCTATAAAACAGGAGATGTGCCTAGAAGTAAATCATGAAGCACTTGTGATTACCCCTTAGGGTCGACATCAATGATGCCCATCTTCTGCAGCTGCTGAAGAATGTTACGTGAGATAGCGCCACTGCTCTTGCAGAAGTGCGGGGGGCGTGAGCCGTTCCTCTGGCGGCCACCGTAGATCTTCTGGAAGCCACCCACACCAATACCCTGCCTCAGGTAGATCTTCCTTGCAATTGAGGCTACAGAAAACAAGCAACAAAGTCACAATCATATTAACAGTGCTATGGTCAGATCCCTCGCTGTGATTCCTTAAAAGAAAGTGAAGGGTCAGGCATTCATGTTCATGAAGGAATATGAATGCTGTAAAAAAAGAGGGTACTCACCAGCCCTCGTGTAGTACCAGTCCGGATCATAAGGAGGGAGCTCCTTGAACCTCGCAGTTTTCACGATGTCAACCCACTCGGGGAGCTCCATCTAAAAGAGAATTTTAATTGTCAAAACTTAGAACAAGGAACATACACAAAGGTCAAAACTTAGAACAAGGAACCTCGCAGGCAAGGAACAAATATTTTCCAATCGTAGTTATAATTTGCCGGTAACATAATTACAAAGCTTTGTTTTTAATAGAATCAAGAGCGCTAACTAAAGTTCGCAGCACAGCGCAACAAAGAATATATTTAACATAAAACTAAACAGAATAAATAATTCATGTAATTTGTGACCAGCGTGAATATTCCACAGCAAGCAGCACGCAAGGACTTCATGCAACACTAGTCAACATCATCACCACAATATGAACAACTTTTTATGAATAACTTGAAACATTTTTAGGCATGCTTAACCAACAATAATCCACATCTTCAGAACAAGTGGTATTTAGATAACTCAACAGAACAAGTAAAACACAGTACGAACCGGTAAACAGATACTCAAAGGTTGCATAACACGAGGAGCTCCCGGCCCGGCAACAAACTATGGTCCAACTAGGGTCGAGATCTCAATACAGCCTCACCCACATACCCCAATCATGAAAAAATCTACATATACGGCATCGAAATAAAAACTTGAACGGGAAATGAAAGGCGCCTCTCTTGACATAGATACACTAAGCAACGGCGCATCAACATCAACGTAACGAACAGATCGGATGGTTGTCCCTAAGCCGCAGTAGCAAAAGGAAACCGTGATTGCATCCGCACAAGCTTAGCAACACCAAATCTCCATAGGGATCTACCAAGAACTCGGCCTCTGGCGCCGGATCTGCGTGGAGCGTAAGGGAAGGGCCTGGTTGATCGTTTACCTTGCCGGAGCGCTTGAGGTGGGCGGAGTAGGCCTTGACGAACTCATGAGGGTTCACGTCCTTCACCGTCCTCGCCGTCGAATCCGCCATCCTACCGCCGCCGCCGCCGTGGGGGAGGAGAGGAGAGAGGAGGGAGTGAGGGTGCGGCTGCTGAGGGCTAGGGTTTTGTGGAGGAGCGGGTGGGAGCGGATTTATACAGCGGCGGTTTGGTTGCGGGGCGTTGGATGGTGGATGGACGGCTGAGATGGCCTGAGCGGGTGGGTCTAGGGTTCGCGGGTGGTTTGGTTTGGGCTGGGGGTGGTGTACATGGGCTGAGTTGGGCTCCTCATGACTCCTCTGGGATTACGTCTCTGCAATAAGTTCACTTCAGATCCCTCAACGTCGAGAGTTTAAATTGTGTGCTTGAACGGCAACACTAGATATCATATAACGTGTCTCTCAACATACAATATCGGAGTACCTGGGATCTCAGAGTAGCATTGTGCCTGATTTTGGTTGATATGACGAGTTGACTGTAGTCAACCCTATGAGTTGGCATGAGACCCATGTGAACCCTACATGTCAATCACATAAAAATATAAAAGAAGAAACCTTCTCTACTCCCTCTATCTCCCTACTAGCGCACAGTGCACCTCTCTCTCCATCCCAATCCCCAGCAACGGGGTGCGAGGAGGCAAAGGTCGAGGATAGCGGGCCCGAACGCCACTAGGGAGGTCAAGGAGGAGGGATCGTTGAAGCAGGTGGGAACGGGGAGACGGGGCCGAGGATGGAGCGAGGGTGCGGCAAGGTAGGCCGAGGACAAGGCAGACGATGGCCGATCCATACCGTCGGCTACCACCTCCTTTCTCACGCCACCTCAGTCACAGCAAAGGTTTGTGCCGCCCACATTGCTCGTGAGAGAGGAGTCGAGGCAGTCGCTCAAGCTTGATGACACCGCCCACCGCCCTTTTCCTTGTCACCCATCGCCCGCTTGTCGTCGCTGACGGAGCGTGAAACTCCTCACCGGGAGACCGTGCAGGTCCCCCTTTGTCGGTTCGGCCGGGGGCGCAAGGTGAAATTCTTAGCCCCTGATCTGTGGGATCTCAGCGAGAAAAACGCATGCACGCAGGCGATTTAGACAGGTTTGGACCGCTAAGAAGCGTAATACCCTACTCCTGTGTTCTGGTAGATCTGAGAGTGTGATGGAATCTAGAAAGAGTCCAGCCAGCCAGAGTCAAGCCCGCCCCCTCTTTTCTTAGGCCTGGGCCTTCTTTTATATGGCAAGGGGCTACCACATGGGCCACGAGCTGCCTAAGAAAGAAAGTATTCTTTTACATTTAGGGCTATCCTATCGCCGGAAGCAGCCTCTGACAGACGTCGCAGCACACCTTCGCTCGGTCAATCGACCCTTCCTGGGGGACGCCCATTTCAACCTTAATTAAATGGCGGGTGACTTCTGCGTCTCGCCTGCGCCGGAATTGGGAAAGCATCTAACCGGAGCTGACATACCAACTCTGGGAGTTGGCATACCAACTCCGGCTGAGAGACGAGAGATTGAGGGCTCTCATCATTCTGATGGGACGGGGCATGGCGTGCAGCAGGCCACCTGGTACGCGCGGCGCACAGGCATCCTGACACCACCTAACCCGCGATCTAACCGGTCTGCGATCGGTCACGCACCGTGACCGGTCACAGACCGGATATGCACGCGCCACGACGCATTAAATGCGGCGCAGTGCGCCCGTCTGGACCGCCACAAATGTGGTTAGGTGGGCTCCGTCGAGCTCACCTAACCTGCGCTCGTGGCACCAAAGCCACAGGGGGTCGAGGCGCCCCAGGCCTCGGGGTAGAAATGGGAGCGGCCCGACCCCGGGGGGAAACCGGGAGGGCAGCCGCCACGTCATCCTCGGGCCCGACCCCCCCTGGGGGAATGGGCCACATGGATCCCTGTGGCCGCCCTTCCCTTTGGTCTCGATACCCCCGGTCCCATGTCACCGACAGTAGCCCCCGGCGTTACGCCTGGGTGGCCACACTCGGGGGGGGGGGGGCATCCAGGCTTGATGCCACCCCTTGGGCCTGGTGACAGGTGGGACCGGTCTCCAAAGGCGGGCAGGACTCCTACGGTCGTGAGCCGCGCATATCGGTGAAGAATGCCAGTCGACATTAATGAGCGGTCTCCTTGTAACCGCAACATTACTCGAGGCAGCGCGCGGATCGGGACACGTCGGTCCGTTTTGCCTGGGGGTGTGATGATGGCGCTTTCGCGGTAACCGAGCGCGATTAATGCGCACACGATCTGCCCCTCCTCAACCGCCACGGTCGCACGGCTGACGCGTGCGCCGTAAGGGGGCGAGTGGGGTTAGTGGAGGCGTGGGCGCGAGAAACGAGGGGGCAAGGAAGTGGGCGCGGGAAACGAGGAGTCGAGCGCAGTGGAGGCAAGGGCATAAAAGGCGCTGAGGAAGGGATTCGTTTCCTTCCTCTCGCCACCTTTTCCTTGCCTTTGCCATTCGTGCTCTGGCTCTCTCGTTTCTCTCGCCTTACTCTCGCCACACGCTCTCGTCCTCAAGCTCCCCCTCCGCCGGCGCCATGACATGGAGCTCCGCGCCGCTTGATGGCAGCGTGCTACCGCCTTCTCGCATCATCTGCGAGAGGCAGGCCGGGCTGCCACGCCGGTTCATGCCGGAATCTGCCACCCGGGAGGTGGTCGCGCTGTGCGAGGGACGCCCGGCGCCGCACTACCCAGAGCGGTCCGTTTTCTTCCTCTCCTTCGCCATGGCGGGCTTGATCCCGCCATTCTCCACCTTCTTTATGGACGTTCTAGAGTTCTACGGTCTCCAAATGGCGCACCTCACCCCCAACGCGGTGATGACACTGGCCATCTTCGCACACCTGTGCGAGATGTTCATCGGGGTGCGCCCATCCCTTCGGCTGTTTCGGTGGTTCTTCACCGTGCAGCCGGTATCGCCGCCGACGGTGGTCGGTGGCTACTACTTCCAGCCGCGGGGGCAGGTGTTGAACCGCTACATCCCGTGCGTCCTTCGTAAGAAGTGGGACGACTGGAAGAGCGATTGGTTCTACACCCCCCTCCCCGACGAAGTGCGCCTCCGACTCCTGAGCCAGCCCCCAGCGCAGGCGCCAAGTTGGCGGGTGACGGTGGATCTGGGGGACGGCTACGACACCGTCCTAGACCGCCTGGCGGGCCTGCGAACCCAGGGGCTCACGGGGGCCATGGTGTTCGGCGACTACCTTCGCCGCCGGATCGCGCCGCTCCGGCGACGCGCCCGGGGCGCCTAGGAGTACACCGAGACCGAGGACCTCCTGAGGACCCACCAGGGGCGCAAGTGGGATTGGGACCCCGAGGACTTCAGGATGGTGGTCCAACGGGTGCTAAACCTTAGCTCCGTGGAGTCGTCCCTCATCCCTCGGGGGATCCTTCCCCTCTGCAGCGACCCAGAGCGCGCCAATATCCTGGCCATCATGCAGGTGGTCGGGGCGTCGGGGGATCGGGCCCCCCGAGGCCATGATGGCGCGGGCGGCAGCCGCAGAGGGGATCAATCTACCCCCGGAGGGGGCCATGCTTCTGGGCCCCGCGGCTGGGGTTCAGGGGGCAGCCGCCCTACCGACGCCAAGGGGAAGAGGAAGCAGGAGGCGACTCCTCCTCCATCTCTTCCCCGAGGGGGCGGGGTGGTGCGTGTCAGCGGCAAGCGCCCGGAGGACGCCGCACCGACGCCCCAGCCCGAGGGGGAGCGGAAGAAGAAGCGGCTTCGCAAGATGGGGGAGATCGAGCCGTGCAGGGGGAGCCTCATCACGCCCCCGAAGTGGTCGTTTAGCCGGCCACCCCGCAGGTTCGACCTCTCACCCACAGCGACCACACTCTTATTCCCAAACCCCCAGGGCTCGTCTTTACTTATCTCTTTCTGTTTCGTGTTTTTCTTTTGCCTCAGCGAGATCCCGTCCTGCCCCACGCGTCACTCCAAGGCCGGCCGGCCCGCGAGCAACGAGGCCGGGGAGGCGGCGGCCGCGGAGGCTCAGAGGCGGGAGGCCGACCTGCAGGAAGCCGTAGTCCGCCTACGGGAAGCTCAAGAGGCCGCTTGGGAGACGGCCCGAGTCCGCCAGGCCGAGGAGGCTGCTCGGGAGGTGGCCAGAGTCCGCTGGGCCGAGGAGGCTGCCCGGGAGGCCGAGGCGGCGCGCGCGCACGAGGCGTCAGCGGCTGAGGCTGCCACCCAGGTCCCCGACCCGACTGCGCCCAAGGCGGAGGCCGCCACCGAGGCCGCCCGTGACGACGCCGAGGGGGCGCACCCAGGGCCCGACGCCCCAGGCAGCGCTGAGGATGAGCCGGCCTCGGGAAAGACCCCCGAGGCCAACACATCGACCGGCGAGCCGAGCCGGACTTCACCACCACAGAGGTGGCCTTCCCCTCTTTCCTCCGCCACCTCGCTGAGCGCGGAGCCCCTCCTGCAGGCCTTGGCCGCGGCCAACAGCACGGTGCTGGACGGGCTAAGCGCCCAAATGCAGGCCCAGCAGGCGGAGCGGGCGGAAATCGACGCGGCGTGGGCGCGCGTCGAGGAGGGACGGCGCTCCGTGGAGGCCATGGTAGAGGCCGGCCGTAAGGCGCACAGCTTGCACACCTCGTAGCTCGAGGCTCGTCGCAGCACCCTGGCAGAAATCGCCCGGGAAGTGGAGGAGGAGCGGGAGACCGCCCTCATCGCCACCGCCGTGTTCGACGGGGCGCGGGACGACCTCCGTCTCCAATACAGGAGCCAGATGGTGGAGATGGAGGAGAAGCTCGACGCCGCCCGTGGAGTCCTCGACGCCGCCCGGGAGCGGCGGGCGGCGGAGATCGAGGCGGCGACCCGCCAGCGCGAGGGGGCCCTAGAGGCCCGAACTATGGCGCTGGAGGAGAGCCTTGCTACGCTCGGGGGGCGGGCCTCGCGCTTGCTCGCGTAAGAGGCCGCCGTGCGCCGGCGGGCCGAGGCCCTTGACCTCCGTGCCCGGGAGCTGGAGGCGCTGGTGGAGCGCGCCCGCGCCCTGGACGCGAAGGAGGCGGCGCTGGTGGCACGCGAGACCGCCGCCGCCACACGGGAGGCGACGCTAGCGGCGCACGAGGCTGCCTCCGCCGAGCAGGAGTCCGCACTCCGCCTCCGCGAAGATGTGCTCGCCGAGCGGGGGCGAGCCCTCGAGGAGGCCGAGGCCGCGGCGCAGCGGCTGGCGGACAGCCTGCTCCTCCGCGAGGCGGCGCGGGAGGAGCAGGCGCGTCGCAATCTGGAGAGCGCCCGCACCGAGAGGGACGCGCTGAACCAGCGGGCCTCTAAACACGAGGTGCGGGCGAGGGAGCTGGACGCACAGGCGCGCAGCGGCGAGGCAGTCGCAGGCCACGGCGATCTGGCCGCCCGCCTCACAGCCGCCGAGGACACCATCGCCGAGCTGCAGGGCGCCCTGGACTCGTCCGCCGGGGAGGTTGAGGCCCTCCGGCTAGGGCTGGGCATTCGGTTTAAACCGAGGATTCGGTTCGGTTCAGCTCGGTTACATGGAGTTCGGTTTTCGAAAGAACAAGAACCGATCAGTTTTTGTAAATACTAGATACCGCTAAATTCGGGTTTGGTTTTTTTGGTTCGGTTTTCGGTTTTTACCAACAAAACCGATCTCTACACAGCTCAGTAAAAAACACATCCAGAAGACCAGAACAACATTTTAACATAGTACATAGAAACAAACAAAGTAAAAACATAGTACATACTACATAGTCCTGATGCTGCAATTTACCATACAAACGAACATTCACCACACATCCATAGCCATAAACATTCACAAAAATGGTGCCGGCTGCATGCTGCTTAGGGCTCCTTGCTTCACCCAATAGTGCTGGCTGTCATGCCATGTGTGTTGCTTGCTTTGCTGTTGCCTGGAGTGGAGAAGAAGAAATACTCAGCTGCTAGTATATATACTCAATCAGTTGGTTAGGAGGAGAATTATATATACCTTGCATACTGCTGCTTCTTTCAACTAAGAAATAAACTAACAATTTTAGGCCTTGGTAGCATTAGTGTCCTCTGTAATGTCTTGGCCAACAAGTTCTATGCATAAGAAGAAACATAGTTAATATAAATAATAAACTAACATAAGAAGTAAACTAATTGCATCTTAAAATGTTTCACCTTCTTCAAGCTTGGACAAATCTTTGGCATTTTCTTCAACACTAATAGAGTTGCAACCACGAAGCCAGTCATTTGCACAAATTAGGCGCTCAACCATTGTTGGTGTTAGTGAGCTCCTAAAGTCATCTAGTGTTCTTCCACCTGCACTAAAGGCTGACTCAGAAGCGACGGATGAGATGGGGATTGCAAGGAGATCACGGGCCATACAAGATAGCAATGGAAGCCTAGTTGAGTTGTCCTTCCAATACTTAAGGATGTCAAATCCTTTTGTATCCTCCTCATTGTCTTCTGAAAAGTACTTGTCTAGTTCAGATTTGGCAATGCTCCTTGAAGCTCCATTGTTGCTCATTTGTTGTGCAACTATAGACCTCATGAGCCTCTTGCTTGTTGATAGTGATCCCTGAATATCATTAGGTGCTGCTGCCGGCTCATTAGGAGTATATATTTCTTTGTATTCATGAAATAGGGAATGAAAGGAATTGACCACTGTTGTCCACAATTGCTCTCCTATTTCATCACCAAACATGACCATAGTTGCCATCTTAATGTAACTATTAAGTTTATACCTTAGATCCAATGCTACATAGAAGAAAACAATTAAATTCAGATTTTGAACCCCCGGCCCTATCTCTCTCCAATATTTTTGGTACTTCAGTAGCATTCTCTTACCCATCTCTGCACACAACAAATCCTCACTGTTGCACCACTGTCTCAGCAAAACAACTACATCAGCAATTTCATGGAAGAATGTGTGAGATGTTGGACGACTTGTTGCTGAAACATGAAGAGTCAGTTCATAGAAATGTTCAAGAAATTCAGCCATCTTCCTAGCTTTATCCCAATCTGATTTTTCAGGAACTCCTGGCCCATCATGACCTTCTAAATCTAGCTTGTAATATGGGTCTTCATCACTGTACCTTTCAAATGCCTTCTCATATTGCTGGGCAATATTAAGCATATGGTAGGTTGAGTTCCACCTAGTGCAAACATCTAGTGTCAAAAATGCTTTGGTTTGTACTTTTGCCAACTCAGCACATTTCTTAAATTTTGCCAACCTAGCTGGTCCGGCCTTGACAAACTTAACAGCAGCACGAACACGGCAAATGGATTTATTGATTTCTTTTAAACCATCAGCCACTATCAAGTTGATAATATGTGCAACACATCTCATATGAAGGAACTCCCCTTCAGCAATGCATCCTTTTGATTCATTCAATACCCTCTTCATGTATTTAATTGCATTATTGTTAGCACTAGCATTGTCAACCGTTATTGACAAAACTTTATCAATTCTCCACTCAGATAAGCAATTCTCTAAAGATTTCCCAATATCCTCCCCTCTATGCCCCTTTACTAGGAAGAAGCCTATGATTTTTTTATGGAGCTTCCAATCATTGTCAATAAAATGTGCAGTGACACACATGTAGTTTTGGTTGGTGTTAGCAGTCCATGTGTCTGTTGTGAGGCTAACCCTCTCACAATTTTCCTTCAAAAATTTCTTAAGCTTCAATCTTTGCACATCATACACTTTGACACATGCTCTAGTGGTAGTTCTTCTAGATGGCAAAGTAAACCGTGGACATGCTTTAACCAAAAACTTCCTAAGACCTGGACGTTCACTTAAGACAAAAGGTTGTTCATCTTCAATTATCATTTCAGCAAAACTATTCCTCAAGTCTTCAATATCAAATTTCCATGTGGAACAAGTACCAACACTACTACCACCACTTCCAGGAGTAATTTGCAAAGTGCGTTGGTTATCAATTACTGGCTTGTTAGGATTCTTTTTGCAGATTTTCAAGTGATTTTTCATAGATGATGTACCATTTGTCCTAGGGTCACAACGAAACAACTTTTGACAGTATTTACACTTAGCTCTCTCCTCTCCATTGGAAATTTTTACCTTGCTGAAGCTGCCCCATACATCAGATCTTGGAACAATAGCCTTTCTTTTCTTTTCTTCTTCCTCCATGGCTGCATGTTCATTCTCCGTGGCTGCTTGCTCCTGCTCCTCTTCATCCTTGTGCTCCTCTAACCATGCAGCAACTTCCCTCTCCACTATCTCTTCAGTGTCCTCCATCTAAAAAAAATATTTACAAATTACAAGCCAAAATTGAGGCAGCAGCAGGCAACATCAGAGGCAGCTTACATTGGAGGACTCCTCGGTTGTTGCTGCCGTCATATAAGCAACAGCAGAGGCAGCGCAGAGGATGGGGGACAGAGGGAGGACGACGCGGCGAGCCGGCGAGGATGGTGGACAGAGGGAGGACGGCACAGCGAGGATAGGGGGGTGTCGGCAGCGTCGCGCGAGATGGCGGGGTGTCGGCGGCGACGGCGTGGGATGCGTGAGACTGTGAGAGACAGGGTGGCAAGGGGAGAGGGCGCGGTGGCGGCAAGGGGATGCGTGAGAGAGGGCGGCGATGCCGGCGAGGGGAGAGGGCGGAGGGGATGCATGAGAGAGAGGGCGGAGCGGCGGCGTGGGATGCGTGAGAGAGAGAGGGCGGCGA
Organism: Oryza officinalis; assembly: GCA_008326285.1. Lineage (NCBI taxonomy): Eukaryota > Viridiplantae > Streptophyta > Magnoliopsida > Poales > Poaceae > Oryza > Oryza officinalis. The sequence goes on along the minus strand of BDMV01000001.1, from coordinate 32,739,367 downwards.
CGCCGGCGAGGGAAGAGGGCGGAGCCGCGGAGGGGATGCGTGAGAGAGAGGGCGGCGACGGCGGCATGGGATGTGTGAGAGAGAGGGCGGCGGCGGCGGCGTGGGATGCTTCACAGCTTCAGGGGAGATTGGGAGAAGGCGGCAGTAGGTTAGGGTTAGGGTTAGAGAGAGGAAAGGCCCATGGGCCGGCTGGGCGGCTAGCGGTAGGGTTGTGGCGCCCGGTTTGGTTTTTTCGGGCGAACGGTTTTCATACAACTAAAACCGAAGCCGATCCGAATTATGCGGTTTATGCTAATCTTTGAACCGAAACCGAACCGAATTACCGAAAAACCGAAAAATTCGGTTCGGTTCAATGCGGTTCGGATCGGTTTTTGGTTTTTGGTGTTTTTTTGCCCAGCCCTACCTCCGGCTGTCGAACAAGGTGGGGCCCGGCATGCTTCGGGACGTCGTCTCCCGCCTCGATTGTGCCGGGCGTCAGGTGGGCATCTGGAGCGGGCGGTACGCAAAGTACGCCGCCAACCAAGGGGGCCTCGCCCAGCGCCTCTCGGAGATGGCCGGGGACCTTGAAAAGCTCCCCGAGGAGATCGAGGAGACGATTAAGTCTTCCTCAAGGGACCTCGCCCAGGGGGCGGTGTAGCTCGTGCTGGCGAGCTACCAAGCCCGGGACCCCGACTTCTCCCCGTGGACGGCGCTGGAAGAATTCCCCCCAGGAACCGAGGCCAACGCGCGCGCCCAAGTCCAGGATGCCGCCGGTCAAATCGTCCACGGCTTCGAGGGGACGGCCCCTCGGCTCGTCTTCGCCCTCGACTCCGACGAGGAGGAGGACGGCGACGATGGTGCCGACGATGACAGCGACGGCGAGGCCGGCGACCCGGGTGCGTCGGTGTGAGCCCCCGGGCCCCCGCGTATCTTAATTTTTTATTCCTTCATCTTCTGAGGCCTTTGAGCCAATGCTTGTACAAACTGGCTTCATTTTATCTGCAATCAAACAAGATTTTAATTTCTATGTTAGCTATGCTTGCTATATACGCGCGATAAGGATGGTCTGTGTCGCGATCCTTTTGTATCTTGGCTTGAGCGAGGGCTCGTGCTCGGGCCCCAGCCTCAAGCGGCGCGGGTTGGAGCTAGTGCCTGGGGAGATCCGCATGTCGAGACTAGCTAGGCCAGGAACACGGTGACCGAGGGTTATTGTGGGCCCCCGGTTTTGTATACCGGAAACCCTATGTGTATTACAATACCATTCCCTGGATCAGTAGATGGTACACACATGGCACAGTTGTATATCACAAGCTGACGTCGTCATACAGGTCTTACAATCTATTAATAATACAAGGATAGCCCAACTGGGATCCGAATAGACCAAGCATGGTCGACAACAACACAAAATACCAACACAAATAAATGAGGTAGCGGAAGCGAAGCAGCGATGGTCCATTTTATCCCACACGCATCGACTGGTGAACCTAGGTCCCTATTCCGTCGTCCTTGGTAACTCCTTGCCAGCACAGCACATGCACAGATCGACACCAACACCTTTTTCTAAAAAAAATTTAAATAAGCAAGAGTGAGTACCAACCGTACTCAGCAAGCCACCACTACAGAATGCATATAATGTTCAGAGGGGTTCAAGGATGGCTTGGTTTATTTGCATAAATCTAGTTTTCACAATTATTTCACAAACCTATGCCATAACAGTTTTAACTGAAAACCACGTTAAGTTGAAGTTGTCATTAACCTGCGAGGGTTCATCCACCTTCCCCAAGCCTCGCTTGGTCTGGTTTACCCTCGCATCTAATTTCCACAGTTTTAACTACTACGACCTTTTTGCACATTAGGCAAGGTCACACCTTCCATGCCCATCCTATTTTAAGCAATATTACAAATTGTCGAGGCTAGTCAAGACTAATACAAGTCCCGGCGCTCATTAACCGTGAGCACGACTATTCGAATAGCTTAGTTTACTCACACTGCAGTGGATGTACGCTTTTAATCCCACACTTCGTGACGCACCCAACACATGAGACTTGTCACGACCCGGTTTTTCAGTTACCCTCGCATGGCGGCACCCGCTCCAAGGACTATGAATCCCTATTGCACCCCCGGCGCCACATTCCTACCTCGAGCCGGTTGTGAGAGGAGTCCTGGCGCTCCCAAGATTGAAGGTTACATTATACATATATAAAGCTTGACGTCATTAAACCACACACTTCCACATTTCCATACTGATATCCAGAACCTACCATGTCTGGGGTGCCACCCCACGAGAATAACCTAGTCCACCGGGTCTATCCCCACTCAAGAAGTGTGGTCGTACTCGGTTCGTTTCTTGCTTAGCTTCTTGACTCGGTCCTTAACTAACTAGGGTCGGCGGCTTACCGTTCCCAGAACCACCCATATTCTATCCGTGCCGCCCCAGTCGAAATCACTTTTGTTTAATTAAGTTTTTGGGTTTTCACAAAGGTTTTCATGCTTGTGGGTGGCGCTTATGTCTCCACCCGATCTCTATCAATCACTCCCATCGAGTGATCAGTATAACCACATCCACATATCACACATATGGAGTGTATAACGTCCATATAAGCAGGGCTAAGCAGTGAGTAAATAATCACGCGTAAAGTAATATACTCAGGTAACAAAGGTGTGTAAATACATAAGGATAAACAATATCAAAGGTAAGGCTTAAGCAAATGTAGGTACGTATTTTATAATTAGCATGCAATTTTATTTGTAATCAACACATTTATAAAAATAGGATCAACATATTCGAGGAAGGGGGCGTAGTGACTTGCCTTGCTCAATTGGGGGTTCGTTCTCGATTAGCTCAGTTTTCTCCTCACAGATGTACCCTGTCCGGTTGAATACTAACGTCACAAACTACTCGCTAACACAAAAAGAGTCAAAAATTCCAGAACAATAAAAAAATAACCAAACTAGTGCCATTGCGTAGATCTTGATTTTAGAAAGATTTTGACGAAAGTTTCGTTCAAATCCGACTTAAAATGAGGGAGATACGGAATTCGAAAGATTGGAAAAATTTTAAAACAAAGAAAAGGAAAAAGGTCTGACAAGTGGGACCGCCCTTAGGTCTTCACGTACAGGTTTTGTTTACAAAATGGGTGTGCGCATGGTGAGGTGAAGGGCTTGGGCGAGCTACAAGCATACATGCATATGCATACACACGGCTAGCTAGCTGCATGCATATGAGCTGCTTGCATGCATGCACACGTACAGCCAGCTAGCTGTGTGGCGCATGCATGGCCGGCGGCACAGCGGCGATTGCTGCGGAGGGCAACCGCGCAGGGAACGGGTACGGTGATGCGCCTCACAACGTCACCGTGCCGCAGCAACAACGGCGGTAAGGAACAAAAGTAAGAGGAAGAGCAGGAGAGGAGCTCACCTTGCGGTAGCCGGGTAGCGGCACACCGAGCGGTGGTCCTCACATGAAACTACGGTCGTCGATGTACAGCCTGGGGACAGTCGGCCCGCGGATCGTCCTCACACACCACGTGTTCGATCGGTGGCAACAAACGAACACACAGCGTTAAGAAATAAATGTTAGCGGGTTAGTGCAGGTTAGGGGTCAGGGGTTAGCGAGTTAGAGGTCAGCGGGTTAGTGAGGCAATGGGTCAAATGTTAGATGTTAGAGGTTAGCCGTTCAATAAGTTAGTCGTTCTCGGGGTTCAGATGACGGCGCAGCGCACGGCGACGTCGTTGCCGGAAGTAGTACCGGGGAGGAGCATTAGATTTTATCTTTTTATTACTTAACCCAACAGGAATGAATGGCTTGGGGAGGCAAGATGGACTTCAATAGAGGGGGTTGGGTGAGTAGAGGGATATATGTTAGACTTTGGTGAGGAGGATGGCTTGTTGGTGGACTTCGGCCCGAGGAACAAGAGGGATGTAACATGGACTTGTGGATAGGTTGTAAGGCTGTTTGGCCCAATGAGGTAGGGGGAGGCGTTGTAGACTTCTTGGCGGACTTTATGGGCTTCGGCCCGACAAAGAAGAGGGATGCGATTTAGACTTTTTGGAAGTCCGCGGTCAATGGGTGGCCCATGGAGAGAGATAATAACACGTGGGGCCCACTGGTGGGTCCCACCTCCTATTTCCTCTTTCTTTTCTTTTTTTTCTTTTTTTTTCTTTTTTTTTCCTTTTTCCCTTTCCTTCTTCTCTCTCCCTATCCTTTCCTTCTCTCTCCTTCTTCCTTTCTCTCTCTCTCTTTTCTCTTCTTCTGCTGCTGCTTCCTGGGAGGAGAGGAGGGTGCCGCGGGAGGGGGCCGACGGCTGGGGAAGGCGGCCGGCCGGGCGACGGCACGGCACGGCCGGCGGAGCGGCGCCGGCGCGCGCGGCAGCAGGCGCGGCGCGGCGCACGGCGCAACGCGGCGCGCGTGGCCAAGACGGCGGCGTGCGGCCGAGGCGATGGGGTCGGCGCGCGTGGCGCGGCACGTAGGAGGCGGCGGGGCAGCCNCGGCACGCGGCAGCGCGTGCGGCGGCTGGGGCACACGGGGCGGCGACGCGCGGCAGCGCCGCGGGGAAGGGGCGGCTGCGCGGCGCGACGTGGCGAGCCCGGCTGGGGTCGCGCCGGCCAGGGCGGCGGCGCTTCGGCGTCGGCGTGCGGCTGTGGCGTGCGGCCGGGGAGGGCGCAGGCCAGGCGTGGAGGTGCGCGCGTCGCGGTAGAGGCGGCGCTGGCCGAGGTGGAGGGGCGGCGCGGCTCGGCTTGCGCGCGGGCCGGCCACGGCGTCGGCCGAGCAGCGACGCACTGGAGCTCAGCTCGGCCTGGGCGACGGCCGGGCTGAGCGTTCGGCCAGGTGGAGGCGGCGCGTGATGCAGAGCGGCAGTGCACGGCAAGAAGGCGGCTGATCGAACGACAACGGTGTCCGGCCTGTCGGTGTGATGGCAACAGTGAGCGAAAAAGGGCGGCTTTTATAGCTGTCGCAGCCGGCGGACGGCGACAAGGGCGGCTCGGCCGAGCGGGGCCGACGGTCCTGTTGGGCGGTTGCAGAGCGAGGACAGTGGCCGGTGTGGCATGGGTGAGCTTGGTTCACACCTTTCGGCGTGGACGAGTGACACCGACAAGCTCGTCGCGGTGCCATGGCGCACTGGACCGTGTGCAGACATGGTCGTATGCTTGGCGGAGAAGGCGGCGACGGTGCCTAACCATGCTTAGTGTACAGTGCAGGACGGTGCCTAACCATTGTTTTGCAAGGAGCTCAGGAAATAAAGAGCTGAAGGACGTGTGCATGTATGCATGCTGGGAGAGTAATAGAGTTTGCTTGTTGTTGTTCTGTGTATACAGGGAGGTAGATGAGTATTTTGGCTTGCAATGAATGGAGTGAGTAGAAAGCAAAATAATTTAGAACTGGTAAAAATTGGACGAGCGATTTAGGACGCATTTCGGATTCCAAAATCCAAACACGAAGATTTTATTTGGAGAAAAGATGACTGGAGGAAAAACTCGGCTTCTGCAGGTTCCATCGGTTCACGATTAAATTCGACGAGAGAAATGGCCGTCGAATTTTGATATGTATCTGCACAAAAATATTTGTTGGCGGTAGGATTCCGGAACAAATATTGCTAGGATCTCTGGATGGAAGGAAAATTATTTGGAAAGATATTTTGGAGGGAAAAGAAATGTGAGTCTACAAGGAAATAATTAATTGGGATCTTTGGCACAGATTCTAGACACACACAAATAAACAATTAACAAGCAAACTAAAATTATGCCTAGGACTAGACTTTGTCTGAGGAGGTCATATTTTTGAAAATAGCCTATTAGGAATTTATATTTCGCAATTAAGATTTCTAGTAAATACTTTACCAATAGACATTATTTTGCAAATAATTTACAAAAGCTTATCACTCTATATAAAGGTTCATACAAAATAATCAAAGCTATTTCTTTAGTGGAACGGTATTTGTTTTAATAAATTATCCCTTAATGGGTTTTATCCAAAATGGTGATACATATAGATATATAGCTTTATTTATAAAGTAAATATGCCCGAGGGTTTTTGTTTTTCGAAAATAATTGGCATATGCAAATCATAGTTCCTTGAATAAATAATTATTTGAATTAAAATACCGACATATCCTCAGACGTTCGTCTATTAGCCCACGTATAAACGAAAAACGACAGATCGAATTAAATTAATTCAGGCAGGAATGTATTTTGAAAAAGATTTTTGGTTATTTCGAATTTTTAATTCCGTATTCCAAAGTCGAAATTTTCAGGGTGTTACAGTTATGGGGACCCAATTGTGGGCCATTGCCGATTCCCCCGGAGTTCACCGCGCCCCGGGGCACGGCTCGGTTCTGGGCCCCGTTTGGCGGTTTTAGACGACCCGGGCTGCCGAGGGCAAGGTCGAGCACGAGCAGGCTGACTCAAGTCAAGACTTTTCAAAAGAAAACGATAACACAGGCGCGGTCCTTAGGAAATTGAAAATGCTTGTTATTGAAATGCTAGAAAAGAAATAAACAAGTATGTGCATGTGGGAGCCCCCGGCCAACCTTGCGTGCCCCAGGGGGGCGCGGGGTTGGCCTGAGCCCGAGGTACGACACCCGACCCCCTTATGGGTAGAAGCGGCGAAGGTGCTCGATGTTCCACGGGTTAGGCAGCTCTGTGCCGTCATCGAACCGAGCCCGGCCGGGGGACACCGATCACTCGATACGGACCCTCCCACATTTGTGAGAGTTTGCTCAGTCCAGCACGTGTTTGGACGCGGCGTAGGACGAGATCGTCGACGTAGAGTGATCGGGCCCGAACATGGCGCTGATGGTAGCGCCGCAGGCTTTGCTGGTAGCCCGCGGCTCGGAGGGCCGCGCGCCGCCTTCGCTCTTCCAGGTAGTCGAGGTCGTCTCGGCGAAGCTGATCTTGATCAGCTTTGCAATACATGGTGACCCGAGGGGACCTCAGGGTGAGCTCGGATGGGAGGACCGCCTCCGCGCCGTAGACGAGGAAGAAAGGCGTTTCCCCTGTCGCCCGGCTTGGAGTGGTTCGGTTCGCCCAGAGCACCACTGGCAGCTCCTCGATCCACGAGTCGCCATGCTTCTTGAGGATGTTGAAGGTCTTGGTCTTGAGGCCCTTGAGAATTTTCGCGTTGGCGCGCTCCACCTGGCCGTTGCTTTTGGGGTGGGCGGGTGAGGCGAAACAGAGCTTGATGCCCATGTCTTCGCATTGTTTATGGCTACTAAATTATAAGTCAAATAGTTAAGATTATCATATAGTTAACCTCACAAAGAAAATGGTTCAAAGATACTTTTTGATTATAATTTTTGCGGTGATCTCCACTGGTAGAAACAATCTGGACCCTTCATCTTTTTTCCAACCAAACTACTGACAGTATAATAAAGGGGGTGTAGTTGTCCAATAAAACATCACTCATAAATCAACAGTGTTGATTGTTTTGACCACCATAGAAGTATTTGCCCTTTTAATGTTATGTGTAATATTAACTCTGGTTCATGTGTCTCCATAATTCTTTTGGTAGCTGCATAACTTATCTTATATATTTTGTGGATGTCATACAATTTTTTCGGTTCGGTCTTGCCCTTTTAGTTGTTGCCATTTTGTGATCAAACTGTACATTTGTGCTATTTCCTATTCTTAGATATGCACATGCAATGCGATGGGTGTAACTGGGTTATTGAAAAAAAACTGCACAGGAGATTTCTTTTTAGTCAATATTATGATATAGCATTTCATATTTTTGTTTTTTTTCATTTTGAATCTACCATTTTTGTTGCTTTGATCATAAACCAGATATGCCCCACATTCGTGTGTACACTTTTCATCTTATATACAAGATGATTCTTCTTATGTAGATTTTTTTTCGAGATTCTTATCTGCAATTTTTGTATAGAGTTTTTTTATATTGTGATTTTTAATATCAAAATGTGCATATTAACTTCCCATCCATTTATTTAATCCATTGTTGCTTCAGAATTCTGTGCTTATTGGAGACATGAATTTTACACATAGTAACTGATCTGAAACATTATCAAGTTTATTTATCATGTGATCTTATTTCCCATTAGTATATTGTGAACCAATTTCACATTTTTTTCCTGCCTTTGACATGGATATGCAACAGCCCCTATGAAGAAGATTTTCTTCTGCAAAGAAATTTTAGCGACAACTTCAATCTTTAATATCTTGTTTTTACACTGTTTTACTCCCACATTATCCTAGCTATACATATTATTGAAAAAGTCTATTTCAGGAAGATCCATTTAGTTATTTAGTTATTATAATCTTAAACAACAAGCCATTGCTAATTACATACGAAAAGTTTGAATTGGAAAAAAAGATAATATAATAGTCATCTTACCTAAACCTTATTTTTGGGCTTTTATGGCATCCAGAAGACTAAAATAATTAAGTCCTGGTTGGCACTTGAAACTTGGCCCACCCATTCTAACCGAATATTCTATTCATCTATAATAATCAAATCAGATAAAAAATAGATATGCTGCTTTCATTGATCAACATTACTTGATAAATTTGGTCCATGCTTATAATTATGTTCCTGTAATTACTCCTGTGTTTTAAATGATTTATGTACATGAGTATATAAAGTTCTAGAGTCTAACCAATTTAATGGTAAAGCCGTTTATTGATGAATTAAATTGATGAGATTGCTAGAAAGAGTACAAGAATTTTCATGGTGGTTTCAGTAAATGACTATTATGTTTATCTTCCATCCCATTACATTTGTCCCTTTATAAGTATGTACTCTATGTGCTTTGTGGTTCTTCAAATTTATTATTTTGTTATTAAATATGGATACAACTTTTCAGTTAAGCACTTTTGGTTTGGAAGACATCAACATGCACTTATGGAGTACAAACTCTTGAACTTGGAATCAGGCATCAAGAACCAATGATTTTTTTTCCAGCAAATGACTGCATATACTCTGTTTTATTTCATCTAACATGTAAAGTTCTGTCAAGCCAAGCTGTGTTCCATTCACAAGATGTATCTTCCAGTTCTGCCATAGTGTTTTTCTTTGTTGTGTTATCTAATCACCTATATGTCATCATACAAATAATCGAATAAACTATACACAAGAGGCGCACCATTGGAAAAACCTCAGTTCACTAGTATGTGCCCTCAGCCCCTCAGCCACTAATTATTGGAAATTGCACTGCAAATGGTTTGTCGAAGAAGAAGCTTCCGTTTACTGGTTATTCATTTGCTATAGAATTATGGCTATGCTTCAAGTCATTATATGAACCCTCAGCAAACATGTAACCTTTTTCATTCTAAATAACAAAATGTTCCTTTCAACGTTATGATATTACTAATCTTGATAAATAAATTCTTAGCTAATTTAAGTTACGTTGGAAGTCACATGTAACATTTTTGGTACTAAACAACTTCCACAGGATGTTCTTGGAAAATCAATGGCTTGAAGAGGATATTATACTTGGGAATTGCAAAGTGTCAACCAAGAAGAATCTGTACTTCATATCCCAAACCGATCATCATTCGTTCCCATATCACATCAGTATTTCAGATGGGAAGCTGTCACGCCATGAAGAAACGCTGGAGCCAATGTGCCGTCTAGACACACTGATACCCGAGGATACTATGGTATTTGGCGCTCCTTCTGCATGGCACTTTGTACACGAGGGCTCGAAGACATACTGCATTTCATCTTTACCACAGCTCATCATGCACGTGATTGATCCGGACAGCAAGTCCAGCTATGACATGAGGACCAATTGACCAGCTGGTGTGCGTTTCTTGGTGGTTTTTTCAGTTGGCCATCAGTTGGTTGGTTTAGGTGACACCCTGCAGTCTGTATATGTACTGAACAGCCACTTTTCGGGATGGGAGGATTGGGAGACATCCTCAAGATCTGTAGACCTGACGAAGGAGATCGAGATATCTGGTTTCGTTGAGCTCAACGAGTACACTTTGTTGATATCTGATGACGAGACAGTGTGACAGCTTCATGCTTGATTTGGTGAGTATGGAATGGACTCTCGTTGAGGCGTCCCCCGAGTACCGTCACGGCATGCTATTCGGAAGGTCTCTGTACATCGAGGGCTTCATATACACGCTGTTCTTAGGAGGTCTTGTCGCTTTCGAGTTGCTTAGGTGGAAGAATAGTTCCTACTACCTTGGTACTCCTGTCTTCTTGAGAGCCAGGAGTAAGATCAACTTGGACGAGAGAATGACCTGCTTTGCTTCAGTTGGCGAGGAGGACGATGCCAACGACGACCGCCTTGTGTTCTGTCTTTCTCGTGGGTTCCCCTGTTCTTCTACGGGCAGGAAGAAGCCGCTGCATACAAATGCAGGTGAGGACTCGTGGAACACGGCGAGGGACTAGAAGACCTAGGAAGCCTGAGTATGTGGAGAGGAGAGGTGCACTTCATTCGTGGCGCACGAAGGATGGATGGAATTTTGCTATGCTTTTGCCACATGAAAGGTTTTGAGTCGTACATACTACGAATGGTTCTAGCAGAAAAGTTGAATCTGTACATTAGCAGAAAAGTTGAATCTGTACATTAGTGTGAATTGAGCATAAAATCATTGGATGCAATCGGTTCTTTCTGTCGAAACTTGGTTTTGGCAATATTAATCTGGGAGTGCCAAACACAATGGGTTAGTCGGGACAAAGGTTTAGACAGGTTCAGGCCCTCCCTAATGAGAGATAATATCCTACTCCTGTTTCGGGGATTCGATCCGCCGAATGTTTATTGATCTCTTGATCTCTTTCAATAGGGGCTCTCGCAAGTTCTCTGTCTGTCCGTTTATTTTTCTCTATGCCCCTCAAGGGACGCCTTACCCTCCTTATATAATCCCGGAGGGTGGGTTTACAAGTCGAAGACCTATTCTATTCTAAGTCGGCCTCCTCAATCTTATCAACTATAGACTATGAGTCGTTACCTTATCTCAATGGTAACGTAATACTCAAGTCATAGCCGGTTTACATAATCATGAGTCATAACCTATCCCCTATGGTAAGTCGGATAAGCTAGCTGTGAGGGTATCCGGTACCCATAATCTCCACACTTTCGATAACCATCATTTGGTTTTCTCTAGTTTATTCAGGGAAGTCGGTGGTTGACGTGGAGAGAAGCGGACGCTTTAGTAGTAAATACAGAAGAATAATAAAAATAAAACAACTAAAAGTATTTTTCAAGCGATATAATCTAAAGGGACTGTCTATCATCCATGTAATATTCGTAAGAAAAACTCATTTCGGTCACTTTTGGATGGTATAGATTGTGCCAAGATTCGCGTAATTACAGTACCATTCCAACTTTATCCGATAGGTGAATGAAATAATCAACTTTAGTTTTGTGAAAGCACGCATGCAAGTTCAAGAACATGCCTAGACATGTTAAGTACATAAGAGGCTTACAATTTCACTATATTATTCTCCATTGCACTATGAGACGACAGAATCAAGTTTGCTATTTTTTCTTCAAAGAAATAAAAACAGGCAAGAGTATGACAATGCAAAGATGAGTGCACGTCTTTAATGAATTCACTAATCGAATTAACAGAAGGGTGATAACATAAGGATGATAACTGGCAAAAGGTTTGTCAGGTTTAGGCACTGCTCTAACACAAGTACAGAAAGACAAGCATTCTGGGCTTCTGGCCACTCCAAAATACTACTATGGTCATACTATTAGATAAAATATGATATACAAACCAATTTACATACCTACAATAACTAGCGAAGCCTTACAAATATCATACTTATACCTCTCCATGCCCCTGGTAGCAAGACCCTTCTTGGTAAAAACATGGGCTAAAGCCACAAATTTTTCATATAAAGGGTGCACCCCAGAACTTAATTAGCTCCCTTCTAAGAGATTGCATCTGTATTAAAAAATATATATATACTGTTACCATTTATAAACCGTGTGCATCTATCTCGTCGAATAAATATGTTTATGCCTTTCTGGTTTACTTCTCAAGTGTAACGATTATCCTTGAGGCGCGATAAAGTTCTCCAGAAATAATTAAGCACTTGCTACAAACATAGAATATATTGTGCCTACCATAATCGTGGATCCATCACGAAATAAAGGAAAGGACCAAACACTCTCAACTTATTACAGGTGTGGTTCCAAAACTAACACGCATCAACATGTCAGGTCGCTTAATATCTGTACAAATTGTCATTTGTTTAAATACGTCCATTTAACATTTGACTTATTGCCTAAAAAAGATAGCAAGGGGCATTTTCGCTAGAGGAGATGCACACCCAAGGCGATCCTAGGATTTGAACATTTCCACGCACCAAAACTAATAAAAGTAGACTATCATGGGATTTCTTGACCAACAATGCCTAACGCTCGGTTCCGCATCACCCAGCATAGGCACACCGGAGTGAGGACACATTTCACATTTCATCAAACATGCGGACTTCTCTAATCCCGCACAAGTTCAGTGTCCATGGAACCTTCTCCGTCGCCGGCGAGAGCGTGGGCGGGAACGAGGCCGTGGAATGAGCGGGGTCCAGGTGACCGGCCGCCGCCTCCCACCTTGGACAGCCGGCACCGCTGAGTTCGGCGCCGCTCGGCGATGAAGAACGCGTGTGTGTTGGAGGAGGAGGAGGCTCGGGGGAAGCGTGCGGCAGCGGTGAGGGAAAGGCGGAGGAGGCCGGCGCTGGGGCGGAGGTGGAGGCAGGGGCGGTCATTGTGGCCGGGGTTCAACGGAAATGGGGGTGAGGGTTTTTTTTTTATAAGGATATCTCTTGGCTTTTGGCGAGAAAATCAATAAAATGTCATTTCTCATTCTTGGTGTGCGTCACACGTTCTTCATGTAAAATTAAACTAATCCACGTGAAATTCATGTTAAGTAGCATGATGATCCGTGCAATTGTGCGGTAGTACCGATACAAACCTCATCACTTACTAGATTGGCCTATCTTTGATGGACCTTAAAAAAACGAACCTTGTCTCACTGGTCTTATAGTGTCTAGAAATCCTACCAACTACGGGTATCCTACTTTTTTACTGACTGCCGCACATCCTCTTTATTGTCATTGAAATTTAAAAAAAAGTATCTGATCATTGTTTAGGTCTATTTTTTATAGTTTTTAAAAATCTCGTCAACTTCTATCACCCTATTCATTTACGGTCTACCCACCAACCCTCCTCTTTAATGTCATTGAAATTTTAAAAATCAAACCTAGTCATTGCCGGGGTTTCGTTTCTATAGTTGTCAGAAAACCTATCAATTGCAACCTTTTACGACTCGACCGCTACCCCTTCTCTTTGTTATTAATGAGATTTTAAAAAAAAGTCTCGCAAGTTGTTATCATCTTACTTCTTCTTTGTTGCCCTTTGGCTTATCCTTTAGCTACTCCTCTTCTTCGTCACTTGAAAATTCTAGCTACTCCTCTTCCTCGTCACTTGAAAATGCTCATGTGTGAGTGAATGTTTTGATCGGGCACTTAGGCTTTGTTCGTCAGTAGTACTTTGCAGCGCGTTTTTGGAGTTCGGAACTTCGGTACTGTTCGGCACTGTGTTGCACTGTTCGGGTACTGTAGCAGTGATTGCGCCGTTGGCTGTCCACGCGCGCGCCGCAACGTCGCCGTCCGTTAACTGATAACGCGCGGCTCTGCCGACAAAAACCGTCAACTTGAGTGCGGCGCGCACAGTAAACGCGAAAAAACGGAGTATTCCATTAGCGCGTGATTAATTAAGTCTTAGATAATTTTTTTTCAAAAATGGATTAAATTGATTTTTCCAAGCAACTTTTGTATAGAAATTTTTTGCAAAAAATTACACCGTGTAGTAGTTTGAAAAGCGTGCACGAGCGAAAAATAATGTTCGCGGCGGGAACTCCACAAAATATGTAATTTGCTATATGCACATGGCTGAAAAATGTCTATAACCGTAAAAATAATAATTAAATCCAACAAATGTTTGTATTACGTATTAATTGACGCGTATGTGTAATATTGCGTCCTGCATGAAAAAAATTAAAACGTAGTTAGGAAAAATTGCAAATTTTAAAAAATCTCAACAACGACTTCGTTGCCGCAAAAATAATAATTAAATCAAAAAAATGTTTGAATTACGTAATGATTGACGCGTGTTTGTAATACTGCGTCCAGCATCACAAAATTAAAACGTAGTTACTCAAAACTTTCAATTTTAAAAAAATCTCCGCAATGACTTGAAAACTGCATAAATAATAATAAAATTTCAATACATACTCGAATTACGTAATAATTATAGCGTACTGCTAATACGGCGTGCAACATGAAAAAATTAAAACGTAATTAGCAAAAAAGTCAAATTTTTACAAAATTGAGTCAACGACTTGGAATCTGCATAAATACTAATTAATTCTAATACATATTGGAATTAATACATAACTGACGCATAATTACAACATTGCGTCTAGCGTGAAAAAATTAAAACTTAATTAGGAAAAAGGTCGTAATTTGGAAAAATCATGCAACGACCTGCAATCCGCATAAATAAAAATTAGGTCAAGTACATAGTACAATTACATAAAAATCGACGCATATGTCGAATATTGCGTCACTATGAAAATGTTAGGAAGTAGTTAGGAAAAAAGTCCAAATTTTATAAATGCTCACCAGTAACTTGCAAACCGCATAAATCAACTAAAGTGAATGCAGTACATTATTTAGGTACATAACAAATAGATGGCTCAGAAGCATTTCGGATAACTATTATCGTGCTGAGGAACTACTGATAGCGATAGTACACCTCATCGGCAATCCAATCACGTAAGCTGCTCATAGCATGCTCACTATTTGTCGCGTAGTACAGCTGATCGAAAGATGCGTGCTGCGGGGGCACGGGACAGCCGTTGTAAAGAGCATTGTTCTGACGGTAGTACGGATCCCTACTATCCAACCTGAAATTGTGCAGAGCAAAAGCAGCATGTATAATCCGTGATGGAACACGTTCATCACGATAGTACGGTATTTCTTTAAGGATTTTCCACTGCTTTTTTACGATGCCGAATGTTCTTTCAACAATACCTCGCAATGAGGAATGTCGATAGTTGAATGTCTCTTCTCGTCCCTCCGGTGGTGGCGCTCCTTCTCTGCCAAGTTGATCCCTGTGGTAACGGACATGTGGGAACGGTGCAAGAAATCCCATCCTACTAGGAAAGCCAGAGTCGACAAGTAGGTACCTTCCTGCGTTAAAATTGCAAAATTATTAGTTTTGCATTACACGTCAAACTTGAAATGTACTAACATAAGCCTTTGAAAAAAAATTAGCGAACAGATTTTACTCACCAAATGGGACGCGTGGGAAATTGTCGGGGTAGTACTGCACTGCCTCGTTCAAAATCCTTTGGTCGTGAACCGATCCTGGCCATCCAGCATCACAGAAAATAATCCTCCCGTCGTGATCACAAATGACGAGAACATTTTTCGTCGTTACATGGTGCCGGTTACGGTGTTGAATAGAAGTAGCTGCAGAAGTCACTACGGACACATGCGTTCCGTCTACGGCACCCACTGACTGGTAAAAGGGTTTGAACCAATCTGAGCTTAGCAGCACTGGGTGAGGTTCGGTGAAGTTGGGATCCACAGGTTTTAAAATATTCGCAGCCAGGTCGTTCATAGCCGTCAAAACTTGGTGGAAGTAAATAGAAACTGTTGAGCTAGAGCGGACCCATCGATTGTTGGCGTCTCTATTGGAACGATTTCCACCCATAATGTACAAGAAAATCCCAAGTTTTTCCATGGAACATACCTCGGCTGTGCCATCGAGGCCGTATGAAGTGATCAAGAGGTCATGTAAGCTGTTTATTTGTTCTGCACTCAACCGGAACATTGCTCGACATTGGTTGCGATTTTGCAATGTTTCCATCATCCAACTCATGCCGGTTTGAACCGGTATTCTGTTGGGTTCTCTGTCATTTACGTCCTCATCAGCGGCTACTATATCGATGATGGCATCGTCCTCGTCACTGCTAGAGTGTCCTCTCCAGTTTGATCCAGCACCGCCAGTACTCATTTCCGTATTCCTTCATAATTTCACAACCCAATAAAACCATCATAAATCAGTTTGCAAATTGTAATTTACAAACTGTAAAGTACAAGTAACGGACATGTGTAATGAATGCATTTCACATATTATATAAGACAAAGTAGCACTCGGTCGTTTTACGGTCAACATTTCAGTTAGCAAAAGCAGCAATAGGGTAAAATTTATATTATCACAAGCACCAGGGATCTGGGCAGCAACTTATTTCACAGTTCAACTTCACTGTCATAAATGTTCTGCACACATAGCAAATGTTATAATACTCCGCAAATATTTCATAATCTCAGCAAGAACATAACAAATGTAACCACGCGAAAAGTAATTAACATCAGGTTTATTGTTAAAACAACACACTAGATACTGCACGAATCAACATAGTTATGCAAAGATAATAATACAACTAATGATACTACTAGCAGCTAGTTGGTGGCACCAGAAGAGGAGTCGGCTCCTTTTCCACCTGTAGAGATGTATTCCAGCCGCATTGCTGCGTCTGGAAGCCGAACAAAGCAGAAGCAATGGTAGGGATCGTGAAATAGCCGACAAGCAGCATACCAAACCGGACCCCCAATAGGGTGGCCATCACTTTCCACTAGCTGCAAGCATGCCTCATGACCTGTAGCCTTAGCTGCAGCTGCCTCCCTTGCGCGGCTCTCCATCGACTCCATTCGGAGGGCTGCAAGCCGTTCTAGTGCCTGACCAGTGGAGGAGCTGCGGGACTTCTTGGCAGAACCCCCTGAGCTACTGCAATGTTCGGCCGGCCTTTTCCCCTTACCCCTGTCCTCAGCTAGTGGTGGCATTGCCGACGGAGCTGGAGGACTGTAATTGGAAGTGAGCTGCGACATGTCGATGGTCTGCCACTGTACTGCCCCTTGTGGTGCGCCTTGGGCAGCCCCCGCGACGTCGGAGTGGTTGCCGACAACCGTGCGGCCACCGAACACCGCGTGGTGAAGGTCGATGTGCTTCAGAGGGTCATTTCTGAAGACGATCACACCTTTTCTCAGCTGTCAAAATCATATTAAGCAGCAGTTAGATGATGTGCAATGAATTACTAAAAAAGATTGCAAGTTGACAGTAGAGTCAGCATACTGCAGTGTTCAAAAGCAGCAATGGTGGAAGAAAACTGAACAAAATGATGCATGCTGCAAATTGCATTGTATGTTTTTAATCCTACCATATCTGTCAAGGACATAGCAAATTCAGTTCATTTTCATATATGCAAAGTTTCAGAAAAGGACATTCAGACAAGTGCAGCCAAAAAATATTGTCATATTTGTACTTGGCATTCAGACAAGTGCAGCCAAAAAATAGAACATAAGAGTCTACATTTTCAGGCCTGTACCATCATGTAGTTTCAGAAAGTTGGTGACAAAGAACAGTTGTCTCATTTGTGAATTATAGAGATGTCAATGATCAGATTGTAAAGGAAATTCATCTAGTACAACAATTTTCAGGACCCATTTGGAGTTATCCCATAAACAGGTTTTGCACAATTGGAAAAAATCATATGCATTTCCTTCATACAGGAGACAAAACCATAGTGTAATACTGCCTCTATTGAAAATGGCTGATTGGATTAAATCATCTCATCTACAGCAATTTGTCAACTTATATGCATGTATAGGCAGTATATTACATTGAACCTTCACAAAAATTTCAGGGCACAATTCAGACTTTTAGAATTCAGATGACATAAAGACAGTGGTTCTATACGCCAGCACAAAATTCAGTTTACTATCACAAAATTCATGACAGTACTTCACTTCAAAGTCATTATAGTACTTCCCTTCAAAAATTCAGTACTCTCAGATGTCAACTTATATGCATGTATAGGCAGTATATGGGACTCATGGCCAACAAAAATTATGCAAGACAAGATTCAGAATTCACATCCTTGTTGCAGTTAGGACCTACTGACCCACATCCATTTGTTCCTACAAATGAATGTATGCTACAACCATTTTCAGAGAATTCAAAACAAGTACTAGTATTCAGATTTAAGTGCTACAGCTAGTACACAGAATTTATACTGCAGCCATTGTTGTGGGAAATGTGAAAAATTGGAAACCAAATTTATATTATATCCATTTCACTGAAATCGATAACCCATCCATTTTCAGAACAATCTACAACAGTTTCTGAACTTATATGAATATATAGGCAGTATATTACATCATCTATTTCAGATTGCAGATTTCAGGCATTCAGATTTTGGAATTTGAGATTAGAAATTTCATATCACATCAAGAGATGACTGCACAAATTATCATACCTGAGAAACAAACAGTTTTGAACAACAACTACTAAAGTTTCATATTTAACATCTCAGACATATGAATGTAACTATAGTTTCAGAGGCTACTACCAGTGTAGGTCACAATTGTTTTGGTTTAAGTATAGCCAGAGGAAATATAGTCATTTCATTGACAGAAATTAGGCGTTACAAAGTTACAAAGCAGAGAGGTGGAGGGCGAGTGAGAGAGAAAACAGAAGTAAGAACAAATTCAAAGGACTGATGAGGTAGAGCAGGAAGAAAGGTCAAAACATAAACTAAACAGGATTTTAGTTGATGCTTGCAGACCAAAAGCTGAATTTAAAATTGATTTCAGTACTAGACCTATGACTCCATAGCTCAAGTATGTCTGCAATACAAAGTTTTGCACAACACAGTCGTAAATTTGGAGTACCAAATTATTGGAACGCATACTGTCTCCTGCTATGTATGTCTGCATCTATCTATATATCTATGTATCTATATATCTGACAAAGGAGAAGCATGTGATAGGGCAATTGAATTTCAGACATTGCAGTCTCTATTTCTGAACCATGCAACAACACTAGTATAACAAGGTTATCAATTCATATATTGCATGGTAAATTCATAACCATATATAAATTGCAGCTCAGAACATTTGTGGCCAAATAAAAGAATTGCAAAATTAGATTGAGCCAGTGCTGCCATACCCCATTTTTGCTTCTCCACCACTCATCGTCGGCGACAATGGCTGAAGTAACCGGGTCACGACCAAGGCCAGTGGCCTGCGATTCCAGCCACACCCACAAGTGGAACCGTTTTTTACAATCGCGCCAGATGTACTGCAATTGCTGTCGATTGACCACCTTCCTGCATTTCTCAAACAATTTCTTCTCCAAGTTATCCCATGCCTTGGACTTGGGGGTGTTGGAGGTGATGTTGTAAGCAGCAATCTCCTCCAGGCAGCTCTCAAGAAAGACACGGACCTCCAGTTCGGTCCAGCGTTGGCGCCCTTCCGACATCTACTACGGCCAAGTCAAGCTACAATGAATCTGAAAAATCGTGGGTGGGCATGGTGGTAATACCTTTGTTTCGTCGTGGTCGCGGACGACGTCCCAATTAATTGAACGGCCGACGGTGGCAGGGCTGACTCGGCGGACGAACTCGACGACGGCTTTCGGAGACTTGGCGCAGACCTTGCATAAGGCGTCGGCGATGTGCAGCACGTCGTCGGCTGCTACCTTGGCGCTGCCCGCGTCGGAGGTCACGGACTCGGAGGAACCCTCGCCGGACTCCAGATCTGCGGCGGGTAGAGAGGTGGAGCACGCTGGAGGGGATTGGACAATGGCCCCCTCCAATGAAGGCCGCAAATGCTGCTGCTCCCTCTTCCGCTTCTTCCCCTTCGTGTCCATCGGAGGGAGGACGGGCTCGGCCTCAAATAGAGGTAGGGCAAAAACTCCGCCAGCTTAGCCGCCTTCAAGCGCGTCAGGTCGCCAGCGCTGTGGCACCCGTGCTCTCGAAGCTGTTGGCGCACAGCAAAAGCTACCCGGCCGGACGGGCGCCGCTCACGACGCGCACAGCGAGCGCACTGGCCGGCTTTCACCGCCCTCGAGGGCGACGCCGACAGGTCGAGCGCACGCGCTGCCAACACCTTCCGCCACTGCTGCCGCAAGAGGACGCGCGGCCGGGAATCGATGGGGAAAAAAAGGAGATTCCTCTGGTCGCCGCACCTCGCTCTCCGCCCGACTTCGCGAGAGCTCGTGGAGGAAGAAAGGGGATCGATCTGCTCCATCGCATAGCCTCGGATGGAAAATTTGCAGCTCACCGTTCGGCAGCTGACGGACAACATGACGCCGTTAGGTACTAACTGATGGCTGGTGACGGACGTCGATGCTGCTACAGTACCACGACGCGCGGAATTAATCCGCGCCAGGAGCTTCGCTGGTTCGGAACACCGCTGCGTTCCGAACCAGCACTAACGAACAAAGCCTTAGTATATTTTTTTGTCTGTTGCTCGGTCAACTCGAGCTCTTGGCGAGGTTTAGTCGTGGGCATGTTATAAAGCTAACCGCCTCTGTTCAAACGGCTCATGTCGGTACATATACAATATATACAATTTACAGCGTCACGCATGATCCTAGTAAGACTAACGCAGCGTTAACTGATTAGATTTTTTATGATAAAACTTATCTATTTGGTATATGTGCTCGTATTTATGGTCAAAGTGACTACGCAGTCTTCGAATGCATTTATATAAATAAGATGTGTGTGTGTGTTCATATGGAATATGGATAAAGTGTGTATCCTGTATTATTATATATATACTTGTACATCAAATATCACGATATATACACATTATTTGAGCCAACAAAAGCCAGATATTTGTCTCATGGTAAAAAAAAAAAACTAATACCCAGTATCTCACTCTCACAGATGGCCTTCTAATCAACATTGCTTATTCGAATAATCATTTACATCTTTTCTTAACCTCACCAGTACATACAAATAGAAGGATCAGGATCGACATTGGGAAGATATATATACGTACAATAGAATTCGTGTCACACATTTCAAAACAAAACAGATCAGTCCATGTTCCCGACATTTACCATTGAACCTCACCAGTTGGAGCTCCTGAAACGAAGAAAACCAACAAGAAAAATCAGCAGGATATATGTCCACCTCCCTCATACTCTTGCCTCGATTTTGAAGGAATCGACGACTGTATGTAGCCTATCCTTGATTTTCTCCCATCTCCTTTCGTTTGCTCCAGTTGTCAACGTGTAAAATTTGCCTGCAAAATCCAAATCCACAATGAAAATACAATAGATAACAGTGACTAGCACAGCATTAAGCAATCCTTGTGGATGCAAGAGTAGAAACAAAATAAGCCAATGTTAATATGTCAACAGCAGACAATACTTTTAGCAGAACATCTTGCTGAGAGAAAAAAATGTCTGGTAGTAGTCAATACCATTTGCAATGGCAATTGCACCAAGCGCATGCCTGGTGAAATTTGGAGCTTGAGCTGTGAACTCAAAAGTGTAGTAAGTACGTCCGTCAACATCATTCTGCACAATGACACAGATCTTATGAGTTCAATAAGAAAGGAGTAATAAGATATTTCCCTTTGCAAAAGGGAACATGGAGAATAGTCAACAAGTTATCATTTGATTCTTATAACCCAAAGAAAAGTACTAGATAGTCTGCAATCTATTATAAAGGTTTGACATTATAGTTGTGTTTATTTTTCTCTAGGTGATATGTACACAAGGTTTGTAGCGAAGAGTTGCAACATTTTAGAATATAGAATAAAAATATCACTTCAGGAACAACAAAAAAGACAACACACCACAGCAACTGCATATCATTTAGGAATAAGACCTAACCAGTTCAATCTTAGATTAAGTCCGATATATATACATACAAATAAAATAACCTGCAATTATGTGGGATGATAAAATGGATTGATGCCAAAAGTAGGCAGATGCAGTTTCGTTTCAACTGGAAATAACATAAAAGATATACAAGGGTATCCAACAAAAATACATTTCTGGCATCCCCATATTCTGTGTATCTGCATTTTATGATAAATGTAGATACGATCACTTCTACTACACATTACTACTACTTCACATGGCAATTTCAACAAATGGCTAATAGTCTGTTGGCTCTACCTACTAGAAATACATAAGTTGCACAATTCAACATGAATGAGGTGGATTAGAAATTCTGAATTGCATTATTGCGTGACATCTTGCACGAATAATTGGATAAAAAAGGCACCTCTTTTGCTTCAATTAACTTTGTCTTTTGCGTAGGTGCGGCCAGAACCTTTCGTATAAGAGCTTCAGCAACCTAAATACACACCATAGTGGATAAGATTTTGTACCTTCTCACCATACAACTGCAGAGACAAGACCAAATGTTTGACGAAAAGAAGATAAAAAAAATAAACCTGATCTGGAGGACCAAGCTCACGGATGTCTTGCTTGCTGGTTGGAATTGTGTTGACACTCACACTTTCCAAAGGCTCTATGACATCTTTGTACACCTTATCTTGCCCTTGAACAACCACTTCCTGGATAATTACAAACTCGCAACGAAATGAAGGAATCAAAATGCAACCTTTGCATCATGTGACCCTTTAGCAATGACGGTTTATTACCTGCCATCCAAATGGGTAGAGGAAGGAGTATCCATCCTTCTTGTCGGTGACAGGTAAGAACCCTTTCTTAGCCTCTGCTGCGTCTATACCACATCAGAATGGCACTCAGGCACATGGTTTTGGACCAAACAAACCATTCACAAGTCTGAGTGCTACTACACAGTCAAGTGTTATCACACCTGTACCATTCTACACTGATATTAATATGGAAGGACAACTCACATGATGCCGGATTAGGCCAAGAGAGAAACATGGCAGCGCCTGCAGCGAGCAACATCCTCCGCCTAGAACTCTCCTCCGCTTCTTTCTTGATGCTCTGCCTTCCGTAGCAATAAGGAAACAAATCCCAAATAAGATTGGGTTCGAAATTGAAACACGGTGAAAAAAGTTACAATTGGATTTGAAAACATAAGTGAATGAAATGATCAACTTTATGTTTGTGAAAACACACATACAAATCCAAGACCATGCCTACACTATATTACTCAAACCCAGAATAAATCAGCAGCCATAGTAATTGAAGTTTTCTCCATAGGGAAATCTCATTAAACAAAAGATTGAGCTATGCCAGCGACAACCACGTCTGCAGCGCGCTCGTGCTCCACGTGCTGCTCCAGGAAGCCCAGGCGTGGGCCCTTCTCCACCGCCCCCGCGGCTGCGGCTGCCCCACCCTCTAGCCGCCGGCGCCGCCCGGCGAGCGCGAACGCGTGCGTGCTAGAGGTGGCGGAGGCGCGGGGGATGCGCGCGGCGGCGGCGAGAAGGAAGGCGGAGGAGGCCGGCGCCGCCGTGGCGGAAGTGGAGGGGGTGGTCATCGTGGCCGACGTTCATCGGAAATGGGAGCGAGAAGGATTTGAGAGGGATTTTTTTTGTCGGAATTAAACTCGGCTACCGGAGTTTTATCGGAATACGAAAATGGGTGGCCATCGTGGCGGCGCGTGTTTTTGGAGCTTTGGATTTTGGATAAGGATAGCTCAGCTTTTGAGTTTTGATGAGAAAATCAATAAAATGACCAATTTCTCAAAGTGTCTGTTTGGAATTTTAAAGGGATTTTATCGGAATTGAACTAATTTCGTGAGATTTTTAATAAAGCTTCAATAAAGCTTCTGCGTTTTGAAGTAGTCGGTGGCAGAACCAGCACCGCCGCCTCCTCCTCGCGCCGCCACCTCCGCCTCGCGTTGTCGCCATCGTCGTCCCCGTCGCCTCGCGTCGCCGCCTCCACCTCCGCTGCCGTTGTCGTCGCACCGCTGTCGCCGAGCGCAGCCGTCTCCGCCTGCGGCGACGAGGTCGAAGCGCAGACGGCCACACCATAGGTGGCGCGAAAAGTTGACGGCCCGGATCCTCGCGCCTCCGCCTTCGCCTCGCGCCGCAGCCTCCACCTCCGTAGGTGGCGGATTCACGGTGTGCCGACCGGTAGGGTGCACCAGTCGTTGGGCTGAGCCGCTGACGGCATCGAGGAGGCGGGGTGCTGCTGCGGTCCTCTCCCCCTTCTCCGGTGATTGGAGCAGATCGAGGCTGGCCACGAAGGCGCGAGCGCGGATGGAGTAGTTCAAGCAGCCGCTGCCATCCTCTTCCTCGTCTCTCGAAGGCATGGGTAATAAAATTGCTGGATCCAGCAATGTAGCGGCCGGAGAAGGAAGGAGATGGCGTCGAGGTGACCCGCGACGACGACAAAGGCGGTGGCGAGCGCGAAGACCAACGGTGCGGGGGAGTTGAGGCAGCTGGCTAGACCTTGCGGGGACGAGATTGCCACCAAGCTCTCCTCGAGCGGCTCACCGCCATTGTCGATGATGCCAAAGCGTTTTTCGCATGTCGCAAAGGGATCCTAGATCCGCTGGCCTCATCTCGGCCGGCACCTCGTGATTACTGGTGTTGGTGTGTTCTTGCTGGGGATGGAGCAGAAGAGCAGATGGGGATGAAGACCCTAGCGCGCTGCCCGGCGGCGACTGCAGGACTTCGTCTGTTCACCATCAGTGGGAGGTGCCCGTCGGCCATCATGGATACCCAGGTAACCCTCAAGGCACTCCCGCACTGTCACGTTTGTCTCCCCCGGCACTCTGCCTGATCCCCCAACTGTGAGAAGGTCAGCCACCTTTCATGCTGCCGAGTCTGCATCCACATCATTGATTCTGTCTGTTAGGATTTGACTAGGTCAGTATTCAATTTTTCCCCTATCCACAGTTGTATGTGTACCAACTAAAACATTCTTTATTTCTTTATCAGATCAAGCTATTTGTGTCATCATTTATACTTATTTGCTTTCCCTCATCTTCTGGATGCTCTTGGTCTGGCCAAGGTCTCTGCAAACGCCTTCAATTTGCCTCCTCCATGTCGAAATAGGCCACCCTGTTGGGAATGGCGCCGGCTCATTTGAGGCACGGGAGGAGTTTGGACTCATGGACAATGAAGACAAGACGGTCGGCACTTTGATCATCTTGGCGGCCGATAACAGCAGGTACCTTTTCCCATCTATTAGTGCAAAAAATGCTGACATACAGTATTTTAGCAGAGTGTAATATTTTGGATATCATTATTGGTCTTGATTATCACTGGAAGAAATGCTGGATACAGCTATGGTTTCCAGTTTTGCAGCTTGCTTCTTCTGAATAGTTTTAAATGTTGAACAGAGATAATACCTAATAAGAAACAACACATTGTTACCATTTTTAGAGCTTTCCCTTCATGTTCCATGGAGCTATGGCTATTGGTATGCTTATTTTACGTCATCAAATCATTGGGTTCAAGCAGTTGACTTTGATGCTAATAAGAATTCGACATGAATCCATGATTGTATAACTGTGTTGACAATAGACTAAATTCAAAAGGAACCAACAGAACATAGCAAACAAATATTGCAGAGAACATCACTATTAAGTGTACCTGTCATAGGATGTAGCCCTAGTAAATGCCTGTATGAGCCAATTGTAGGACTCGTTATCCGGTTTCATATAATCTAGAATGAGAAAGTGAAATCAGTATAGAATTTAGTCAAAATCCCAAGATATGAAGTCATAAAACATCAGGATTGCACATGTTAATTCTTCAACAAGTTATTTATAGCAATCATGCTGTTGATAAATTAAACAGTAAACAAAATAAAGAATGACACCATAAAAGAAAACCAGTGTAAATGATGACTATACCTTCACCTCCATATTCCATGTTTTCAACTGTTGCAAAAGCAATCTCAGGAATTCCACAAGAAGCCTGAATGAAATACAAACTTTTATGTAAAGGAAAAAAGTGACTATATTTGTAAAATATGAACCTCAATAAGTATGTTCTTAAACTAAACCAAACCTAGTTTTTCTTTAGCTACATGGGCTGCAGGCGTGTGTGAGAGAGAGAGAACCAATATAGCACTTATATATTCATATTACCAAGTGCAACAGCTGCACAATGTGCAGTCCATGTGGAGCTCATATTCTATTTGGAATTTAATTGACAGGGATTTATTTCTTTTTTCTTATGAAATGCTGATAGGTTAGCTAAGCAAATTAAGGCAGAAAAGAAACAATATAGCAGAAAAAATCATTTTGCTAAACCTGTGCATGTATCTCCTAGAAAAAATCATTATCTAAAAAAAATCCCATAGAAGAGATATAGTTATGTTTACTTCAAGTACACTTATTATTCATGAGATTCTAGAAAGTTCTGCGGGAATAATTAAGCACCTACTACAAACTTAGGACATGTAGGCCTACAATAAGTTTAGATCCATCACCAAAATAAATCACATGATCAAAGATTAAACTTACTACAGGAGTGGATACAACACAAACAGTGCTCAGCCACATGATTGGTGGCTTAATACTTGTACACATTATGTCGTTCCTTTTAAATATGCCTATGTAGCATTCGACATTAAATCAGATATCAAAACAAAACATGTGTTATATACAATCTATTCTAGAAGATGATTATAAGGAAGAAGTTATTCATGTATTGCATTCAGGAGCTGGGATCACGCAAAGTAGGAGGCTGTGTTTGCCCTTTGTGGTTCTAACACCATTTAATACCTGTCTTGAAATGCTGTTTTCTTTTACCTTGTAAAAACTCGACCAACCTAAGAGGAACAAGGTGGTATTTTAATTAAGAAGAACTAAGCACCCAAATTTCTTTTACCTTCTAAGCTAGCTGAAGTTTTCTATTTCTGTTTCTGGAACAAAAATAGGTTCCAAATGCTCGAGAAAGATACACCAGATACAAGCTTTACAAATCCACGCAACATCCGATCAGCTAATTAACAGCAGCCAAAAGACATACTGAATCCTTGTATAAGTTGACTATACTGCATTGACGCCAATACATATGCATCAATCCCAATATCAGATCAAAAAAAAATAGTAGCATAACACTAGATTCATCTGAAGCTTTGCTAGGCTACAAGGAGAAGGCTAGCAACTTAAAGAAACAAAATGGGGTTAGGGGCATTTACTAAACGTGATACAAACCTAAGTCAATCCTAGAATAACGACGTGAATGGAGAGTTTAAACTTGAAACAGCCTCCTCACCACCAGATAGTTTGCAGGCTCAGCTCCACGTTGCACGAACCCATCACGGAAACATTCAAGCAACTCATCACAAATTCACAATGAACAACATTTCCACGGACTAGAACCAACAAAAGTATACTACCATGGGATCACAACTCTGTGACATAAACTCGACCAATCAATCGCAGAAACGCTCAATTCCACAACTCGGCCCTGACACCAAGACACATCAAGTGGACGCTCGCATTTCATCAAACACGCGGAATTCTCTAACCCCACACGACTACAGTGAAAATTTAAGAGGGAGGGGAGTGCCGCTTACGGCGCCTTCCGCGTCGCCGGCGAGAACGTGGGCGGCGACGAGGCCGTGGAAGGAGCGCGGGCCCGGGGAGAGGCCCGCGGCGACCATGTCGTAGATGGCGTCCGCGGCGCGCGCGCGCTCCGCGAGCTGCTCCGGGAAGGCGAGGCGCAGGCCCTTCTCCACCGCCCCCGCGGCCGCCGAGCGGTCGCCGCCGCTCCCCTCGGGCAGCCGGCGCCGCCGCGTGCGGCGCCGCTCGACGAGGGCGGACGCGCGCGTGCTGGACGTGGAGGAGGAGGTGGCGCGGGGGAAGCGCGCGGCGGCGGTGAGGGGGAAGGCGGAGGAGGGCGGCGCGGCGGGGGCGGAGGCGGAGGTGGAGGGGGTGGCCATGGTGGCCGCGGCGGGGTTTAGCGTCAATGGGAGGTGGGGGGGTGGTTTGGATAAGGAAGTTTCGGAGTTTTGGAGGGAGAAGGAAGAAGTGGAAAGGCGTTCATGTTACCCCACCTGCGTAACACAAAATTGTAAAACCGTTCCTGCAAATACAAATTTGAAGAAACACATTTGTTTAAAATCAAAATTTATGTTTTCATTAATATAATAAGTAGGTAGATAATTGCATTGATATATGTCTCAAACATAATACTTCTACCATATCATAATCTTTTCATGTTTATAATAAATTTTGATGGAGAAAGCTTCTGCAGTGTGGCAGTGGAGCCATAGGTGTATGACTCGACCCATCGGACTTCAAATCTCGAAGCTCATAAATTTTACGCACACGCGAGTGCACTTCCAATAGAATTGCAAAAATCACTTGTTCTCTGTACTTTATTTGTATACTCAAATAATGAATTCGATAAAAACAAGAGACAATTAACATTTATTTAAACAAAAATATTTGTTCTATCCTGTTACTACTGCCGAGAGGAGGGAAAATAAGAATAGCCATTAACGTATGATTATTATTTTTAAACTTAAAATAAATTAATATGTTTCTTTAAGCATATTTTCTATAGATATTTTTAAAAGATCAGTTCGAAAAAGCTACGCACGGAAAACGATTGATAATTTCAGCCGAACAGCTACCGCCGAACGCAGCCTAAATTTTCCTTTTACTTCCTTTAGGAAGCATGAATGATCCCATCAAATGATGAGCTCCGGGAGAAAAAAGTTTACATCTGGCACTGGCAGGCCAAAAATTCTACAAGCATAACATATAGCTTTCTACAGATGCTACCGTTCAAAATTGAGGAAACAAGGATTCTACACAATTTTGAGACCTGGCCTACTGTTTTTTTCTCAATTACATAGTGCGCGCACCGTTATGCATGCGGCTGAGTTAGCAACCCTGTTTTCCCAATGCGCAAGCACAGTGCGCACGAAAAACGGAACGATTCATTAGCGTGTGATTAATTAAGTATTAGCTAATTTTTTTTAAAAAATGGATTAATTTGATTTTTTAAGTAACTTTTTATAAAAAAATACACCGTTTAATAGTTTGAAAACGCGCGCGTGGAAAAAAAAATGCACGCGCTGGGAAAGTATAGTGCCGTACACAGCCAACACGCAAGCGAAACGTACGTGCCCGGTGCCCCCCCTTAACACATGCTCACAGGACCTATCGTTTTTCTGACTTCACTGGGACTCCCTTGTACATGCCCAGTCGCTGCTTCAGGTCATCCCGGCGTGGCCTCGCGACCGTGTTGTTCGGATCAAAGAGGAGCACCTCCTCGAACGCATTGAGCACGGACTTCAGATCTTTCTTTTGCTCATACGCGCCCCCAAGGTTGTTCCAAGATGTCACATAGCCTGGCTGGAGCTCAACAGCCTTCTCAACTTGCTGGATCGCCTTGTCGAGTTTGTTATCCCGCTTGTAATAGCTGAATCCCAGGGCATTGTACACCTGACAGACAAGGCAGAGCAGTTAGAGGAAGCATGAGAGCAGTCTACTTTAGCTAATTAGCCTCATCTGGGTGGTCCAGTGCAGTGGCAAGCACAACTTAAGAGCATGTAAGAGTATGATAATCTGCAGTTTGCATGCGAAACTCTCATCTCATGTGAAGGACACACTTCAACTTCTGTTAGAATATTCTACGTGACTATGATACCAACACACATTATCTTTTTGCAACACCATCAATTTGTAGATTTGTAACATGATAAGACAGTAAGTTTTCTATAGTCTAGATTTCAGGATATTGTACCTATGAGTAAAGGATATCTGACCTGTGCAAGATCTTCCTCATCTCTATCCCATTTTTGGATTGCTTGCTGTAGATATTTGATAGCGGCAGGGTAAAATTTTCCTCCGTAGCATGACTGCTCCAAGCTCAAAATACTCAGTAGCACTTGCATCACCACTTCTCACTTGTTCCTAGTAAAATTTTATGGTAAATTTCAGTCTATCCCACAGAGCACATATCAAGATCAAAATTTTTAAATGACAGGCCACACCACCCACCATATAGGACATGGTAGTAATGTTCATTATGAAGCAAGCAGCATCAAGCATAAATTCATTTATACAAAGAAAAACTGATTTTCAGCAACTTATGAACAAGAACAAGTAGCATCAGTTACAGGAGGATTTTCCCTACAATGACCTTGTGTTACCCTGATACGAGGATTTACACTCTATGCCTCCTTAACAAGATTATAAATATAGCTTTCTTCCATTGTTCATTGTCTACAACAAACTGAGATTTTATACTTCAAATTTTACTGTGATTCTGATCGATAGGCTTCGAATATGAAATTGACCTGCCACAGCATCCCCTTGTGACCATACATTTTGTTAAAGATAATACTCCATCTATTTATGAGCTTTAATTATATTTAATGTTCTGAAAATTATGTCCTTGCAGTTTGGTCAGGTATATTCATATTTTATTGAAATATTTCTCTTTGGGTAGATCACTAGCAAGGAATGGCAACAGGTTCTGGAGGTAAGATCTGAGCACATATCGGAAATCTGATGACCATACTATCGACAGTATGCACAGTTGTCTTTTTCTACTTGTTCGCTACCTGAATACCTCATCATGAGGAAATAAACTGTAGATGTTTGTTACTGTTTGTAATGCTTATATATCCAACTTATTTGATTGCAGTACCATATGGTAAGCTTAACTTAAATTCATAGTTAGAATTTGTTGTTGGCTTCTAAATCTGGGCTGCCCATTTATCGGAACTTTCTGTTGACTTAACACCTTCCACTCTCTTGAAGGACTATCATGAGGAGCATCCAGAAGTTACTGTCCTTGACCCACCAAATGCCATCAATCATCTGAATAATCGGCAATCTATGCTTGCAGAAGTATCTGATTTGA
The DNA here is from genome assembly GCA_008326285.1 of Oryza officinalis. Classification (NCBI taxonomy): domain Eukaryota; kingdom Viridiplantae; phylum Streptophyta; class Magnoliopsida; order Poales; family Poaceae; genus Oryza; species Oryza officinalis. Next base: position 32,708,817 of record BDMV01000001.1, on the reverse strand, counting down.
ACTTGTGCAGTTTATATGGTAATCCTGAAACTTAATATGTCTATTTACATATCAAATTTCTACCTAATAATGCAACTTCAGTCATAGAATTGATGCGCTGAATTTTTCTTCTTCTTCTAAGACACAGAGTATATATTTTCTAGCTATCCGACCAAACTCACAAAAGGGGTCCTGCCGGATCCCTGCTACAAAGTTCATACTGTGACAAGGATGTCACGTGGGTACGAATCCCAGGGGAATCTAAAACACTGGGAATTTGAAAGATAGCATGTTTCGATAGTTCACAGGAAAATACCACACGAATTTGGATGGATTTTAGAGAGAAGAAGTGAGACAAAGAGAGAAGTTGCATTGGACTTCTCAAAGGAAAAAATAAAAGGAGGTTTGAGCTCATGTGCTATTTCCCTATGGAATGGATTCCAAAGGAATTTGGTATGCTCTAATCCTTTGGAAACATATAGAAAAAATTCATAAGGATTAGTATCCATAGGAATTGGATTCAATCCTTTGTTTCGAAGGCTCTAGTTGAATGATCGTGCTTTGCTATGGATAAAGAATATATTATAATATTAACAGATACTCGAAATAACATGTGTTTTGCCATGAAATGTGTTGCCTATCATTTTGCTATAACAAATACTGACCTAAATTTGACTTTATATGTGGCTATCAATTTAGATTTGATTGATTTTTAATACTTATAAGTTCGCGAGATAATTTGTAGAACTACAACGGGAGCAGGTCAATTACCTTCTTTTAAAGTACAATTTGATTCATAGGAATTTTTCTTACAGGACTGAAATCTTTCAAATTTCTTATGTTTTCCTACGGATCAAAAGGTCCTAAAATTCCTATGATTTTCCTCCAATCTAAAGGAGCCCGAAAAGTTGAAAATTAAGGAATTCAAAACCCTAGAAGATAAAATTTGGGTGGTTCGGATCACAAAAAGATTTAGAGAGAAAGACACACAGATGCAAGCATGAAGCGAAGGAATTTTTTTTCCTTTGGATCAAAGTTTGCATTGGCATTGCTACATTTCCAAAAGGAATCCAACAACCCCATTTTTTTTATTCCAAACATGCTCATATGGAAAAATTCCAAAGGATTGTAACCCTCCAAAGATCCTATGTTCCAAACAGAGCCTAAAAGGAATCAAGGGACACCCGACGGGCTCCCCAATTTTGAAATGTATCGGCGATTTCTGGTTGTGATGTGTCACGTGATTATTTTATTTGCATCTTTGTAAAGCAAAAGAGCAAATATGTGCCCCGTAAATAGATCAAACCTTTCCATGTTGGTTAATTAGGAAAGCAAGCTTTCCTCGTCGACCTCATTAACATGTAATACTCATGGACTAATTATAACTTGGCCCATAAATACTCATTATTTTCCAGAAACTAAACATGGGAGGTAAAGAGGGTGTGATGAGGTTGCATCTGTATAATCATTGATAACCTGTAACAAAACAGAATATTAGTGTAAGACTTCAGGAGAAGCTACATGAGCAGGTGCAAAATTACATCAGAAAAAAAACCTTCGCAAGAGAAGCCATACAGTTAGCGGTGCAGCTAGCGTCATACACTACTACAGAAATGGTCTTTCTGGACGAGGCCCCCAATAATTTTCAGGCGGCCCATAAGTGGTCACGCCTGAAAAAACCGGTCCCGAGGGGCCGGTTGTTGGCCCGCACGGGATAATGCGTTATCCCGTGCGCTTAAGCGACCGCACGGGATACTATCGCGTGCGGTCCACCTAACGGACCGCACGGGATAACGCATTATCCCGTGCGGGCCGCTTAAGCGGACCGCACGGGATAATGCGTTATCCCGTGCGGTCCGTTAGGTGTAAGCGGCCTGCACGGGATAATGCGTTATCCCGTGCGGTCCGTTAGGTGGACCGCACGCGATGATGCACTATAAAACAGCTTCCACCCCCGACAGTGCCATTTTGAACCTGGTGTTTCTCTCTCAAAAAAAGGTAATTATAGGGGGAAGGTTTTCAACTTGAATTTTTCAATTGGAATCAATACAAAAGGTACCATGCTTGTACTTCTCTTCCATTTGTTTCCATTTTTAAAAATTTTTATTGGTTTAATGTGAAGATATTTAAATTTTTTTAACTTGGTTTCTCTCTCCAAAAATAGACATTTTCTTTTGGTGGGAAGTTTTAGAGTTGAAATCTTCAATTGAAATCAATATAAAAGGTAATGTGCTTGATCGTCTCCTTCAATTGCTTTCGTTTTTGTAAAATTTCATTGGTTAAATGCGAAGATATGTAAAGTTGTGTGAATTGTTATTTTGTGCTATGTTTGTAATTTGTAGGTCAAATATTTTGTTTTTTTGATTGAACCAATTTTTGGTAGCTAATACTGTCTCAGTATTATTATTTGCTGTGAATGAGGTTTTAGTTAAAAAGTAGGATTTAAGTTTAATTTGTTTATTTAGAAAATACCGACAATATAATATTAATTAATGATGTGAATTTTTTAGATGGATCGGACATGGATGTATGAGACACGGAGAACTCATCCGGTGTTCATGAGAGAAGCATCAACATTTATTGATAAGGCTAAGGCACACGCTTTGAGGGAGAATAGGAAGAATATTTTTTGTCCTTGCGTGGATTGCAAGAATCAGAAGATGTGGAAAGATCCGAATGTAATTCTGGGACACATAATTCAGCGTGGATTTGTGGATAAATACACAGTTTGGACTTATCATGGGGAAGTCGCCCCTCCTGTAGAGATTCGTGATATTTGGTTCGATCAGGCAGAGGATTTTATAATTGAGGACATGTCCCGTCAAATGACTGGTGATTTTGGCGGCTCAGGTTTTGACGCCGCAGAGGTTGATATTGAACTTGATCTTGAGGATATGTTGCGACACGTTGAACCAGAGGTCCTAACAGAGAAAGCAAGAGATTTAAACAATTGGGAGACGTTGCAGAAATCAGCGAAAGATCTTTTGTACGATCAATCAAAGGGATGTGACATTGACTATACAGTGTTGCGGTCAATGCTAGAACTTCTTAGATTGAAGGCCAGGCACGGATGGTCTGATACTAGTTTCAACGACTTGATGGGTCTCTTGAGAGTTATGCTTCCTAAGCCTAACTTGTTGCCAGCTAACACCTACCAAGCCAAGAAACTGATATGTCCATTATCACTTGGTGTGGAAAAGATCTATACATGTATTAATCACTGTGTACTTTATCGCAATGAATACGCTGACTTGGACAAGTGTCCAACTTGTGGGGCGAGTAGGTACAAAAAGGATAACAGTGCCACCGATAGTGATGTTGCCGAACCAAATGCATTGGTCGAGCCAGGAAAAAAGATTCCGGCCATTGTGATGTGGTACTTGCCAGTGAAAGATCGCATGAAGCGATTGTTCTCGAACCTCGCCGACACCGAGTTGATGAGATGGCATCAAGAGGGTCGGAAAACAGATGGTATGATTCGACACCCCGCCGATGCTCGACAATGGAGAAACTTTGATTCGAAGCACCCAGAATTTGCAAATGATCCGAGAAATGTAAGGTTCGCGTTGAGCACGGATGGAATGAATCCGTTTGGTGACCTAAGCAGCTCGCACAATAGTTGGCCTGTTCTGCTCACCATGTATAACCTTCCGACATGGTTATGTCAGAAGTGAAAGTATATTTTGTTGACTATCCTTATACAAGGGCCAAAACAGCCTGGCATCGATCTAGATGTGTTTCTTGAACCTTTAATGGAGGATATGCAAGAAATGTGGAAAGAGGGTCTACAATTGTATGATGCGTACCGACAGGAGTACTTTACTCTGCGTGCTATCATATTCGTTACTATAAACGATCTACCAGCAAATTTTTCCCTCTCAGAACAGATTAAAGGAAAGATCGGATGTCTTATATGTCTGGACAACACATTATACATATACCTGACCTCGTCAAAAAAGTTAGTTTACATGCGTCATCGTCGTTTCTTACCACAGAAGCATAGGTATCGTGCGATGGCTACCTTTTTTGACAAAACTGTTGAGGAAGGTACTGCCCCCGAAGCAAAGAATGGTTCCACGGTGTTCAAGCTAACAAAGAACATAAAGGTCGTGTTCGGCAAGGGAAAGACAACTTTAGGCAAGAGGAAGAAAAAAGTGGTAGAAAACACGCTGCCCTTCAAGAAACATTTAATCTTTTTCAAGTACCTAACGTACTGGAAAGACCTGGAGATTCGTCATGCCATCGATGTCATGCACCTCGAGAAAAACGTGTTCAACAGCACCATCGGGATTTTACTTGACATCCCAAGTAAAACAAAGGATGGGTTGAAGTCACGTAACGACCTGGTCAATTTGGACATAAGGAAAGATCTCCACCCGATAGAGCTAACGAATGGTAAGATTGAGATTCCACCGGCATGCTACTCAATGTCACCAGAAGAGAAAAAGGCTTTCTGTAAATGTCTTCGTGGATTGAAAGTGCCGACTGGATTCTCATCGAATATCCGGAAACTAGTATCAATGAAAGATTTGTCGATTTCTGGATACAACGCTCACGACTGCCATAAGATGCTTACGGTATTCCTCCCTATTGCTATAAGGGCGGTGAAACCAGTGCACACCAAGGTAGTGATAACAAAGCTGTGCTATTTTTTAAATCGAGTTTCACAGAATGTTTTTGATCCAGAAGAATTAGGACCCCTTCAGAAATTCGCAGTCGAGACAGCTTGCCAGCTAGAGATGTTTTTTCCTCCATCGTACTGGGACATGATGGAACATCTCATTGTTCACATTGTCCCTCAAATTATTGAACTTGGTCCTCTATACCTACATCAAATGTGGGCGTACGAGCGATACATGGCCGTTCTGAAAGGGTATGTCCGTAATCATGCTCATCCGGAGGGCTCGATGATAGAGGGTTACACAACCGAGGAGTTTGTCGAGTGTTGCCTAGATTATATGAGAGATGTCAACCCCATTGGGACACCGGTGCCTCGACATGATGGAAGGTTATCTGGGAAGGGTATTGTGGGAAGAAAATGCTTCTACGACAATGATTACAAAGCGGTATCAGATGCTCACAGCAGTGTTCTTCAACAACTCGCCATCGTTGCGCCCTACATTGAGCAACACACTTCCGAGATCAGAGCATGCAATCCTGGGCGATTCGACGATTGGGTTTCAAAAGAACAGAAGCGCACTTTTTCCCAATGGCTGAAGGATCAAAAGCTACCGTGTGGAGAATCAATCGAGGAAAAAATGATAGAAAGACTTGCAGCTGGCCCAACAAGCCTTGTGATCTCATGGCAAGGGTATAACATCGGCGGTTATTCTTTTTACACAAACAGCAAAGATAGGAAAAGCTCAGCGCAGAACAGTGGGGTTCGTGTCGAAGCGTTGGACGCAACAGGGTAGAACAAGTCTTACTACGGGATCATACAAGAAATATGAGAACTTGACTACGATTTAAACATTCAGATCCCTGTTCTCAGATGCCAATGGGTGAAAGACAACATGGTAGATAAATTTGGATTTACGTGTGCTGAACGGAGTAAAATTGGACATAAGGATGATCCATGGGTCCTTGCCGAGCGTGTTGCACAAGTTTTTTATGTGAAGGATCCTTCCGATGAAAAGATGGACATTATTGTATCGGGCAACCAACACATTATTGGTATTGACAACATTCAAGATGCACGCGATTATAATCAATACGACGCCATTGAGTTATTCACAGATCTTCCTACGCGGATGAAACACATTGAGAGTGTCCTCGACGAATCAAAGTTTGCATCCGTGCGGAAGGATGTTAATCCAAAAATTATGAAACGTTAGTTTGTTTTTGTGTACAATAAGTTTTTGTGAGTGAATGTATCAAACTTGTGGTATTACGACTGAATGTGTGGTTGTATATCGAACTTATGGTATTTGTGTGGATGATTAAGGTTGAGTTCGCAAGTGACTTTTCCCAGCGCCTCGATGGATTGGAAGCGCAGATCACTGTGCAAGCACTGTTAACTACTGTTCATGGGACTGTGCAACCGTGACGGATTCAGGGACGGGGCGACGACGCCGTTTCAGCGCAAGACGTCGTTAGGGGTCACGGCTTGGATGGAAGGAGAGGGCAGCCGGTGGCCCCACAGATGCGAAGGGCGGTGCCGCATCGATCCTTCGGGTTCTCTCCTCCAGACCGCAGCTGGACGCCACAGGCCAAACGCGCGCCGCCGCCTGCGCATCCACCGCCTGCCCCTTCTCCCAGCCGCCCCACGCCGGCCATCCGTCCGCCCGCCGCACACCGCCCGCCGCCCACCGCCCACCCGTCCGTTGGGACCCCTTCTCCCTGTTGAGGCCAAACGCGCGCCGCCGCCTGCGCATCCACCGCCTGCCCCTTCTCCCAGCCGCCCCACGCCGGCCATCCGTCCGCCCGCCGCACACCGCCCCCGCCCACCCGCCCACCCGTCCGTTGGGACCCCTTCTCCCTGTTGTTCAGGGTCCGCCGCCTACCCGACCTAACCTGTCCCTTTTCCCCACCACCCACTGCCCACCCACCCGTCTGCCCTTCCCTTCCGCCGGCCGGGAGAGAGACGGGGAAGAGAAGGGAGAGACGGAGAGAGGAGGAAGAAAACCGAGAGTAGAGGAAGAGAAAGAGGAGGGAGAAGGGAAGAAGGGAGGAGTGGAGGAGAGCGAGGATGAGCCATGGGTAATTTTTTGCAGTTCCTATTTTTGCTCAGCTGGCTCTACTCCCTCCCCTCAATCGAATCTCCCCTTGCCACAGCGCGTCGTCCGGAGTTTGCTTTCGCCTACAGCTGGCGGAACAAGCCTCTAGTCCATCGAATCAGCAGAGCATCACTGGTGCTGCCCACAGTGCGCTCGAGCGGTCAGCGTCGTCCTCGGAGGTGGTGAAAGCCGGGCGGCACGCTCGGTTCGCGCGTCGTCTTGTCCAGCCTGGTAGCTTTCCGCGCGTGGCTGTGTCTCACCTCGTACATCCCGTGCGGCACGGAAGAGTGGCTACACTCGGTGCTACAAGGCAGCAAAGCTGGCGGTCCTAGCGGCGGCACTATATTTGAGACAGAGACTGTGGTTGCTCGGATGGAGATGCGAGGGAAGAAGCGGAAGCGAGAGCTCAAGCGCTCGCAAATCGCATCCCGGGCAGTGGTTGTTCAAGCCCCTTCTCCAACCCTCCTGTTGTCGACCTGGGCCGCCGATCTGGAGTCCAGTGAGGACTCCTGCGACTCCTACACCTCGGACGCCGGCATCGCCAAGGCCCTAGAGGACGACGTGCTTCACGTCGCCAATGCCCTAACGAAGGTTTGCGCAAAATCTCCAGAAGCGGTCATCGAGTTCGTTCGGCAAGTGAGCCCTGCAACCGTCGGGCGTTCAATCAACTGGGACGTCATCCACGACGCCGAAGCAAGAAAGGTAATGGCAGCTTGTCATTTTTTTTTCCTTTCAGAACCAACTTTTATTAGATGTCCGATGGCCGTTGCCGCTGGACCGATATGGAGGTCTGCTTGTTTCTGGAAAGTTGTTTGGAGGAAATAGCAGCTCACAACATCACCACCAGCAACCCCAAGCCGGTGGCATTGGACAATTTGTCTACAAAAATGTATGCGAAGTGTAGGAAGAAGGTGAATAGGAGCCAAGTTCAGTACATTTGGCGTGATTGTCGGAAGCGGTTCAACATGTGGGTGTGGCTTGAGTCGCAGGCTACCGGCCTCGGTCGTGATCCACATACGAGTGCCATTGTCGCCGACGACGACTGGTGGGAACAACAAGAAGAGGTATGTCACTTATCACTTACATTTTGCATGTCCCCGTCAATATATGTCACTAATTCGTAGCAATACCTGCTATGTCTTGATTGTTTCCTGTTTCAGTACTGCGTTTGTTCATTAGAGTTAGAGTCAATGCTCCTGGAATCATTGTTTTAATTTTTATGAACCATTGGAAGGCTATCTTGCGTAAAGCCCTAAATATTGGATGCTCTGTATAGAAATGGGAGTCAATTTATTATGCAGAAGCAGTGTCAAATGTGCTCATTAATTTGTAGGCCTACCAAAACACATATGTGATCTGAATGTGAGATGGATTTTTTCACTAATTGTTTTACACTTTTGTGCATATTACTTATTGCTCACTTGGCAAATAAAAATTATGTTCTGTGACATATTGGTTTTCCCATGCTTTTGCTTTGGGCTGCTCTAATTAATCAGTTTGGTTTTTTGCCTCACGTTGCACTGGTGTCATTTTATCAGTGATGTTTTGTCTCGCTATGCTCTCGCTTGAGCTATATTATATTGCATAATTTTGAAAGTAGGTCCTTTTAATTAGACGAATATAACTTGTCACTGATTATTAGTTTACAATCATCTCATCAAATGGAATTGACATAATAGTATCCTTTGGTTAAATTTGCAGACAATAGTTTACAGTGATGTAAGAAAACCAGAACAGTCAATGACATCTGTTCTGCTAGTATGGATTTGTCATTTCCTCTGTTACTTTGTATGCAATTGAAATCATCCCAACCTTGTTTCTGAGGAAACATTGGTCTCTCCCCCATTTTTAAACAGAAAAAACATTTTGTGTGCATATTTTGCTAATTCTGCAAACTATTTCTTCTCTAAAAGAGATGCATCTGCCATTAGCTTCATCGTGTTGCTCCATTTGTTCATGTCCGGTTGCAACATACTGTCATACCGTTTACCATTCAGGAAATAATCAATTAGTGTTTCATAGCTGATTTATATTATCATGTTTTTTCATAGTTCTGTAGTACAAAGGTTTCCAGTTCGTCTTTTCTGAAATTAATAAGCCAACATAAATTGTTACATATTTGGTGCAGCCATTAGGTTGCTAGTTTTTTTCACCTGTATTACGCTTTGTTATGGGTCATTTCCACTTTGCTGCCAATGCTGTAACAGCCTCCTGTTCCCTGCATGAATAATACACCAAGACAAAATTATGGACAATAGTACAGTACGACATAAGCATGCTATATCTTGTACCACTCCATTAAGTGTGGTACATAACTAGTCCAGCCTTTTCAGTACATATAGCAACGAACTTGTACATATATTTTAATCTACAATTTGCACAAATATGCACCAATCATCTGTAGTACCCATAAAAAGTAGTTGTCACTATTGGCAATGCAAGGAAACAAAAAGAAAAAGAAAAGATTGTTGTATAGTAGGTTTTTCTTTTTGTGTCAGTGGGATAATAGGGGATCGTGCAAATGATCCATAGATTTGGATAATTTATTTTTCCCATCTAGCTAGAATAGTAAGCTGTAAGGATTGGAAATACATAATCATTTTCTTGTGCCTGTGGGATATATATATGATGTACTAACTCAATGGGAAGTACTTATGTTTACTCTTACACGTTAAACTCTTACATAAATAAGCAGCTGCCTGAAATTAACAAGCATAGTACAGCATAGTACTACAAAATCATAGTACATTTGGTTTAATTAGAATTTTCTTTAGGTCAAAAAAAGTTTCTTTCTGGATCACAAAAGCTTATGCATTGAAGCCAAATTGTTTTCAGTTTTTTTTCCACTTGGAATTAATGGGGAACGATGATATTTTTGAAGTTTCAGATTATGTATGTGCTTGTTGGCTCCTCACTTTAAATTAGTCAGAAAATCATGTGTATATTGGTATGAAATATACTTTTTTATATACCAGACAAAAATTAATTCTTCAATCTGACGTTATTCAATATAATCTTTGACATCCTCTTATTTCCTATGCATAGAATTTAATTTGTTGTCAGCGCTGTGTTCTGATAATTTCCAGCTGCTTACCGCGCATGCATTTGCTGATTTAATTAGATGCTCATGCAAAATTATTCGTGCAGTTTCAAATTCCCCCTAACTTATCGTCAAGTAGCTGCTGTGCTCTGTTTTTCTATTTGCCTGGAATGATTTTGTGCAGTCTGCACTGCAGACATTTAACAATTTGGAACATGCCGTAGACATAGTACTGATCATATATCCAACCATCGCATTAACTCAAAAGAAGCTTTAGTGAGCATAACACCAGTAGCTTAATTTGTACTCTCTCCTCCAGAATAAAAGTGGTCAACACAGTAGGTAGTACACATTATGCTAAAGTCCCATGTCAATGCTGACAGTGATGGCTAAAAGTTCAGAAAATAGAATTGTGCTCTTTAAAATACCTAGAGAGATCACATAGGTCACTCAACCACTGCTACTAGTAGTAATACTTGTACCAGTCAGGAAACAGGGAAATTAAATCAGCTTTTTAAATTAAGTACTTGTAGATTCTGAACAGATCGATCACATGGATGTATGGTGCGTATATGCATGTATACAGCTAGTCGTCTGAAGAACACGAGTACTTACATAAGAAAATGTTCAGTTAATTTAATTAATTAAGAACTCTTGTAACAGGCATCCATACAGTGAGCTAACCAGAGCACAATTAGTCTGAATCCATATATCCCTGATAGCTAAAAGTTTAGCACTGGTTGCATGTAGTGATTCTGAATTTTGTTGCTAGTTTGAAACTTTTGTTGCTCGCAATGAACTATTATATCCAGGTATCTTTTGAGAGGTCGAACCGTTCATTCTGTTGCTACTAACTTGTGCATGTATAACTATGGTGCAGATGAAGAAAGGCGTGAGCACTTTCAAAAATGATCCTCTCGAGCACATTGACCTTCACAACGCGGTGTTCAGGGGGCGCACCGTTGTAGGCAACTAGTCAGATGTCGCTGGAGCATTGCCAGCATCAGCACATGCTCAAGCTCAATGGCAATCTGTCGATGTCGCACAGCTCACAGCCAGTTACAACCCTCCAATGCCATCTCCACCAGCACCTCAGTCCACGGCAAGAGGTAAGGGAAAAAGGGCAGCCACTGATAGTGCTGTCTCAGGGGGGTCATCGAAGAAGTCCCGCAGCGACAGCACCGGGGAGGCCCTACATAGGCTTGCGGACCTACGGTGTGAGTCCTTGCATAGCCGGGCAAGAGAGGCAGCCGAAGCTAAGTCCAAAGGGATTGAGGCATGCACGGAGTTGGTTGAAAACGATGGACACCGTATCACTGGTCCAGTGTGGTACGCTGCTTGCCGTTTATTCCAGAATCCTAACCACTGTGCATGCTTCATAAGAATCCCGACAGCCGAAGATCGCCTCGATTATATTCAGGTGATGTCACAGGGTGGTGGCGGTGCTAGTGGTGCAGGTGCCTCCGGTGGTTTTCAGTGACGCATGTCCTCGTCTGTTTCATTGTAGTTGAATTTGTTTCATTGCAGAGCTGTACCATGTTTTCGCTAAATACGTTTTATTCTTATGCTGCTGAACAGACGGTTTGAGTTATCAATAAATGAGGATTTAACATAATTGTGATGTCAGTTTTCCATAATTCGTTTTGTGTGACATATCACATTTTAGTACTACAAGTTTTTTACTGCAATGTTAGCTATTATTCCCATTTTGCAAGTTCCCTCAAGCTCTCCAAGTACGAGAAGGCCGCCCGCGAGCTCACCGCCGCCGCCGACCCCTGCTCCCCCGCCGACGACCTCCGCCGGGCCCGCGTCACCGTCGAGCTCTCCCGGACCCCGTCCGACTCCCTCCTGGAGCGCGCCCACGAGGTGCTCGACGGAGGGTCAGTTGGGTGCCTGATGCTGATCTCAGGCCGCGACGAGCTCGCTCCTCTGCTGCGCCTCGCGAGGAAGAAGGGCGTCCGGTCGGTGGTCGTCGGTGGGGAGTCCGGGCCGGCGAGGTGGGCTGACGTGGGGTTCAGCTGGGCGGAGGTGATCGCTGGAAAGGCCAGGAAGGCGGCGCCGTCTGTGTCCGGCAAGTGGCGGGACAGGGACGTGCTCAAGAAGCTGGAGTGGAGGTACGAAGACGAGGAGGAGGACGAAGAGGTGGTGTTTGAAGAGGACGGTGACGAAGATGAGATCGAGGGGTTGGCGAGGAAGACCAAGGGGAAGCCATGGTGGAAGCTGGAATCGGATGGCGACGACTCCAGTGCTTGCAGTTGAATGGTTAATTAGTTATGTCGCACATAACGTGTTCGTTCATTTGCTCCTGTGGATCCTTACAAGTTCCAAGTTCCAACAGAGGGAGTATCAAAGTACTGTAAAATCAATAATGGCAATTGGTGGACTACAATTACCTGGTGCTCTGCCTGACCGTTTGAGGCTATTAGCAGTGCAAGCTACACAAACCGAATGACCCTATGCTCGCGGGCGTGGATCGCGTCGAAGTGGCGGAGCAGCGTGTCGCGGGCGCGGAAGCGGCGGCCGCAGACGCGGAAGAGGTGCACGGTGGCGGTGGACGGAGATGGGGCAGGGAGGCGGTGGCCGGGGTGGACGAAGGCGGCGGAGAGGCAGACCCGGCCGAAGGAGGTGGCGGCGAGGTGGAGCCGTACGGCGGCGTCGTAGAGGGGGAGGGTGGGAGGGGGGCCGGGAGGCGGCCAAATCCCAGAGGACGGCTACCGGGGTGGTGGGGGTGCGGGCTGCCGGCGTGGTGGAGGTGGAGAGAGAGTGCGGCCGTCGGTGGAGGAGGTTAGAGATCGCGGCGAGGGCGCGGCGGCGGAGGTGGGAGAACGGCGGGAACATGGGAGTGATTTCAGGCTAGGGATCGTGTTCTCACTTGTTATCAACGGTTGTGTATGTGTTGTAATTGATCCTAGCAATGGCAGCATAGGCAACGCATATTAATTTTTTTCTCAGATTAGTAAAGCAATTGACGCGGGTTATACCTCCCCGGCGCCGGCTGTCCACTTCGCTCCGCTCCATGCCGCACGGCTGGCGGCCATGTTTCTAAGCCCCTACATCTCTGCCTCCCTCCCTGCACATCTTACTACCTCTGAGTCGCCAAATTGCAATGGAGGCTAATTCCCTTCCAGTACTACAATACTTACCAATTTGATCTGTTGTATTTTCAGGTTTGATGTCAGATGCACTGACCGTCCATAGCTGAAGGAGTCTGGTCTACATACGACTAGGCTTCAACACAACGGTAAGCAATACAATATTTGATCTAGTTTTACCTTGCAGCCAATTAAATTTTTTTATTTGTACCCATGACTTGTTTCAAATTGTTGGCCTATAAAATGAACAAATGAATTAGTGAGTATGGCAAACAAATCCAAACTATAGCGTTGCTTTTGGGACAGCAGTACTCTGTTGTTCTTCAGAAACAAATCCAAAATGCCTCAGGGTATAGTCAATTCTGAAATTATTCTTCTGCAGCAGCACTTTATTGTTTCTCTTTCCATATACTACTATATACAGCACAGTCCTACTTCTGAAATAAGAATGATATACTTTCGACGTCATAAATGACAGATAGGTTTTCATCACTTTTAGTCACCATGTCTATAGATATCAACTCTTCGAAACTATAACACACATGATTTACTAGTTATAATGATTGTATTGCAGAACAAAGAGAACCTTACCAGCAACCATGTTAGACCAAGCCTAAACAAGTATAGTACTGTTCCTAAGGTTAGTCTAATTGATTCATGTTCTAAATGCTATTTGTATTTATTGAACACTACACAACAACTAAAATAGCGCACACAACATGTTGTTGATTTTTACTGTAAATTCTCTCTGTTTTTTCAGAAACAGCAATGCAACACAATGGACTTTTTAACTGAGAATTCAACAGAGGTAAACCTTGTTAACATTTTAGTCTAAATAGATTAATAAAATCTGGTCTAAATGTCCTTTTATTTTCCACTGTGATAGAACGTGTATGGTGACGGTCCCTTGCAAGATATTTGTCATGTTGAGCAGGAAAACATTATGATGGTAACATGCAGAAATTGCACTGTTTTATACATGGGAATAGTTGCACTATTTTGTAACTGGGAATATATGTTCTCTTTGACAACAGAATTCACAAAGCCATGTTCAAGATGAGGATTTGCAACCACCAACCAAGCATGCTACTGCAGACAAGGTCCTTGTCTTCCAATTTATATTTTTATTCTGAACTCACCATGGATGCATCCTATTATATGCTTATCATGGATACATAGCATTATATTATTTGGTATTGTTTGTAACTAACTATGAATGTTTACTATAGTTCGTGACAATGTGATGTATTCTTTTATTCTAGAACAAACGAACTTTGGGCCAAAATGACCATGGGAAACAAATGAAGATTGTTTGTGCCAAGATTAGTTTTCACTTTTTATTGAGTTTAAAGTTATTTGATAGAAAAGTTTGAAAGTAAATTTTCTGAATATATGATTTTAGTATTGATTTGTTGCCTTCCCCTATAGAACAAGAAACCTGACAATCAGGACAGCCATATGGTACATGCACATAATGTTGGTGGTGCATACAAGGTTGTTTTTTATTCACCATGTTTACAAATATCAGTCCATTCAAACTATAACATGCATGATTCACTAGTTATTATGATTGAATTGGAGAACAAATAATTGGCTCTGTTTGGTCTTTCTTTCTATCTCGTGGTTAAATTGCAAAACCATGATCCAAGTATCTTTTTTTTAGAAACAACAGTGTAGCAAAATGGACTTTATCACTGACAATTCAATGGAGGTATTTTACTGTGAAATTATTTATGATACTTGAATTTCTTGAAGTACATTGATAATGTTGATGGATGTATTTATGCACTTCAGATTGGAACTAAAGTACTCTTAAAAAGTTGGGAAAATCGGAATACAAACGTGGCTCTTGCCACTATTGTAAGCTGTGATCCAACACGCAAAGTCGGAGGTGTTGAGCTAGGAAATGAATTTTTAATGGTTCATGTCGATCTTGCATTGGCAAAATCTGAAGATTTGATTAGGCCATACAAAGGCTACAAAATTGTTGGTCATGTTGTAGGACTTGAAATTGCGTGGCCTGCAATTTTCGTATGTTCCTATCTCTTACTTCTTACGTCGGAGATGTGCTTTTCATCTTCCTAATGGTATATTAATGCTTATATATTTCATTCGCTATTATAGGTTGACAAGATAAATGGATGATGATGTGGGGGAAATTTCGTGACTGCAAGTACACAACTAGGTCAGCTGTACATGTCATGTAATGATGATGGCTGCAAGGTGGAGAATGGTGGCAACAAGATGTGTTTTATGTATATACTTTAGATTCTATTTTCTGCATGAATGTTCTGAACAAGGTTTAATGACATGAATTATGTTGATGATTTTCTATGTAATGCAAAATACTGTCTTTAATATATAATCGATTATCATGATTGATTGGGCTATTGTCACTTGAGCATGCTTTGAGTTCATGGGTCTCTTGCCCAACAAAATAATTAGTCAAAGGCCACCTACAATGGATAGCTCAAATTACAATATTTGTAAGCGTTAGAGCAACTTGATTATATCCATTGCTAAGATTATATAAAACTATTCCTCTCTCAGAAGAACAACATATATAAGTATTGCTGAAACCTATTAAAATTGTTGCCAAGTAGCGGCCGGGGTCACCGCTCACCGGGTGGAGGGAACACGATCCCTAGCCTGAAATCACTCCCATGTTCCCGCCGTTCTCCCATCTCCGCCGCCACGCCCTCACCGCAATCTCTAACCTCCTCCACCGACGGCCGCACTCTCTCTCCACCTCCACCACGCCGGCAGCCCGCACCCCCACCACCCCGGTAGCCGTCCTCTGGGATTTGGGATCGTGTTCTCACTTGTTATCAACGGTTGTGTATGTGTTGTAATTGATCCTAGCAATGGCAGCATAGGCAATGCATATTAA
>BDMV01000001.1:32679446-32693000 GCA_008326285.1 Oryza officinalis | reverse complement strand
GACATCAAAATCATATTTTTCCTCCTTTCCAGAGTTCCTGACCCATTGACATGGAATTACCTTCTTGTTCCTTGCCCATTCGACTGCTGCTACCTCAGGAACATCCTCTTTCTCAGAATCAGAAATATAAGAATTAATGAAGTTCACCTTTTTGAATGCTCTATTGGCCTCTTGAAACCTTTGTTCGTGTGCTGTTATCTTCTGGGCTAAATGAGCCAAACTATCAAAGTCTTGAGCCGAAAACCTCTCTTTGATTGGTGTTAACAAACCTTGGAAGGCTAAATCGGCTAACTGAGAATCTGTCAACGCCAAGCTGTAGCATCTGTNAAATCGGCTAACTGAGAATCTGTCAACGCCAAGCTGTAACATCTGTTTCTGATTTCTCTAAATCTTTGAATATAATCTTGGACAGATTCTTCTCGTTTTTGCCTAATGTTTGTCAAATCAGATAGTTTCATCTCATGAACTCCACTGTAGAAATATTTGTGAAACTGTTTTTCCAGATCGGCCCAACTGTGAACAGAATTATAAGGTAAAGATGAAAACCATGTGAAAGCCGATCCAGACAGAGACAAAGGGAATAGCCTGACTCTTAAAGCGTCAGTAGCCGATGCTTCACCACATTGAGCTAAAAATCGGCTAACATGCTCATAAGTTGATACATTATCTTGTCCTGAGAACTTTGAAAAATCTAGGACCTTGTATCGGCTTGGTAATGGCACTCTTTCAAAATACTCTGGATATGGATGCCGATACAGATTGTCACCATCCCTTGGTTTTAATCCAAACTATTCTCTCATCACATCGGCTATCATATCGGCCCAAGGTTTCTGCCGAGCTCCATCTTGATGCTGTGGTTATATCGGCTCATCTTGATAAAACTGCGGCTGATGATATGATTGAGGAGGTGTTCTCTGCCGATATTGCACCTGTGGTGAATGAGATTGATATTGATAATTAAGATTGCTACTTGTGTGGGTCTGAGAGATTCGTGGAGCACTAAAATCTTGTTGATTAGGAACAAATTGAGTAGTGGCAGCTTGTTGCTGGAAGGTTGGCACTTGCTGTCTTGCTGGTGTATGCAGGATCGGCTGAGCAACTGGCTGATTGGGATTGAACATAGTTGCAACTTGCTCAGCTGATATTTGAGGTATGTTTTGCCCTACATGCTGAGGTTGTTGTCGGACCAGTACATGAGGATTAAACTCTACTTGCTTCTGTACCGATGCTGGTATCTCTTGTTGACCTGTAGCCGATGTTGACGCCATCGGCTGTCCTGGGGCTATATTGGCAGGTTTTGGCTGGCTGGTCATAAGCGGCCTGTATTGCGGGAAGACCCCATCTGGTAAGAATATTGGTCCTTTGGCTTGATGTTCAGCAATAGTACCATCAACCACAGACTTGATCATATTTGTTAAAGTATTGACAAGCACTCCTGACTGGTTGATCAAAGCATGATGCACAGCATAGTCAATTCGGTCTTGCAAACTCCTGGGTTCTTCAGGAGACTCTTCTTGCTTAACCCCTTTTTCCTTTCCAGAACTTGATTCTGGCTCTTCATTGTTGGGCAAAGTTACTTTGTACCTCTGAACCACCGTTCCCGATCTAGTCTGAACAAAAGAATGCAAGTACTGGTTTTGAAGCTTGTTCATTATATCCTCCAGCTCTGCCTTTTGTTCCGACGTCAACCTGTCCACTGTCATTGGAATAATATTCTCTGGGTCAACGTCAGTTGTCTTGAAGTCTACCATGATGAAAATTCTTCGTGTCCCACTGGGCGTGCCAAAAGCGTGTTGATGCAAAAAACACACACTGGCCTGGGAGATCTGCTTAACTCCAGTGCAGGTCCAAAGATTTCTTTTGGGTTCTAGGCGTGCCAATTGGTTTGATCCTGCAACCAATAAGAAACAAAGAAAGAAAACGTAGTTAAATCCACCAATGATAGCCGATCGGCTGGCTTACCGATGACATATCATTGAGCATTGAGCCGATGCAAGATGCATTAAATCGGCTATAACAGACAAAGCAAGATAAAGCTAAACCTACTCAATCGGCTGTAGATATCAACAAAATATAATCTAAGTCTCAAAATATATTCAAACCAAGTGATTGGGATAGATCGGACAGGGCGCCGAGACAGTATAAATCACTTATGCCTAAATATATTACAAAGCATAGATTATACAAGTTCATAGCATAGCCGATTGGGTAAATCTAACATGTATCGGCTAGTACCCCGATACTACTTTATACAGAGATATTATCATGAACAAAATATATTAAACAACTCGTCAAACTAATGTTAAGATGATCCTAACCAGATTTGACAACAAGCTCAATATATTTTACTAAGTTAATATCTCGATATAAAGGGCAGATTTAATATATCAAGATAACAAGATAATTAAACCAGGTAAGATCGGCTGAAACCCCGACGCTATCTCTATTAGCAATCATAGACAGGCTAGAAACTGTGGTTCTAAACATGATTTAGTAGGTCAAACCTAACTGATGCAGCACCAAACATGTAAAGAAACACAATGTCTAGATGATCAAGTCGATGAAAACCTTTTCGAGATGGTAGATATATTATATAATCTAGATCAACAGCGATATATAACCCTATCGGTTGCTTTTCTGTGAAACAGACATCAACCGATCTAAGTTATATATTGATATCAATTCAGATTATACAATATATATGATAACTCGACGATTCACACAAACAGGATCAGAGTGTCATAAAGATGGAAGCACTAATCCCGAGAGCGCAAGCCGCCATAACAAGTTTTACCTCTTGTCGGAGATCGAAGCCGATGCAGCCCAACTCGAAAGCAAGAACTCGTCGAAAACAGTGAAAGAGTAAAGGTGGCGATGCGCCGAAATTGTTGTATTGATTCGTTCTTTTCTTTACACGAACCTGGGTTTAATTTATACCCAGAATTACACAATATGTCCTTGTCGGACACGACTCTTATCTCTATTACAACTCATATTGAAGATAATTCCCTAATACAAACTCTAACCGACAATATCTATTAGGAAACTAACATTATATCCTAATTAATAGATACAATTCCCTTCTTCGGACCCAATCCGTATGTGGGAATCCTTATGAAGCTCATCAACCGAACCCGACAAAGACTCTGTTATCCTCTCGTCGGAATCGGCTACATCGGCTATCCTTGTCCGACTCTGTCTCAGCCGATGGTCACGATAGCCGACTCGGTCACCAGCCGATACACACCGTAGCCGATTCGGTCACCAACCGATTCTTGCTCTATTTTGGTAACCGCCAGCTTCCTCCAAATCCGCTTCGATTCTATCTTCAAATCCAATACTTGATTTACCAAATTTGGTCGTTAACACATGCCCCCCAAGTCCGCGATATTTGGAATGCTGCGGATTTGCTCGAATCCTCTCCGAATCGATCTAGGGTTCTGTTTCCATTTCAACCGTTATCACACACCTTCTTTAAATAGCAACCACCGCTTGGAGATTTTCACGCCGTTACTCCCGTTTTCACCGCCTCAACCGTAATCGCCTCCAACTCTTTCAATAGCCTCATCGGATTCTCCGGCAACCACATAGGCGATTCTCTCGTCAGCAACAACTCCATCTTCGACGATGTCATCTTCCGCAACTCCTTCAAGCACTCCGGTCATCGAGTTCCCTGAGGTAACCCCATCAGCCGAATCCCATTTCTACTCATAGATTAGTTTTTCTTCGCAATTTATTTCTTCTCCCCTTTCTTTTCTGTAGCATCTCTCCCACCAAGTTGCAATCCCAAGCCTGGTTCATCCCAATCGGTACTTCTTGGGCCCAATCGGCAACAAAGACCCCATAGAAATCATCAATGCCGAGACAAACAGGATCCCCTTTAAGTTAACCAACCCTAGTTTGAACCATTGGAGCAACACTTTTAAATCCTGGCCATCGGCTGTCAAGACTTGGTCTGAATAGTATAAGAGGATGTCGGCTAGCAAACAAACTCACTGGGAAGAAATCGGCATCGCTCAGTGCTTAGCCCTAACCATAGCCGATTTAGCCAAAGATGAACCCATGCTATCGGCTGCCAGCTATTTTTGGTCCAACACCTTGAATGCCTTCCTCTTCAACCAAGGACCAATGACCCCAACTCTTCTGGACATCACCATGATAACTGGGCTAGACATCACCTCATCAGCTAACCCTATCAGCTTGAACAGCAAAAACCAATATATTTTCAAAACCAGAAGCATTGGAGGTTGGAGTGGATTCATCTCTCTGAATATGGGATCTGGCCCTGTCACTCCTAAAGAACACACGGCCTTCCTCTTGATGTGGCTGGAAAAGTTTCTGTTTTGTGGTTCAAGCTGCGGTCCAACCACCAACTGGCAACATATAGCCGAAGCTCTAGTCAACAAAAAGCAATTCCCACTAGGCAAATACCTCCTGGGTTATTTATATCAGATTTTGAGCAATGCATCGGCTAAGCTTGCTACCAACTCAGTAATCGGCACAGATGGACCTTGGTGGCTATTGCAGTTATGGCTTAATCTGCATACAATCAAAATTGCCAAGAGACCAGCCTTGCCCGAAGCTGATTTTCCCTTGGTTGAGCCGACCAAAGATGACGACGGAGATGAGGTCACAACCAGAAGATGTATGTCATTCGGGGAGGCAGCATCTTCATATCCCGGATCAGAATTATCAGCTGAACTCTTCGTCGACTGGTTCGGCAACTTTTATGATGGATTTCCAAAAGATTCCAGAAATTGGTTTGCATATGAATTCTCTGCAGATTTTGAATTGCCAGCCGATTTCAGATTTGATGAAATAAACTCTGAAAAATTTGAGAAATCCAGAGAAGTTTTTACAACAGCTATCACCCCCTGTATCCTTCCTGTTGGCATCCATCAAGGCAGGAACATCCAGATATCTTATGAATTCTATCACCCTATGAGCGCTGCCAGACAAATGGGAATGGGGCAGTTGCCAATCGGCTTGTTCTTTTCAGAAAAAATCCAAGCCAGAGGAGAAATCTCATCGGCTCTGATGATGGACAGATTATTAAGCATAGAAGGACCTCCCCTTGGAAGTTTGGAAAACATTGAGTTGGCTATGCTAAGGAGCTCCACTTTTGATCAATGGTGGGTTGAATGGAAAAAACATCTTTTTCACCAATCGGCTTCCATGTATCTGACTGACATCATTCCAGACATGATTCCACAGGTAAACACACTTCTTTTTCAATACCCTTATCGATAGCCGATTGTCTTTAGAAAATAACTTAACCTCTTTTCTTCTTTTGTTTGCAGACCACAGAGTCTTCTCCTCCTCATGTCAGCAGAAGCGGAGTCAATATCAATTATGCTGCTGGAATTCTCCCCAACGGTGGTGGATTGGCTCCTTCAACCATCGGCTATAATGCCCCCAAGACATCTTCCCTACTCCAAGGGCAAACACGTGAGCCGATTCCCTCTGAAACTGGCAAGAGGAAAAGGATCAAGTCATCGGCTATCGCTCCACCGGCTACAAAGAAGAAAGCCACCAAAAAGCAGAAAAACTATGATCCAGATGAAGAAGATATAGAAAAAGCCATCGATGAAGCAGCTGCCGAGCTGAGTGAAACAGTAGAAGAAACTCCAACAATCAGCATCCCTATTCCTCAGCAAACCCCACCAACGCCGATCCACAAGACATATCAACCTCGGGTATGTACTTTGTACTCTTAGTCCTTCCATAACTTTCTTTGCCGATCTCAGCGTTAACCCTTCTTTTGTAGAAAAAGAAATCGGCTGCCAAAAAGAAACCTGCACCGCCTCCATCGGTAACACTTCCTTCAAAATTTGTTTAAACCTTATTTCATCAAGTATTAACTCATTTTATATTTCAGCCGATCCGCTCTCCAACTCCTATTCATCATGATTCAAGTGAACATACTCCATCGGCTAGAGACAGTCACCATATTGAAGACCAGCCGATTCCTCCTATTCCTGTAAGTATTTGTATCAAAAATATAAATCGGCCATTAATATTCTATTGACTAACAATCTTGTCTCTTTCAGGCCTTAGCCGACATGTTCTCTTTTGACATTAGGCAATTCATGGATGAAGAGGAAGAAACATCTAGCAAGGCTATTGCTCCTATAGCCGATGACTTAAAGGCTACCCTCAAGGATATTGCTCATCGGCTTGAAGGTTCCCTTGATGCTTTGGTTGTCAACTGTGGATCAATTAGAGCAAGATTTGAAGACATTCAAGATCAGATCCCAGACGATGCAGCCGAAATCATCTCTCCAGCGGTTTTCCTTGAACAATATCGTCACAAGCCGGAAAGAGCAAGACAGAGGATAGCCGATAGGCGAGAACGAAAAGATCTTGAGACAACCATCCATGCCAATCGGCAATCCATAAACGAGGAAAAAGCCAAGCTTGATCAGATGATATCTGGGCCAAGTTCTATCCAAAGCAATATAGATCGACTAAAGAATAAGAAGATTGAACTACTGGCTGAATTAGAAGCCTGCAATGCTGAGTTATCACTGGAGGAACAGAAGCTTGCCGATTTACCAAGAGCCATTGAAGAACAAAAATCCAAGCTGAAGTCCTCGATCAGACACTTAGCCGATCTAAACAAATCCATGAAAGTCATCCCAGGAAGTGATGCAGCCGATGCCCAAGCCATAGAAGAAATAGAACAAATTAGGCAAAGGGCCATATCGGCTATCCAAAAACTTGTAACATGAATCCGCCGATGATAATATAAACTCCATACTTGTATTTTTGCTTTGAAATTTTGAAATTTGAAATTTTTGTATGTATATGCCCCCTAATTTTGTTATGGAGAACGAAACATCACAAAATTACAATCGGCTAAGAAAAAATAACCATGAAACAACCGATTACACTAAAAAGAATTGTGCCAAGGGCGATATAACTTATATCGGCCATCTAAAGGCGATGTCAATACATCGGCTACCATGTATCAGCAAGACACAGCCGAATCATGAAACCAATTCTCCCTCCTCAAAAGATTTCGGTACCACCTTCTTATTATAATGCCGCGCAACACGCTCCTTATCTTTTGTGATCTTTTGTAAAGCATACATTCTGGATTGAACCAAGTCTTCTGACTCATCTACCATAAGATTATGATAGTCATCGGCTGTCAATGCATCTTGTAAATCAATCCTTCTTGAGCCGATGACATGCTCCCATGGCAAAACTGCTTCATGCCCATAGACCAACTTATATGGAGGAACTTGAATTGACCCATGACAAGCCATCCGATAAGACCATAACGCCTCAGCCAATCGGCTATGCCACTGCTTTGGAAAATCGGCAATCTTTCTCTTAATCAACTTAATTAAGCTTTTATTAGATGCTTCTGCCTGCCCATTAGCTTGCGCATAATATGGTGAAGAATTCAACAATCTGATTCCCATACTCTCCATAGATTGAACAAATTCATCTGACACAAAAATAGATCCTTGATCAGTTGTAATTGTCTGTGGAAGACCAAATCGGTATATAATATGCTCTTTAACGAACTGAATTGCATCCCCAGAATCAACTTTTTTCAACGGAACTGCTTCCACCCACTTTGTAAAATAATCGGTTGCCACCAATATATACTTATGTCCTTTACTCGATGGTGGATTGATCTGGCCGATCATATCAATTCCCCAACCTCGGAACGGCCATGGCTTGATTATTGGATTCATAGCCGATGCTGGTGCTCTCTGAATGGATCCAAATTGCTGACAATCTCGACATCCCTTGTAATATCGGAAGCAATCCTCCAACATTGTCGGCCAAAAATACCCAACTCTCCGAAGTAACCACTTCATTTTGTGAGCCGATTGATGAGTACCACAAATACCTTCATGTACTTCTCCCATCACAACCTTGGCTTGATCAGCACTTAGACATTTCAGCAACACCCCATCAATCGTCCGATAATACAATTCATCATCTAACAAGACATATCTCAAAGCCTTATACCTCAATTTCCTTGAAACCGATTGAGAAGGATTCTTCAAATAATGAAACACATCATACCTCCAATCATCGGCTGCAATTGTAACAATCCCCATCTCAACATCTGTCACCATCGGCTTGTATCCCGATGCCCCCTGAGCCAAAGCATTAGCCTCTAAATTCTGCTCCCGAGGAACATATCTCAACGTCACCAGCCGAAACTCATCTATTAATGCCCGACACTTTTCATAATAAGCCACCAATACATCACTCTTGCATTCATATTCTCCGACCAGTTGACTAATTATCAACAATGAATCACCCATGACTTCAATAGCATCAGCTTCAAACTCCTTCAAAAGTTGCAAACCTTTGAGAACTGCCTCATACTCAGCTTGATTATTTGTAGCATATGGCTTGATGGTAAAAGCAAATTCAAAACTTGCCCCTCTTGGTGATATAATAACCAAACCGATGCCACAACCATGAGTACAAACTGATCCATCAAAAAATAACGTCTAAGGTGCAATATCCACCGAACCGATCGAATCATCACGATGTTCTACGATAAAATCGGCTATAGCTTGCCCCTTAATAGATTTAGGTGACTCATACTTGAGATCGAATTCTGTTAAGGCATAAATCCACTTTCCAACCCTACCTTTCAATACTGGAGCCGATAGCATATATTTAACCACATCGGCCTTACAAATTATAGTACATTCATTGGATAACAAATAATGCCTCAACTTTGTACATGAAAAATACAAGCATAAGCACAACTTCTCCACTGAAGAATACCTGGTCTCTACATCCAAAAGTCTTCTGCTTAAATAAAAGATTACCCTCTCTTTACCTTTGAACTCCTGGATTAAGATCGAGCCGATTGACCTCTCATCGGCTGATAAGTATAATTTGAAAGGCACCCCTTTCTGTGGAGAAACCAAAACTGGAGAACTTAAATATTTCTTAATGTTATCCAAAGCCTTCTGTTGCTCTGCCCCCCATGTAAACTCCTGATCGGCTTTAAGTCTGAGTAAAGGTGTGAAAGGCTCTAATCTCCCAGACAAATTAGAAATAAATCTTCTGATAAAATTTATCTTGCCGATCAAAGATTGCAACTGTTTCTTGTCTTCTGGAGGCTGGATTTTCTGTATTGCGCTAATACTCCTTTGCGGCACTTCAATACCCCTCTCATGCACAAGAAAACCTAAAAATTGTCCAGCCGATACACCGAAAGCACACTTAGTGGGATTCATTTTTAAGCCATATTTCCTTGTTCTCTCAAATACTTTTCTTAGATCGGCTATATGATCAACAATCTCTTTAGATTTCACCACTACATCATCAATATAGATTTCAACCAATAAACCGATCAGATCATGAAAGATATAATTCATGGCTCTTTGATATGTAGCTCCAGCACTTTTCAACCCAAAAGTCATGACAACCCACTCATACAAACCGATTGCACCAGGACACCTAAAAGCAGTCTTGTGAATGTCTTCTTCCGCCATCAAAATCTGATTATATCCAGCATTGCCATCCATAAAACTTATAATTTTATGTCCTGAAGCAGCATCTACCAATTGATCGGCAATCGGCATTGGGTATTCATCCTTAGGAGTAGCCTTATTTAAATCCCTGAAGTCGATGCAAACCCTAAGCTTGCCATTTTTCTTAATCACCGGAACTATATTAGAAACCCACTCAGCATATCGGCATGGACGAATAAAACCAGCATCATATAAACGAGTAATTTCAGCTTTAATCGCATCATACATATCGGCTTTACATCGTCTAGGTGGTTGTTTATATGGCCGATATCCCGGCTTGATAGGAAGCCGATGTTCAACAATCGATCGGCTAAGTCCTGGCATCTCAGAATACTCCCAAGCAAAGCAATCGCTGTATTCTTTCAAAAGCTTTAATAATGTAAGTTTGAATTGAGATGATAGATTCTTACTGATGAATGTCGGCCTAAGCTTATCTCCTGACCCAATGTCAACTTCTTCTAAATCATCGGCCGACATGAAACCCTGACCAAGCTTACCATCAAGATCATCTACAGCATCTTTAGTATAGAAATCGGAACCCTCCACAACACCCTCAAAGTAACAACTGGGGTTCTCCATCTCCAATTGGCTGTATATCACAATCAGACACTTTTAGATAATCTCCTTGCCAGATTTTTCCTGATAAGCAATCAATTCCATCCATCTCCCAAACAGATAAATCGGCATTAGCAACGTGTACTGACCTGTCGGCTGGAACAACCTCTATCTTGTCACCTTGCCATTGGATTAAGCTTTGATGCATGGTTGAAGGAATACAACAATTAGCATGAATCCAATCCCTTCCAAGCAGTAAGCTATATGAACCTTTCCCATCAATGACAAAAAATGTAGTAGGAACCGTCTTGCTGCCGATTGTCAATTCTACATTAAGAACTCCCTTGGCCTCTGAAGGATTGCCACCAAAATCTTTAAGAACCATATTAGTCTTGATGAGGTCCTCTGAACTCCTTCCCAATTTCTTAAATGTCGCATATGGCATTAGATTCACTGCAGCCCCACCATCAACTAACATTTTGGATATCGGCTTGCCATTAACAAATCCTTTGACATACAATGGCTTAAGGTGCCGATTCTCTGTTCCCTCGGGTTTCTCAAAAACAGCCTGTTCTGGTGACAACATCAATCTGGCACAAGATTCTTCCATGATATCCGCATTGTCTTGATTAGCCCCAAATTCTGCGGGTAGCACAAATACCATGTTGACCGATGAAGAAGCAATGGCTTTTCCTTTAACTACCCTTCTCGCTTCATCGGTTTCACTCTCATCGGCTGGTATTATTTTACCCTTAACACGCCATTCCTGTTTTGTTTTTGTTCTCTTCAGCCGATGATCGATTTCTTGTTCAACTTCATGAAATTGTTCCCTGCTCCTCATCCTCTGAACCCTTCTCTTCTGACTTTTAGAAAAAATCCCAGAAGGACACCATTGAGCTCTTGAAGTATCTTCAGCATCCTCCTCCTGGAAATAATCTTGATGAATTGGGCCCAACCTCTGATGAACAGGCAACTTCCTTTGCATCAGCCGATCCTCTTTAGAACGAAATCGGCTAAAACTCCCATTATAGTTTCCTTCGGCATTAGCACAACCTGGGCAGTCTTCTATCGATGGTAATCTCATGCCTTTATTCCAACAAAATATGAAAAATTCACAGTTCCAATGTAGATCAAAGCTATCATCATCCTCATAATATTGCCTTTCTTGCCGATCATATCTCTTTTGATATTTATTGATCATACTCGTAGAGTCAAACTTATTGAGCCGATTGTCCTTTCTGTCGGCTGTCCTCCCACTTGCATGGACCATGTTGATAGGAAAAGGATTACCATCAATCTTCATCGGCTTCTTGGAGTCATCAAATTTTATCCTGCCTTGCTCAATGGCCACCTGGATCTGTTGTCGAAATACTTTACATTCATTAGTACTATGAGACCCTGTATTGTGCCACTTGCAGTATTTCCTCCTCCCTAATTCCTCAGCCAATGGAATCGCATGACCAGCAGGCAATTGAATTTGTTTCTCCCGAAGCAAAAGATCAAAAATTTTGTCAGCTTTATTGACATCAAAATCATATTTCTCCTCTTTTCCAGAGCTCTTGACCCATTGGCATGGAATCACCTTCTTGTTTCTTGCCCATTCGGCTGCTGCTACTTCGGGAACATCCTCTTCCTCAGAATCGGAAACATAAGAACTAATGAAGTTCACCTTCTTGAATGCTCTATTGGCCTCTTGAAATCTTTGTTCGTGTGCTGTTATCTTTTGGGCCAAATGAGCCAAACTATCAAAGTCTTGAGCCGAAAACCTCTCTTTGATTGGGGTTAACAAACCTTGGAAGGCTAAATCGGCTAATTGAGAATCTGTCAATGCCAAGCTGTAACATCTGTTTCTGATTTCCCTAAATCTCTGAATATAATCTTGGACAGACTCTTCTCGTTTCTGCCTAATGCTTGTCAAATCAGATAGTTTCATCTCATGAACCCCACTGTAGAAATATTTGTGAAACTGTTTTTCCAGATCGGCCCAACTGTGAATAGAATTGTAAGGTAAAGATGAAAACCATGTGAAAGCCGATCCAGACAGAGACAAAGGGAATAGCCTGACTCTTAAAGCGTCCGTAGCCGATGCTTCACCACATTGAGCTAAAAATCGGCTAACATGCTCATAAGTTGATACATTATCTTGTCCTGAGAACTTTGAAAAGTCTGGAACCTTGTATCGGCTTGGTAATGGCACCCTTTCAAAATACTCTGGATATGGATGCCGATACAGGTTGTCACCATCCCTTGGCTTTAATCCAAACTGTTCTCTCATTACATCAGCTATCATATCGGCCCAAGGTTTCTGCCGAGTCCCATCTTGATGCTGTGGCTGTATCGGCTCATCTTGGTAATACTGCGGTTGATGATATGGCTGAGGAGACGTTCTCTGCCGATATTGCACCTGTGGTGAATGAGGTTGATATTGATAATTAAGATTACCACTTGTGTGGGTCTGAGGCATTCGTGGAGCACTAAAATCTTGTTGATTAGGAACATATTGAGTATTGGCAGCCTGTTGCTGGAAGGTTGGCACTTGCTGTCTTGCTGGTGTATGCATGATCGGCTGAGCAACTGGCTGATTGGGATTGAACATAGTTGCAACTTGCTCAGCTGATATTTGAGGTATGTTTTGCCCTACATGCTGAGGTTGTTGTCGGACCAGTACATGAGGATTAAACTCTACTTGCTTCTGTACCGATGCTGGTATCTCCTGTTGACCTGTAGCCGATGTTGACGCCATCGGCTGTCCTGGGGCTATATTGGCAGGTTTTGGCTGGCTGGTCATAAGCGGCCTGTATTGCGGGAAGACCCCATCTGGTAAGAATATTGGTCCTTTGGCTTGATGTTCAGCAATAGTACCATCAACCACAGACTTGATCATATTTGTTAAAGTATTGACAAGCACTCCTGACTGGTTGATCAAAGCATGATGCACAGCATAGTCAATTCGGTCTTGCAAACTCCTGGGTTCTTCAGGAGACTCTTCTTGCTTAACCCCTTTTTCCTTTCCAGAACTTGATTCTGGCTCTTCATTGTTGGGCAAAGTTACTTTGTACCTCTGAACCACCGTTCCCGATCTAGTCTGAACAAAAGAATGCAAGTACTGGTTTTGAAGCTTGTTCATTATATCCTCCATCTCTGCCTTTTGTTCCGATGTCAACCTGTCCACTGTCATTGGAATAATATTCTCTGGGTCAACGTCAGTTGTCTTGAAGTCTACCATGATGAAAATTCTTCGAAGTCCCACCGGGCGTGCCAAAAGCGTGTTGATGTAAAAAACACACACTGGCCTGGGAGATCTGCTTAACTCCAGTGCAGGTCCAAATATTTCTTTCGGGTTCTAGGCGTGCCAATTGGTTTGATCCTACAACCAATAAGAAATAAAGAAAACGCAGTTAAATCCACCAATGATAGGCGATCAGCTGGATTGCCGATGACATATCATTGAGCACTGAGCCGATGCAAGATGCATTAA
>BDMV01000001.1:32663162-32675488 GCA_008326285.1 Oryza officinalis | reverse complement strand
CTCTTGATGTGGCTGGAAAAGTTTTTGTTTTGTGGTTCAAGCTGCGGTCCAACCACCAACTGGCAACATATAGCCGAAGCTCTAGTCAACAAAAAGCAATTCCCACTAGGCAAATACCTCTTGGGTTATTTATATCAGATTTTGAGCAATGCATCGGCTAAGCTTGCTACCAACTCAGTAATCGGCACAGGTGGACCTTGGTGGCTATTGCAGTTATGGCTTAATCTGCATACAATCAAAATTGCCAAGAGATCAGCACTTCCTGAAGCTGATTTTCCATTAGTTGAGCCGACCAAGGATGATGAAGGAGATGAAGTCACAACCAGAAGATGTATGTCCTTTGGAGAGGCAGCATCCACATATCCTGGATCAGAGCTTTCGGCTGAACCCTTTGTCAATTGGTTTGGCAACTTCTATGATGGATTCCCAAAAGATTCTAGAAATTGGTTTGCATATGAATTTTCTGCAGATTTTGAATTGCCAGCCGATTTCAGATTTGATGAAATAAACTCTGAAAAATTTGAGAAATCCAGAGAAGTCTTTACAACGGCTATCACTCCCTGTATTCTTCCTGTCGGCATCCATCAAGGCAGGAATATCCAGATATCCTATGAATTTTATCACCCTGTGAGTGCTGCCAGACAAATGGGAATGGGGCAAATGCCAATCGGTTTGTACTTCTCAGGAAAAATCCAAACCAGAGGAGAAATCTCGTCGGCTCTGATGATGGACAGATTATTAAGCATAGAAGGACCTCCCCTTGGAAGTTTGGAAAACTTTGAATTGGCCATGCTAAGGAGTTCCACTTTTGATCAATGGTGGATTGAATGGAAAAACATCTTTTTCACCAATCGGCTTCCATGTATCTGACTGACATCATTCCAGGCATGGTTCCACAGGTAAACATACTTCTTTTTTCAATATCCTTATCGATAGCCGATTGTCTTTAGAAAATAACTTAACTCCTTTTCTTCTTTCGTTTGCAGACCACAGAGTCTTCTCCTCATGTCAGCAGAAACGGAGTCAATATCAACTATGCTGCTGGACTTCTCCCCAACAGTGGTGGATTAGCTCCTTCAATCATCGGCTACAATGCTCCCAAAACATCTTCCCTACTCCATGGGCAAACTCGTGAGCCGATTCTCTCTGAAACTGGTAAGAAGAAAAGGACCAGGTCATCGGCTATCGCTCCATCGGCTACAAAGAAGAAAGCCACCAAAAAGCAGAAAAACATAACAGCCAATGATCCAGATGAAGAAGATATAGAAAAAGCCATTGATGAGGCAGCTGCCGAGCTGAGTGAAACAGTAGAAGAAGCCCCAACAATCAACATCCCTATTCCTCAGCAAACTCCACCAACTCCGATCCACAAGACATACCAACCTCGGGTATATACTTTGCAATCTTAATCCTCTCATAATTTTCTTTGCCAATCTCAGCGTTAACTCTTCTTTTGTAGAAAAAGAAATCGGCTGCCAAGAAGAAACCTGCACCGCCTCCATCGGTAACACTTCCTTCAAAACTTTGTTTAAATCTCATTTCATCAAGTATTAACTCATTTTATATTTCAGCCGATCCGCTCTCCAACTCCTATCCATCATGACTCAAGTGAACATACTCCATCGGCTAGAGACAGCCACCACATTGAAGACCAGCCGACTCCTGCTATTCCTGTAAGCATTTGTGTTTAAAATATAAATCGGCCATTCTAAACATTTCATTGACTAATAACCTTTTCTTTTTCAGGTCTTAGCCGATATGTTCTCCTTTGACATTAGGCAATTCATGGATGAAGAGGAAGAAACATCCAGCAAGGCTATTGCTCCTATAGCCGATGACTTAAAAGCTACCCTCAAGGATATTGCTCATCGGCTTGAAGGTTCCCTTGATGCTTTGGTTGTCAACTGTGGATCAATTAGAGCAAGATTTGAAGACATTCAAGATCAGATCCCAGACGATGTAGCCGAAATCATCTCTCCAGCAGTTTTCCTTGAACAATATCGTCACAAGCTGGAAAGATCAAGACAGAGGATAGCCGATAGACGAGAGCGAAAAAACCTTGAAGCAACCATCCATGCCTTGGAAAATCGGCAATCTTTCTCTTAATCAACTTAATCAAGCTTTTGTTAGATGCTTCCGCC
Source organism: Oryza officinalis (assembly GCA_008326285.1). Taxonomy (NCBI): domain Eukaryota; kingdom Viridiplantae; phylum Streptophyta; class Magnoliopsida; order Poales; family Poaceae; genus Oryza; species Oryza officinalis. The sequence goes on along the minus strand of BDMV01000001.1, from coordinate 32,673,347 downwards.
TGCCCATTAGCTTGCGCATAATATGGTGAAGAATTCAACAATCTGATTCCCATACTCTCCATAGATTGAACAAACTCATCTGACACAAAAATAGATCCTTGATCAGTTGTAATTGTTTGTGGAAGACCAAATCGGTATATAATATGCTTTTTAACGAACTGAATTGCATCCCCAGAATCAACTTTTTTCAATGGAACTGCTTCCACCCACTTTGTAAAATAATCGGTTGCCACCAATATATACTTATGTCCTTTACTCGATGGTGGATTGATCTGGCCGATCATATCAATTCCCCAACCTCGGAACGGCCATGGCTTGATTATTGGATTCATAGCCGATGCTGGTGCTCTCTGAATTGATCCAAATTGCTGGCAATCTCGACATCCCTTGTAATATCTGAAGCAATCCTCCAACATTGTCGGCCAAAAATACCCAACTCTTCGAAGTAACCACTTCATTTTATGAGCCGATTGATGAGTACCACAAATACCTTCATGAACTTCTCCCATCACAACTTTGGCTTGATCAGCACTTAGACATTTCAGCAACACCCCATCAATCGTCCGATAATACAATTCATCATCTAACAAGACATATCTCAAAGCCTTATACCTCAATTTCCTTGAAACCGATTGAGAAGGATTCTTCAAATAATGAAACACATCATATCTCCAATCATCGGCTGCAATTGTAACAATCCCCATCTCAACATCTGTCACCATCGGCTTGTATCCCGATGCCCCCTGAGCCAAAGCATTAGCCTCTAAATTCTGCTCCCGAGGAACATATCTCAACGTCACCAGCCGAAACTCATCTATTAATGCCCGACACTTTTCATAATAAGCCACCAATACATCACTCTTGCATTCATATTCTCCGGCCAGTTGACTAATTATCAACAATGAATCACCCATGACTTCAATAGCATCGGCTTCAAACTCCTTCAAAAGTTGCAAACCTTTGAGAACTGCCTCATACTCAGCTTGATTATTTGTAGCATATGGCTTGATGGTAAAAGCAAATTCAAAACTTGCCCCTCTTGGTGATATAATAACCAAACCGATGCCACAACCATGAGTACAAACTGATCCATCAAAAAATAACGTCCAAGGTGCAATATCCACTGAGCCGATCGAATCATCACGATGTTCTACGATAAAATCGGCTATAGCTTGCCCCTTAATAGCTTTAGGTGACTCATACTTGAGATCGAATTCTGTTAAGGCATAAATCCACTTTCCAACCCTTCCTTTCAATACTGGAGCCGATAGCATATATTTAACCACATCGGCCTTACAAATTATAGTACATTCATTGGATAACAAATAATGCCTCAACTTTGTACATGAAAAATACAAGCATAAGCACAACTTCTCCACTGAAGAATACCTGGTCTCTGCATCCAAAAGTCTTCTGCTTAAATAAAAGATTACCCTCTCTTTACCTTCGAACTCCTGGATTAAGATCGAGCCGATTGACCTCTCATCGGCTGACAAGTATAATTTGAAAGGCACCCCTTTCTGTGGAGAAACTAAAACTGGAGGAGAACTTAAATACTTCTTAATATTATCCAAAGCCTTCTGTTGCTCTGCCCCCCATGTAAACTCCTGATCGGCTTTAAGTCTGAGTAAAGGCGTGAAAGGCTCTAATCTCCCAGACAAATTAGAAATAAATCTTCTGATAAAATTTATCTTGCCGATCAAAGATTGCAACTGTTTCTTGTCTTCTGGAGGTTGGATTTTCTGTATTGCACTAATACTCCTTTGTGGCACTTCAATACCCCTCTCATGTACAAGAAAACCCAAAAATTGTCCAGCCGATACACCAAAAGCACACTTAGTAGGATTCATCTTTAAGCCATATTTCCTTGTTCTCTCAAATACTTTTCTTAGATCGGCTATATGATCAATAATCTCTTTAGATTTCACCACTACATCATCAATATAAATTTCAACCAATAAACCAATCAGATCATGAAAGATATAATTCATGGCTCTCTGATATGTAGCTCCAGCACTTTTCAATCCAAAAGTCATAACAACCCACTCATACAAGCCGATTGCACCAGGACACCTAAAAGCAGTCTTGTGAATGTCTTCTTCTGCCATTAAAATCTGATTATATCCAGCATTACCATCCATAAAACTTATAATTTTATGCCCTGAAGCAGCATCTACCAATTGATCGGCAATCGGCATTGGGTATTCATCCTTAGGGGTAGCCTTATTTAAATCTCTGAAATCGATGCAGACCCTAAGCTTGCCATTTTTCTTAATCACCGGAACTATATTAGAAACCCACTCAGCATATCGGCATGGACGAATAAAACCAGCATCATATAAACGAGTAATTTCAGCTTTAATCGCATCATACATATCGGCTTTACATCGCCTAGGTGGTTGTTTATATGGCCGATATCCCGGCTTGATAGGAAGCCGATGTTCAACAATCGATCGGCTAAGTCCTGGCATCTCAGAATACTCCCAAGCAAAGCAATCGCTGTATTCTTTCAAAAGCTTTAATAATGTAAGTTTGAATTCAGATGATAGATTCTTACTGATGAATGTCGGTCTAGGCTTATCTCCTGACCCAATGTCAACTTCTTCCAAATCATCGGCCGACATGAAACCCTGACCAAGCTTACCATCAAGATCATCTACAGCATCTTTAGTATAGAAATCGAAACCCTCCACAACACCCTCAAAGTAACAACTGGGGTTCTCCATCTCCAATTGGCTGTATACCACAATCAGACACTTTTAGATAATCTCCTTGCCAGATTTTTCCTGATAAGCAATCAATTCCATCCATCTCCCAAACAGATAAATCGGCATTAGCAACATGTACTGACCTGTCGGCTGGAACAACCTCTATCTTGTCACCTTGCCATTGGATTAAGCTCTGATGCATGGTTGAAGGAATACAACAATTAGCATGAATCCAATCCCTTCCAAGCAGTAAGCTATATGAACCTTTCCCATCAATGACAAAAAATGTAGTAGGAACAGTCTTGCTGCCGATTGTCAATTCTACATTAAGAACTCCTTTGGCCTCTGAAGGATTGCCACCAAAATCTTTAAGAACCATATTAGTCTTGATGAGGTCATCTGAACTCCTTCCCAATTTCTTAAATGTTGCATATGGCATTAAATTCACTGCAGCCCCACCATCAACTAACATTTTGGATATCGGCTTACCGTTAACAAATCCTTTGACATACAATGGCTTGAGGTGCCGATTCTCTGTTCCCTCGGGTTTCTCAAAAACAGCCTGTTCTGGTGACAATATCAATCTAGCACAAGATTCTTCCATGATATCTGCATTGTCTTGATTAGCCTCGAACTCCGCGGGTAGCACAAATACCATGTTGACCGATGAAGAAGCAATGGCCTTTCCTTTAATTACCCTTCTCGCTTCATCGGTTTCACTCTCATCGGCTGGTACTATTTTACTCTTAACACGCCATTCCTGTTTTGTTTTTGTTCTCTTCAGCCGATGATCGATTTCTTGTTCAACTTCATGAAATTGTTCCCTGCTCCTCATCCTCTGAACCCTTCTCTTCTGACTTTTAGAAAAAATCCCAGAAGGACACCATTGAGCTCTTGAAGTATCTTCAACATCCTCCTCCTGGAAATAATCTTGATGAATCGGGCCCAACCTCTGATGAACAGGCAACTTCCTTTGCATCAGCCGATCCTCTTTAGAATGAAATCGGCTAAAACTCCCATTATAGTTTTCATCGGCATTAGCACAACCTGGGCAGTCTTCTATCGATGGTAATCTCATCCCTTTATTCCAACAAAATATGAAAAATTCGCAGTTCCAATGTAGATCAAAGCTATCATCATCCTCATAATATTGCCTTTCTTGCCGATCATATCTCTTTTGATATTTATTAATCATACTCGTAGAGTCAAACTTATTGAGCCGATTGTCCTTTCTGTCGGCTGTCCTCCCACTTGTATGGACCATGTTGATAGGAAAAGGATTACCATCAATCTTCATCGGCTTCTTGGAGTCATCAAATTTTATCCTGCCTTGCTCAATGGCCACCTGGATCTGTTGCCGAAATACTTTACATTCATTAGTACTATGAGACCCTGTATTGTGCCACTTGCAGTATTTCCTCCTCCCTAATTCCTCAGCCGATGGAATCACATGACCAGCAGGCAGCTGAATTTGTTTCTCCCGAAGCAAAAGATCAAAAATTTTGTCAGCTTTATTGACATCAAAATCATATTTTTCCTCCTTTCCAGAGTTCTTGACCCATTGACATGGAATCACCTTCTTGTTCCTTGCCCATTCGGCTGCTGCTACCTCAGGAACATCCTCTTCCTCAGAATCAGAAATATAAGAATTAATGAAGTTCACCTTTTTGAATGCTCTATTGGCCTCTTGAAATCTTTGTTCGTGTGCTGTTATCTTCTGGGCCAAATGAGCCAAACTATCAAAGTCTTGAGCCGAAAACCTCTCTTTGATTGGTGTTAATAAACCTTGGAAGGCTAAATCGGCTAACTGAGAATCTGTCAACGCCAAGCTGTAACATCTGTTTCTGATTTCCCTAAACCTTTGAATATAATCTTGGACAGATTCTTCTCGTTTCTGCCTAATGTTTGTCAAATTAGATAGTTTCATCTCATGAACTCCACTGTAGAAATATTTGTGAAACTGTTTTTCCAGATCGGCCCAACTGTGAACAGAATTATAAGGTAAAGATGAAAACCATGTGAAAGCCGATCCAGACAGAGACAAAGGGAATAGCCTGACTCTTAAAGCGTCAGTAGCTGATGCTTCACCACATTGAGCTAAAAATCGGCTAACATGCTCATAAGTTGATACATTATCTTGTCCTGAGAACTTTGAAAAGTCTGGGACCTTGTATCGGCTTGGTAATGGCACTCTTTTAAAATACTCTGGATATGGATGCCGATACAGATTGTCACCATCCCTTGGTTTTAATCCAAACTGTTCTCTCATCACATCAGCTATCATATCGGCCCAAGGTTTCTGCTGAGCTCCATCTTGATGCTGTGGCTGTATCGGCTCATCTTGATAATACTGCGGTTGATGATATGGTTGAGGAGACGTTCTCTGCCGATATTGCACCTGTGGTGAATGAGGTTGATATTGATAATTAAGATTGCCACTTGTGTGGGTCTGAGTCATTCGTGGAGCACTAAAATCTTGTTGATTAGGAACAAATTGAGTAGTGGCAGCTTGTTGCTGGAAGGTTGGCACTTGCTATCTTGCTGGTGTATGCAGGATCGGCTGAACAACTGGCTGATTGGGATTGAACATAGTTGCAACTTGCTCAGCTGATATTTGAGGTATGTTTTGCCCTACATGCTGAGGTTGTTGTCGGACCAGTACATGAGGATTAAACTCTACTTGCTTCTGTACCGATGCTGGTATCTCCTGTTGACCTGTAGCCGATGTTGACGCCATCGGCTGTCCTGGGGCTATATTGGCAGGTTTTGGCTGGCTGGTCATAAGCGGCCTGTATTGCGGGAAGACCCCATCTGGNATACTCCGTGAAGAGTTTCCACTTCCAATTCTTCCATGCTTTGCCCATCTTATGGAATGCCTTCCGCTTAAGCCTTTCCTTTGCTTCATCCGGAAATGTGAACCATTTCTCCATAGCCGTCCAAGCTCGCTCCATCTCAGCTTCTGGGACCATTCCGATATTTTTGTGGAGGATGCCGAAATTCTCACGTGCTGCCAGCCCGCAGCAGTTAGACCATCTTCCTATGACAGTCCTCGGCGCCGTGGGCCTACCACTTGCGTCGACCTCTCTTATAACCTGCACTGTGGTCGGCCATCTATTTTGTGTCCGGGGATTTCTACTTGACCTAGATGCACTTGTCCCGGCTGAAGGCGACGGTTGTTGTTCTTGAGGCACTTCTGCAGCTAAGACAGAAGGAGCATTTGCTAAGGGGTGGTAGGTACAAATTTTGTTGTCATGTATTGAAAAGTTATCCTATAAATTACCACGAGGTTCGGGTTGTTCGGCTGCCATCGTCGACGGATGACCTGAGGAAACCATGGCTGGGTCTGCTTCTACCTGTATCCTCGCAGGCGTCGTTGAGGACGGGGATGCGCCGGGCGTTGTCATCGACTAAACAATTTGAATACGCTTACAAATTTCCTATCATTTCACTAATTTCACTAATTTGAATACGCTTCGAACTATTATATATATGAGGGATGTGAAATATATATGCGAACTACATGACAAAAAGATCATGCGAACTAAAAAATGTTTATTACTTTAAAAACTTTAATCATGTAATTAATTTAAGTTCTAGCGATTAACAGTAAATCCATAAAGAAATTTACCGCTGTCACATAGGGAGTATTGTAACTGCCCAGTGACATGACAGTGACAATGGAAGATATTCATAAAATGTTTCCCACGTATTTGTGCTAAACAAAGAGATCTTAATGCAAATAATATTGTACTTCATACCTTTATAAATGTATGATTCAAACACTTGTTGTGAAAAAACAAAAATAAATGTATGCTTCATTTTGCTATTGCAGTGAAATATAATAGCTTATTAGAATGTTTAGTAAAAATTTAATACACGAGGTTAATAAAAAATGATAAAATTCGATGCTTATAGGAAGAACTCTAGTAAAAAACTTTTTTTGCAACACATACTTAACTCTAGTACAATTAATTAATTGCATGCATTTTGCTACCAATTTATTGGAACCCTATATAAATGCTAAATGTTCTATATAAATCTCAGAAACTACCACATCACAGATATAATCCATCACAGAAACTACCACATCACAGATATAATCCATCACAGAAACTACCCTATATAATCCAATTTATCAATATACAAGAACCCTAGAAAAAAATGGATCAAAGGGGAAGACGAGTTCTCACTGTGTAGCAAAGAGGGGGGGAAGGGCTTCTTCTCCGGGCTGCACAGAGGAGGAGGTCGGCCGGCACTGGAGGAGGTCGACGGCGGTGGAGGAGGTGGATGTCGACTTCGGCGGCGAAGGCGGTGGAGGACGAGTTCGGCGGCGGCGGCGGTGGATGTCGAGTTCGGCGGCGAAGGCGGTGGAGGTCGAGTTCGGCGGCGGCGGTGGTGGTGGAGGACGAGTTCGGCGACGGCGGTGGTGGAGGACGAGTTCGGCGGCGGCGGCGGTGGAGGTCGAGTTCGGCGGCGAAGGCGGTGGAGGAGGGCGAGGGCGATGGAGGACGAGTTCGGCGGCGAAGGCGATGGATGTCGACTTCGGCGGCGGAAGCGGTGGAGTACTAAGTAAAATGACAGCAATGTTACCCTAGTGGATCTGGATCGAGAAAAGGCAGCAATCTTACCCTAGTCAACCACACCTGTGACGGGCTCTAAGTTAAATGACCGTCAAAGGTTACGACACCTGTGACGAGCTCTAACTAAAATGGCCGTCACAGGTGACCATATCTGTGACGGACTCCAACTAAACGGCCGTCACAGATGACAAGACCTGTGACGGGCTCCAACTAAACGGCCGTCACAGGTGACAAGACCTGTGACGGGCTCCAACTAAACGGCCGTCACAGGTGAAAACATCTGTGACGGGCTCCAACTAAACGGCCGTCACAGGTGACAACACCTGTGACGGGCTCCAACTAAACGGCCGTCACAGGTGACTCATAAACACCTGTAGGTAACAACTATGTCCACTCCTCTCCTCAGAAGATATAACCCAATTTTTTTTTCTAGATTTGCTGCGATGGCTTACCTCATTATTTTATTTTACTTAATTATTTTATTTGACTTACATGAACTATTTCGTAAGCAATGCACTAATGATCATTGCAAACATTTTAGAGTCATACATATACTAGACAAAATAGACATAAATTACAAAAATAATCCTTCCTCGTGGTCGACGCGTGCATGTTGAACCTCATCTTCTTCTTCCTCCAATTCTATAGGTATTTCCTGACCTATGCCGTGCACGTGCTGGTTGTAATCATCTTCGTCTGAAATGTTGTCCAATCCAACTATTCTCCTTTTCCCTTCTCGAACTACATGCAGTTTCTTGTTACACGGGTCAATTATGTAGAATACTTGAACAACTTGTTTGGCGAGAACGAACGGTTCATCCTTGTACGCGTTGTTAGCCAGATTGACAATGGTGAAACCTTCATTATCAACTTTTACATTACGAAGATCGACCCATCGACAACGAAACAATGGCACTTTGAACTTCAAGTAATCCAGCTCCAATATTTGCTCAACTCTGCCATAGTACTGATCACGCCGACCACCGTCGCTAGCGGCCTCAATGCGTAACCCACTGTTCTGAACTGTGCATTTGTTGTCTTGCTTGATCGTGTGAAAGGTGTACCCATTTATGTCATATCCTTGCCAGGTGGTAGCACTCCATTCAGGACCCTGTGACAACCACTGCAGTGTTTCACTTGACAAGTTCGGCATGTTGGCAATTCGGTTCTTGAACCACTCGTTGAAAGAAGACATGTGCTTTTTTCTAACCCAACTCTCTGATCGCCCTGGGTTGTCCTGTCGGAGAAATCGTAGGTGTTCATCAAAGTACGGCACTACCTCGGTCATATGCTGGAGTACCGTGAAATGAGCTTTATCATACACCTTACGATCCATCCTTACAATTTTCCTTCCAACAGTGCCCACACCATCAAGCCTTCCTTCGTGATGAGATCGTGGTAATCCAACTGAAGAGGTTTCTGACATATAGTCAACACAAAACTCGATGACCTCTTCGGTGGTGTAACTCTCAATGATGCTCCCCTCGGGGTGGGATCGGTTCCGTACGAAACCCTTCAGGATCCCCATGTACCTTTCGCAAGGATACATCTGCGTCATGAAAGCAGGACCACAGCACTTTGTTTGTCTAACAAGGTGCACGGGAAGATGTTCCATTATATCAAAGAAAGTAGGAGGAAAGTACATCTCAAGATGACATATGGTTCTGACAATTTCTGCCTGTAGTTCATCTAGTCCCTCGGGATCAATGATCTTCTGGCCAATTGCATGGAAGAAGGAGCACAATCGCATTATCGTGTGTCGCACCTTAGGAGGCAAAATATTCCTTATTGCAACAGGCAACAGCTGTGTGATAAGGACGTGGCAATCGTGCGACTTCATCCCTATCAATTTAAGGTCTTCCACTGAAACGAACTTACTAATTCTTGATGAGTACCCAGATGGAACCTTTATACCACTCAGACATGTCAGCAAATCCATCTTCTCATCTTTCGAGAGAGTGTAGCATGCTGGAGGAAGGTACACACTGCCCGACTCCGTGGTTATGGGATGTAGCTCTGAACGAACACCCATGTCTTCCAGATCTCGCCGGGCGTTGAGACCATCCTTTGTACTACCAGGGTTAAGCAGTAATCCCATTAAACTCTCGCATACATTCTTCTCAATATGCATCAAATCTATGCAATGACGAACCTCAAGATCCTTCCAGTATGGTAGTCTCCAAAATATTGATTTCTTCTTCCACATGCTTTTCTCTTTTGTCTTTCCATCTTTCCTCATTTTTCCAAACTCGTTGGTTATTCCCATCACTAAGTTGTGCACCTCTGTCCCTGTTAGCTTTGTCGGGGGGCTAGCTGTATCTCTGTGTCCATTGAAATTCTTTGTCATATTCCTATAAGGGTGATACCTTGGGAGAAATCTCCTGTGACCCATGTAGACCATCTTGCGTGAATGCTTCAACCATTTGCTCCTTGTTTCCTCCATACACTTCGAACATGCCCATCTCGCATTGACAGTTTGGCCAGAAAGGTTGCCAAGGGCCGGATAATCGTTGATGGTACAAAACAACATCGCACGGAGGTTGAAATACTCTCGTGCATATGCATCCCATGTTCGTGTGCCCTCATTCCACAGCCTCTCAAAGTCATCGATTATCGGTTCAAGGAACACATCGATATCATTGCCAGGTTGTCTCGGTCCTTGAATTAGCATGGCAAGCATAATGTACTTTCTTTTAAAGCACAACCAGGGAGGAAGGTTATAGTTCACAAGAAGAACTGGCCATGTACTATGACGACTGCTCAAATCACCAAATGGATTAATGTCGTCCGTACACATGGCAAAACGCTTGTTTCTTGGGTCATTTGAGAATTCGCGGTAAATCCTATCGATTGTCCGCCACTGTACTGAATCTGCTGGGTGCCTAAGCTTACTATCG
>BDMV01000001.1:32646448-32662207 GCA_008326285.1 Oryza officinalis | reverse complement strand
ACCGCTAAAGAACCATCGGCCAAGACCACTGCAATCCCACCGGCCGATGACCAAGCCGATACTGCCCAACCAAGGAGAACCAGACATGCAATCCGCAAGGTTAATATAGTCCCTTTCTTGAATCTATGTAGTCTCCTTCTGTTGGTATGTTACACCTTGATCCTTTGCAGGTTCTTGCATCGTCTCTGTTGAAGGAAAGAACTCAATCGGTCCCGCCGCCCAGGACTAAGAAAGCCACCCTTCAAAGGCGCGAGCGAGCCAAGGCCTGATTGAGAACACCATCTCCTTCTCCACCACCCTCTCCGATTGCTTCGGTAAGAGTTAATCTTTATATTATTCCTCTGGTAACGTAGATCTGATTACCATTTTCTTGCCTTTTCTTCAGCCGTGGCCTCCATCACCTGTACCACATCGGCCAACTCCCTTGCCCACTGTCTCAGGACAACAACAGGAGGCCAATGCAAGCACAGCCGATGCTCCATTACAGGTAAACCAAATCACTTCGAATCCTTTGCCGATTTTTGTTTGACTGGGTTAAACATGCCCTATCTTGATGTTTACAGAACTTAGCCGATATGTTTTCTTTTGATATCGGCCAATTTCTTGATGATGAGGACAAAGAGCCACCCAGCACAGCCAAGGCATCAATCTCTGAGGAATTGAAGAACCGGCTGTCCGATATTGCTAATCGGCTGGAATCATCACTGGAATCCTTGGTGGAGAACTGCAATCCCATCAGGAGTAGGGTACAAGAAATTCAAGATCAACTGTCTGAAAACCTGATGGAGACCCTGACGCCGGCCATCTTCTTGGAACAATACCACTTCAAGCTCCATAAGGCTAAAGAGAGAATCGCGGAGAGGCTGGAACGTGAAAGCTTGGAATCGGCCTTAATTGCCAGCAAAGCTCAAGTCAATTATGACAAGACTAGGTTGGATGAGCTAGCTGTTGAGCCGATTGTCTTAAGCAATAGGCTTGAAGAACTCCGCCGCCTTGAAGCAGATCTAGTATCGAAGCTAGAAGCAACTCGCAAGGAGATCCAAGAAGTTGAAGCCGGGATAGCTGCATCTCCGAAGGCCATAGAAGATCAAATGGCGAAGCTAAAGGCATTGGCCAAATACCTTGCGACCCTGAGCATGTCCTTGAAGTCAATTCCAGGGTCGACGGCCGATGACGCTCAAGCAATAGAAGATATCGATCAAATCCGTCGTAAGGCCATTGCAGCTATCGAAAACTTCCTAGGCTGATGTAATATACTTTTCATATTCCTCCTGTAAAAGATAACCTCTTGTTTTGATTAACATACATCTCATCGGCCAAATAGCCGAATATGATCTGAACCGAAAAAATTTTTTAAAGTCCATAGACCTGAATCGATTTGACTTAAAGAATTGCTGTCCATAGACTTGAATTGATCTGACTTAAAGAATTGCTTGCTTGTATATATATGCCCCCCAAATTTTGGAAGATGAGGGCTCATGTTGTAAAATTTGAACTAAGGGCGATAGAGTATATCGGCCATCTAAAGGCGATGCGTTGTACATCGGCTGCGATCATAAATCGGCTAGCAGGTCGATCACGAATCGATCCATATGCTGGGGTAATACTTCTTTAAATACCTGCCATTAAGAGCTCTGCCATAAACTTCTCCATCTAATCCTTTCAACAAATAAGCATTGCGAGGAACACATTGATGAATCTGGAAGGGACCTTCCCAATTAGGCGACCACTTGCCGAATATATTATCTCTGGAACCAATCGGCAGTATTAATTTCCAAACAAGATCCCCTTCCTCAAATGACTTGGCAACAACCTTTTTGTTATAATGACGAGCAACTCTATCTTTATCGCGCTTGATTTTTTCCAATGCCCGCAATCGGACGTGTGCCAAATCATCTAGTTCATCTACCATAAGACTATGATACTCATCGGCTGTCAAGTCATCTTGCAAGGCAATCCTTCTTGAGCCGATGTTAGTTTCCCATGGCAGCACAGCCTCATGTCCATAAACCAGCTGATACGGTGGCACTTGGGTTGCACCATGATAAGCCATCCGATACGCCCAAAGGGAATCGGCCAGCGTTGCATGCCATCGTCTTGGCTGTTCTTCAATCTTTCGCTTGATCAGCTTAATCAAGGTCTTGTTGGAAGCTTCTGCCTGCCCATTAGCTTGCGCATAATATGGAGAAGAATTTAACACCTTGATGCCCATGCTATCGGTGAACTCAACAAACTCATCGGACATGAAGATTGATCCCTGATCTGTAGTCAATGTTTGTGGCAATCCAAACCGATATATAATATGTTCTTTGACAAACTGAATTGCATCCTTGGAATCAACATTCTTAAGAGGGATGGCCTCAACCCACTTCGTGAAGTAGTCTGTAGCCACTAAGATATATCTGTGTCCTTTACTTGATGGTGGATTGATCTGTCCGATCATGTCTATACCCCATCCTCGAAATGGCCACGGCTTTACGATTGGATGCATAGCCGATGTCGGTGCTCTTTGAATTGCTCCAAACTTTTGGCAATCTTGACATCCTTTGTAATACATGAAACAATCCTCAAGCATGGTTGGCCAAAAGTATCCAACGCGCTTCAAAAACCATCTCATTTTATGGGCCGATTGTTGGGTTCCACAAATCCCTTCATGCACCTCGCTCATAGCAACTTTGGCTTCTTTGAGACCCAAGCATTTAAGCAAGATACCATCAATCGTCCGATAGTATAGGTCGTCATCTAACAACACATAATGTAGGACTCTGTATTTCATCTTTCGTGACGCCGATTGGGAAGGATTTCTCAAATAATCGATGATAGCAAACCTCCAATCGTCGGCATCTACGGCAACAATCTGGACTTCAACATCTTTTGCCATCGGCCTGTATCCTGATGCCCCCTGAGCTAGATCATTGGCTTCGAAATTTTGATTCCTGGGTATGTGCCTCATTGCCACAATCCTGAAGGCTTGAAGCAACTCCTTGCATTCGTCATTGTAGACCCTGAGAATATCATTTCTGCATTCATACTCCTAGAAAGCTGATTGATGACTAACTGTGAATCGCCAATGATCTCTACGGAATCGGCCTCGACTTCTTGTAACAATTGCAAGCCTTTGAGGACGGCTTCATATTCTACTTGGTTATTTGTATAATAAGGCTTGATAGTAAAAGCAAACTCGAAGCTTGCCCCCCGAGGGGATATGATGACTAGGCCGATACCGCATCCATGTCTGCAAAAGGATACATCAAAATACAATGTCCTTGGCACAATGTCTGCATATGCAATTGAATCATCTCTATGTTAAACAATGAAATCGGCCAGGGCTTGTCCTTTGATTGCTTTGGCCGATTCATATCTGAGGTCAAACTCTGTTAAGGCAAAAATCCACTTCCCAATTCTCCCTTTTAAAACAGGGGCCGATAGCATATATTTTATCACATCAGCCTTGCTTACCACAATGCACTCGTTGGAAAGAAGGTAACGCCTTAATTTAGTACATGAAAAATATAAGCATAGACATAATTTCTCCACTGGCGTGTACCTTGTTTCAGCATCCAACAACCTCCTACTGAGGTAGAAAATAGCTATTTCTTTGCCATCAATGTCTTGAACCAAAACTGAGCCGATGAATTTCTCATCGGCCGATAAGTACAGCCTGAATGGAACCCCTTTCTGTGGAGGGATTAGGATTAGAGGGGAACTCAAATATTCCTTGATATTGTCCAACGCTTTTTGCAGCTTATCACTGTTGATGCAAAAAAACACACACTGGCCTAGGAGATCTGCTTAACTCCAGTGCAGGTCCAAATACTTCTTTCGGGTTCTAGGCGTGCCAATTGGTTTGATCCTGCAACCAATAAGAAACAAAGAAAGAAAACGCAGTTAAATTCACCAATGATAGCCGATCGGCTGGCTTGCTGATGACATATCATTGAGCATGAAGCCGATGCAAGATGCATTAAATCGGCTAAAATAGATTAATCAAGATAAAGCTAAATTTACTCGATCGGCTGTAGATATCAATAAAATATAATCTAAGTCTCACAACATACTTAAACCAAGTAATTGGGATAGATCGGACAGGACACCGAGACAGTATAAATTACTTATGTCTAAATATATTATAACACATGGATTATATATATTCACAGCATAGCCGATTAGGTAAACCTAACGTGTATCGGCTAGTACTCCGATACTACTTTATGCAAAGATATTACCATAAACAAAATATATTGAACGACTGTCAACCTAACGTTAAGATGATTCTAACCAGATTGGATAGCAAGCTCAATATGTTTTATTATGTTAATAGCTCGATATAAAGGGCAAATTTAATATATCAAGATGACAAGATAATTAAACCAGGTAAGATCGGCTGAAACCCCAACACTATCTCTATTAGCAATCATAGACAGTCTAGAGATTATGGTTCTAAACATGATTTAGTAGGTCAAACCTAACTGATGCAGCACTAAATATGTAAAGAAACATAATATCTAGATGATTAAATCATTGAAAACCTTTTCGAGATGGTAGATATACTACATAATCTAAATCAATAGTGATATATAACCCTATCGGTGCTTTCTATGAAATAGACGTCAACCGATCTAGGTTATATACCGATATCAATTCAGATTATACAGTATATATGATAACTCGATGATTCACACAAACAAGATCAGAGTGTCATGAAGATGGAAGCACTAATCCCGAGAGCGCAAGCCGCCATAACAAGTTTTACCTCTTGTCGGAGATCGAAGCCGATGCAGCCCAACTCGAAAGCAAGAACTCGTCGGAAACAGTAAAAGAATAAAGGTGGCGATGCGCCGAAGTTGTTGTATTGATTGATTGTCTTTCTTACATGAACCTGGGTTCAATTTATACCCAGAACTACACAATATGTCCTTGTCGGACACGACTCTTATCTCTATTACAACTCATATTAAAGATAATCCCTAATACAAACTCTAACCGACAATAACTATTAGGAAACTACCATTATATCCTAATTAATAGATACAATTGCCTTCTTCGGACTCAATCCGCACGTGGCAATCCTCATGAAGCACATCAACCGAACCCGACAATGATTCTGTTGTCTTCTCATCGGAATCGGCTACATCGGCTAACCTTGTCTGACTCTGTCTCAGCCGATGGACACGATAGCCGACTCAGTCACCAGCCGATGCTTACTGCAGCCGATTCGGTCACCAGTCGATTCTTGCTCTGTTTTAGTAACCGCCAACTTCCTCCAAATCCGCTTCAATTCTATCTTCGAATCCAATACTTGACTTACCAAATTTGGTCGTTAACACATGCCCCCCAAGTCCGCGATATTTGGAATGTTGCGGATTTGCTCGAACCTTCTCCGAATCGATCTAGGGTTTTGTTTTCATTTCAACCGTTACCACGCACCTTTTAAATAGCAACCACCACTCGAAGGTTTTCACGCCGTTACCCCTGTTTTCATCGCTTCAGCCATAATCGCCTTGCAATAGCTTCATCGGATTCTCCGGCGACCATACAGGTGATTCCCTTATCAGCAACGACTCCATCTCCGACGATGTCGTCTTTGGCCGCTCCTTCGAGTGCTCCAGTCAGCGAGTTCCCTGAGGTAACTTCATCAGCCGAATCCCATCCTCATTCATAGATTAACTTTCCTTTGCAATTTATTCCTTCTGTCCTTTCTTTTCTAGAGCATCTCTCCCACCAAGTTGCAATCCCAAGTCTGGTTCATCCCAATTGGTACTTCTTGGGCCCAATCGGCAACAAAGACCCCTTAGAATTCATCAATGCCGAGACAAACAGGATCCCCTTCAAATTAACCAACCCTAGCTTGAGCCACTGGAATAACACTTTCAAATCATGGCCATCGGCTGTCAAAGCTTGGTGTGAATGGTACAAGAGAGTATCGACTAGCAAACAAACCCACTGGGAAGAAATCGGCATCGCCCAATGCTTAGCCCTAACCATAGCCGATCTAGCCAAAGATGAACCCATGCTGTCGGCTGCTAGTTACTTTTGGTCCAACACTCTGAATGCCTTCTTGTTTAACCAAGGACCGATGACACCAACCCTCTTGGACATAACAATGATAACTGGTCTGGACATAACCTCATCGGCTAACCTTGTCAACTTAAACAGCAAGAATCAATTCACTTTCAAGACCAGAAGCATTGGAGGTTGGAATGGATTCATCTCCATTAATATGGGAACAGGCCCTGTAACTCCCAAGGAACACGCAGCTTTTCTGCTAATGTGGTTAGAAAAATTCCTATTCTGTGGTCCAAGCTGCGGTCCAACCACCAACTGGCAGCATATAGCCGAGGCCTTAGTAAACAAGAAACAATTTCCATTGGGAAAGTATCTGCTGGGCTATCTATATCAGACTCTGAACAATGCATCGACTAAGGTTGCTATCAACTCAGTAATCGGCACAGGTGAACCTTGGTGGCTATTGCAGTTATGGCTTAATCTGCATACAATGAAAGTTGCCAAGAGATCAGCGCTCCTTGAAGCCGATTTCCCATTAGTTGAGCCGACCAATGACGATGAAGGAGATGAAGTCACAACTAGACGATGTATGTCCTTTGGAGAAGCAGCATCTACATATCCTGGATCAGAACTTTCAGCTGAACCCTTTGTCAATTGGTTTGGCAACTTCTATGATGGATTTCCAAAAGATTCCAGAAATTGGTTTGCATATGAATACTCTGCGGATTTTGAATTGCCAGCCGATTTTAGATTTGATGAAATAAACTCTGAAAAATTTGAGAAATCCAGAGAAGTCTTTACAACAGCTATCACCCCCTGTATTCTTCCTGTCGGCATCCACTAAGGCAGGAATATCCAAATATCTTATGAATTCTATTATCCTATGAGTGCTGCCAAACAAATGGGAATGGGGCAAATGCCAATCGGCTTGTACTTCTCAGGGAAAATCCAAAACAGAGGAGAAATCTCATCGGCTCTGATGATGGACAGACTATTGAGTATAGAAGGACCTCCCCTTGGAAGTTTGGAAAACATTGAGTTGGCTATGCTAAGGAGTTCCAGCTTTGATCAGTGGTGGATTGAATGGAAAAAACACCTTTTTCACCAATCGGCTTCAATGTATCTAACTGACATTATTCCAGACATGGTTCCACAGGTAAACATACTTCTTGCTTCAATATCCTTATTGACAACCGATTTTCTTAGAAAATACCTTAACTCTTTCTCTTCTTTTGTTTACAGACCACAGAATCTTCTCCTCCTCATGTCAGCACTAATGGAGCCAACATCAATTATGCTACTGGAATTTTCCCCAATGGTGGTGGATTAGCTCCTTCAATCATCGGCTACAATGCTCCCAAGACATCTTCCCTACTCCATGGGCAAACTCGTGAGCCGATTCCCTCTAAAGCTGGAAAGAGGAAAAGAACCAAACCATCGGCTATCGCTCTATCGGCTGCAAAGAAGAAAGCCACCAAGAAACAGAAAATCGTAACAGCCGATGATCCAAACGAGGAAGACATAGAAAAAGCCATTGATGAAGCAGCTGCCAAACTGAGTGAAACAATGGAAGAAACCCTAGCAACCAACATCCCTGTTCCTTAGCAAACTCCACCAACTCCAATCCATAAGACATATCAACCTCGGGTATGCTCTTTGCAATCTTAATCCTTTCATAATTTTCTTTGCCGATCTCGGCTTTAACTCCTTCTTTTGCAGAAAAAGAAATCGGCTACCAAGAAAAAAACTAGCACCACCTCCATCGGTAACACCTCTTTCAAAACTTCATTTAAATTTCATTCCACCAAGTACTAACTCATTTTATATTTCAGCCGATTCGCTCTCCAACTCCAATCCAATACGACTCAAGTGAACATACTCCATCGGCTAGAGACAGCCACCACATTGAAGACCAGCCGATTCCTGCTATACCTGTAAGTATTTGTATTGAAGTTTAAATCGGTCATTCTAAATATTGTATTGACCAACATTCTTGTCTTTTCAGGCTTTAGCCGATATGTTCTCTTTTGACATTAGGCAATTCATGGATGAAGAAGAAGAAACATCTAGTAAAGCCACTGCTCCTCTAGCCGATGATTTAAAAGCTGTCCTCAGAGATATTGCTCATCGGCTTGAAGGTTTTCTAGATGCTTTAGTCGTCAACTGTGGATCAATCAGAGCAAGATTTGAAGAAATTCAAGACCAGATCCCAGACGACGCAGCCGAGATCATCTCTCCAGCGGTTTTTCTTGAACAGTATCATCATAAGCTGGAAAAAGCAAAACAAAGGATAGCCGATAGGCGAGAACGAAAAGATCATGAAGCAACCATCCAGGCCAATCGGCAATTTATCAATGAGTAAAAAACCAAACTTGATGGCATGATCTCTGGGCCAAGTTTAATTCAAAGCAATATAGATCGGCTAAGGAATCGAAGATTGAGTTACTGGCTGAATTGGAAACTTGCAATGCTAAATTATCATTAGAAGAACAGAAGCTTGCCGATTTGCCAAAAGCTATTGAAGAACAGAAATCCAAGCTGAAATCTTCAATCAAACACTTAGCCGATCTGAACAAATCCATGAAGATCATCCCAGGAAGTGATGCAGCCGATGCTCAGGCCATAGAAGAAGTAGAGCAAATTAGGCAAAGAGCTATATCGGCTATCCAAAAACTTGTAATGGATTGATTGCTTTTAAACTTTTAAAATTCCATATTTTGCTGTCTTAAAATTGCTTGTAAACTTTTGTAAACTCTTAAAATTCCAATGATATAATATATATATGCCCCCTTAATTTTGTTATGTAGAACAAAACATCACAAAATTACAATTGGCTAAGAAAAATCAGTATGAAATAACCGATTGGAGTACAAGAAACGACTAAGGGCGATATAACACATATCGGCCATCTTAAGGCGATGTCAACACATCGGCTATCATGCATCGGCAAAATACAGCCGAATCATGAATTAATCCAAACACTTGGATAATACTTTTTCAAATACTTTCCATTAAGAGCTCTTCCAAATATCTCTCCATCAAGTCCTTGTAACATATAAGCTCCCTTAGAGACAGATTTGTAAATCCGAAAAGGTCCTTCCCAATTTGGTGACCACTTGCCGAATTTATTATCACGAGTTCCAATCGGCAAAATCAATTTCCAAACCAATTCTCCCTCCTCAAAGGATTTTGAACAACTTTCTTACTATAATGTCGCGCAACACGCTCCTTATCTTGTGTTATCTTTTGTAAAGCATACATCCTAGATTGAACCAAGTCCTCTAATTTATCTACCATAAGATTATGATAGTCATCGGCTGTCAACTCATCTTGTAAATCAATCCTCCTTGAGCCGATGACATGCTCCCATGGCAATACTGCTTCATGCCCATAAACTAACTTATATGGAGGAACTTGAATCAATCCATGACATGCCATCCGATAAGACCATAATGCCTCAGCCAATCAGCTATGCCACTGCAGTGGAAAATCGGCAATCTTTCTCTTAATCAACTTAATCAAGCTTTTGTTAGATGCTTCTGCCTGTCCATTAGCTTGCGCATAATATGGTGAAGAATTCAACAACTTGATCCCCATACTCTCCATAAATTGAACAAACTCATCAGACACAAAAATAGATCCTTGATCAGTTGTGATTATCTGTGGAAGACCAAATCGGTATATAATATGCTCTTTAACGAACTGAATTGCATCTCCAGAATCAACTTTCTTCAACGGAACTGCTTCTACCCACTTTGTAAAATAATCGGTTGCCACTAATATATACTTATGTCCTTTACTCGATGGTGGATTAATCTGGCCGATCATATCAATTCCCCAGCCTCTGAACAGCCACGGCTTGATGATGGGATTCATAGCCGATGCTGGTGCTCTCTGAATTAATCCAAATTGCTGGCAATCTCGACATCCCTTGTAATATTTAAAGCAATCCTCCAACATTGTTGGCCAAAAATACCCAACTCTTTGAAGCAACCACTTCATTTTATGAGCCGATTGATGAGTACCACAAATACCTTCCTGAACTTCTCCCATCACAACCTTGGCTTGATCAGTACTTAGACATTTGAGCAATACCCCATCAATCGTCCGATAATACAATTCACCATCCAACAAGACATATCGTAAAGCCTTATACCTCAATTTCCTTGGAGCTGATTGAGAAGGATTCGTTAAATAGCAAAACACATCATACCTCCAATCATTAGCTGCAATTGTAGCAATCCCTATCTCAACATTTGTCATCATTGGCTTATACCCTGATTCCCCCTGAGCCAAAGCATTAGACTCTAAATTCTGCTCTCGAGGAACATACCTCAATGTTACCAGCCGAAACTCATCCATTAATTCCCGACACTTTTCATAATAAGTTACCAATACATCATTCTTGCATTCATATTCTCCAGCCAATTGATTAATTACTAACAATGAATCACCCATAACTTCAACAGCATCGGCTTCAAACTCCTTCAAAAGTTGCAAACCTTTGAGAACTGCCTCATATTCAGCTTGGTTGTTTGTAGCATATGGCCTGATAGTATAAGCAAATTCAAAACTCGCCCCTCTTGGTGATATGATAACTAAACCGATGCCACAACCATGAATGCAAACCGATCCATCAAAAAATAGCGTCCAAGGTACAATATCCACTGAGCCGATCGAATCATCACGATGTTCTACAATAAAATCGGCTATAGCTTGCCCTTTAATAGCTTTAGGCGATTCATACTTGAGATCAAATTCTGTTAAGGCATAAATCCACTTTCCAACCCTTCCTTTCAACACTGGAGCCGATAGCATATACTTGACCACATCGGTCTTGCAGATTATAGTACATTCATTGGATAACAAATAATGCCTCAACTTTGTACAGGAAAAATACAAGCATAAACACAACTTCTCCACCGAAGAATACCTGGTCTCTGCATCCAAAAGTCTTCTACTCAAATAAAATATTACCCTCTCTTTACCTTCGAATTCCTGGATCAAGATTGAGCCGATTGACCTCTCATCGGCTGACAAGTATAATTTGAAAGGCACCCCTTTCTGTGGAAAAATTAAAACTGGAGGAGAAATCAAATACTTTTTAATATCGTCCAAATCCTTCTGCTGCTCTGCCCCCCATGTAAACTCCTGATCGGCTTTAAGTCTGAGCAAAGGTGTGAAAGGTTCTAACCTTCCAGACAAATTAGAAATAAACCTTCTGATAAAATTTATCTTGCCGATCAAAGACTGCAACTGTTTCTTATCTTCTGGAGGTTGGATTTTCCGTATTGCATTAATACTCCTTTGCAGCACTTCAATACCCCTTTCATGTACAAGAAAACCCAAAAATTATCCAGTCGATACACCAAAAGCACACTTAGTAGGATTCATCTTTAAGCCATATTTTCTTGTTCTTTCAAACACTTTTCTCAAATCGGTTATATGATGAATAATCTCTTTAGATTTCACCACCACATCATCGATATAAATTTCAACCAATAAACTGATCAGATCATGAAAGATATAATTCATGGCTCTCTGATATGTAGCTCCAGCACTTTTCAATCCAAAAGTCATTACAACCCACTCATACAAGCCGATTGCACCAGGACACCTAAAAGCAGTCTTGTGAATGTCTTCTTCTGCCATTAAAATCTGATTATATCCAGCATTACCATCCATAAAACTTATAATTTTATGTCCTGAAGCAGCATCTACCAATTGATCGGCAATCGGCATTGGGTATTCATCCTTAGGGGTAGCCTTATTTAAATCTCTGAAATCGATGCACACCCTAAGCTTGCCATTTTTCTTAATCACTGGAACTATATTAGAAACCCACTCAGCATATCGGCATGGACGGATAAAACTAGCATCATATAGACGAGTAATTTCAGCTTTAATCGCATCATACATATCAGCTTTACATCTCCTAGGTGGTTGTTTATATGGCCGATATCCTGGCTTGATAGGAAGCCGATGTTCGAAAATTGATCGGCTAAGTCCTGGCATCTCAGAATACTCCCAAGCAAAGCAATCGTTGTATTCTTTCAAAAGCTCTATTAACTTAGTCTTACATCCAGATGATAAATTCTCACTGATGAATGTCGGCCTAGGCCTATCCCCCGGCCCAATATCAACTTCTTCCAACTCATCGGCCGACATAAAACCCTGACCTAGCTTACCATCGAGATCATCTACAGCATCTTTAGTATAGAAATCGGAACCCTCCACAACGCCCTCAAAGTAACAACTGGGGTTCTCCATCTCCAATTGGCTGTATATCACAATCAGACACTTTTAGATAATCTCCTTGCCAGATTTTCCCTGATAAGCAATCAATTCCATCCGTCTCCCAAACAGATAAATCAGCATTAGCAACATGTACTGACCTGTCGGCTAGAACAACCTCTATCTTGTCACCTTGCCATTGGATTAAGCTCTGATGCATGGTTGAAGGAATACAACAATTAGCATGAATCCAATCCCTTCCAAGCAATAAACTATATGAACCTTTCCCATCAATGACAAAAAATGTAGTAGGAACAGTCTTGCTGCCGATGGTCAATTCCACATTAAGAACTCCTTTGGCCTCTGAAGGATTGCCACCAAAATCTTTAAGAACCATATTAGTCTTAATGAGGTCATCTGAACTCCTTCCCAATTTCTTAAATGTTGCATATGGCATCAGATTTACTGCAGCCCCACCATCAACTAACATTTTAGATATCGGCTTACCATTAACAAATCCCTTGACATACAATGGCTTGAGGTACCGATTCTCTATTCCCTTTGGTTTTTCAAAAACAGCTTGCTCTGGTGACAATACTAATCTAGCACAAGATTCTTCCATGATATCTGCATCGTCTTGATTAGCCTCAAACTCTGCGAGTAACACAAATACCATGTTGATCGATGAAGAAGCAATAGCCTTTCCTTTAATCACCCTTCTCGTTTCATCGGTTTCATTTTCATCGGCTGACACTATTTTATTTTTAACACGCCACTCTTGTTTTGTCCTTGTTTTCTTCAGCTGATGACCGATTTCTTGTTCAACTTCATGGAATTGTTCCCTGCTCCTCATCCTTTGAACCCTTCTCTTCTGACTCTTAGAAAAAATCCCAGAAGGACACCATTGAGCTTTTGAAACATTTTCAGCAATCTCCTCCTGGAAATAATCTTGATGAATTGGGCCCAATCTCTGATAAACAGGCAACTTCCTTTGCATCAGCCGATCTTCTTTAGGATGAAATTGGCTAGAACTCCCCTTATAGTTTTCACTGACATTAGCACAACCCGGGTAGTCTTCTATCGATGGTAGTCTCATCCCTTTATTTCAACAAAATATGAAGAATTCACAGTTCCAATGCAGATCAAAATTATCATCGTCCTCATAATATTGCCTTTCTTGTCGATCATGTTTCTTCTGATACTTATTAATCATACTTGTAGAATCAAATCTGTTGAGCCGATTGTCCTTCCTGTCAGCTGTCCTTCCACTTGTATGGACCATATTGATAGGAAAAGGATTACCATCAATTTTCATCGGCTTCTTGGAATCATCAAATTTTATCCTGCCTTGTTCAATGGCCACTTGGATCTGTTGCCGAAACACTTTACATTCATTAGTATTATGAGACCCTGTATTATGCCACTTACAGTATTTTCTTCTTCCTAACTCCTCAGCCGATGGAATCACATGACCAACAGGCAATTGAATTTGTTTCTCCCGAAGCAAAAGATCAAAAATTTTATCAGCCTTATTGACATCAAAATCATATTTCTCCTCCTTTCCAGAGCTCTTGACCCATTGACATGGAATCACCTTCTTGTTCCTTGCCCACTCGGCTGCTGCTACTTCGGGATCATATTCTTCCTCAGAATCAGAAATATATGGATTAATGAAGTTCACCTTTTTGAACGCCCTATTGGCCTCTTGAAATCTTTGCTCATGTGCCGTTATCTTCTGAGCCAAATAAGCCAAACTTTCAAAGTCTTGAGCCGAAAACCTCTCTTTGATTGGTGTTAATAAACCTTGGAAGGCCAAATCGGCTAACTGAGAATCTGTCAACGCCAAGCTGTAACATTTGTTTCTGATATCCCTAAACCTTTGAATATAATCTTGAACAGACTCTTCACGTTTTTGCCTAATGGTTGTTAAATCAGATAATTTCATCTCATGAACCCCACTATAGAAATATTTGTGAAACTGTTTTTCCAGATCGGCCCAACTGTGAACAGAATTATATGGTAAAGATGAGAACCATGTGAAAGCCGATCCAGACAGAGACAAAGGGAATAACCTGACTCTTAAAGCATCAGTAGCCGATGCTTCACCACATTGAGCTAAAAATTGGCTGACATGCTCATAAGTTGATACATTATCTTGCCCTGAGAATTTTGAGAAATCTGGGACTTTGTATCGGCTTGGTAATGGTACTCTTTCAAAATACTCTGGATATGGGTGCCGATACAAATCGTCACCATCCCTTGGTTTTAATCCAAATTGCTCCCTCATTACGTCGGCTATCATATCAGCCCAAGGTTTCTGCTGAGCTCCATCTTGATGCTGTGGCTGTATCGGCTTGTCTTGATAAAACTGCGGCTGGTGATATGGTTGAGGAGACGTTCTCTGCCGATATTGCACCTGTGGCGAGTGAGGTTGATATTGATAATTAAAATTGCCACCTGCGTGGGTCTGCGGCACTCGTGGAGTACTAAAACCTTACTGATCAGGAACAAATTGGGCAGTAGCATTCTGTTGTTGTAAGACTGGTACTTGCTGCCTTGCCAGTGTATGCAGAATCGGCTGAACAGCTGGCTGATTAGGATTGAACATTGCTGCAACTTGCTCAGCTGATACTTGAGGTATGTTTTGCCCTATATGCTGCGGTTGTTGTCAGACCAGTACATGAGGATTAAACTCTACTTGCTTCTGCACTGATGCTGGCACCTCCTGTTGAGCTGTAGCCGATGTTGATGCCATCGGCTGTCCTGAGGCTATATTTGTGGTAGGTTTTGGTTGGCTAGTCATGAGCGGCCTATACTGAGGAAAAACCCCATCTGGCAGGAAAATTGGTCCCTTGGCTTGGTGTTCAGCAATGGTGCCATCCACCACAGACTTGATCATGTTTGTTAGGGTATTGACAAGTACTCCCGACTGATTGATCAAAGCATGATGCAAAGCGTAGTCAATTCGATCTTGTAAATTCTTGGGTTCTTCCGGAGACTTCTCTTGCTTGACCCCTTTGTCCTTCCCAAAGCTCGACTCTGGCTCTTCATTGTTGGGCAAAGCTATTTTGTACCTCTGAACCACTGTTCCTGATCTAGTTTGGACAAAAGAATGCAAATACTGGTTTTGAAGCTTGTTCATTATATCTTCCAGCTCTGCCTTTTGTTCCAATGTCAACTTGTCCACCGTCATTGGAATAATATTCTCTGGGTTAACATCGGTTGTCTTGAGGTCTACCATGATGAAAATTCTTCAGGTCCCACTGGCGTGCCAAAAGCGTGTTGATGCAAAAAAACACACACTGGCCTGAGAGATCTACTTAACTCCAGTGCAGGTCCAAATACTTCTTTTGGGTTCTAGGCGTGCCAATTGGTTTGATCCTGCAACCAATAAGAAACAAAGAAAGAAAACGCAGTTAAATCCACCAATGATAGCTGATCGGCTGGCTTGCCGATGATATATCATTGAGCATGAAGCCGATGCAAGATGCATTAAATCGGCTAAAATAGATTAATCAA
>BDMV01000001.1:32627957-32642886 GCA_008326285.1 Oryza officinalis | reverse complement strand
CATGAATCTCTAGCCTGCTTTTTGATTGCCGATAAGGGTTTCATCGGGGTTTCAGCCGATGAGTTATCTGGACGTTGCATCGGCTTATAAGGATTGCATATAAGTTGAATTTAGCCGATAACAACAAAGGTTTCACTATTTAATCTAATCTTGTGGATTTTATGGCATTGGATCTATGTTAGATTCACTTCATTGGCTATGCTATGAATATATATAATCTCTCTCTTGAGGTGTTTTTAGACATAAGTGATTTATACTGTCTCGGCGCCCTGTCCGATCTATCCCAATCACTTAGTTTAAATATATTTTGAGATTTAGATTATGTATCATTGATATCTACAGCCGATCGAGTACATCTAACTTTCGTTTTACTTTATCGAGTCATTGCCGATCTATTGCATGTTACATCGGCCGATTGGTTTCTACCGGATCATATTATTGCTATATTATCATCAGCCGATTGTCTCTTTGTCAAGTGTCAGAATCTACATTGAACACATAGCCGATAGCTCAGAACCCTATCGCTATCGGCTGTTATCAGGATCGGCTGGAATTACTACATCGGCTATGTTGCCGATCGGTTCTTTGATCTGTCATTTGTATATCTTGTCAGTTGCAGGATCAAACTGACTGGCACGCCTGCATCTCACCAAGATTTGGACCTACACTGGAGCTAAGCAGATCTCCCAGGCCAGTGTGTGTTTTTTGCATCAACACCCGTCCAATGTCGTTCTTTCCCTGCCACGCTACCACAAATTCGTTCCCAAACCTGACGTGCTCGGTGTAGAAGGGCCCTCAATGGACCAGATTAACTTGTTGTCGGGTTATTTCCATCGAAACTTTAAGGACATTGCCCTATACGCATCGCTTATCCAAAGGTTGTGCCAAACAAGGTTAGGAATGTGTTTATTCACAAAGTTTCTAAACTTTTCCCCTGAAAAGGTTGCATGCTCCATGACGTAGCACGCATGAGTGCCACTCCAGGGCCTTGTAGAATGTCTCCGTTGCGAGATATCAGTCAAAACGACATCCATTATGACGGAAATGCATGACAACATGGATTTTGAAGAGAGTTTTTTAGCCCGTCCAATGTCGTTCTTTCCCTGCCACGCTACCACAAATTAGTTCCTAAACCTGATGTGCTCGGTGCAAAAGGGCCCTCAACGGACCAGATTAACTTCTTGTGGGGTTATATCCATTGAAACTTTAAGGATATTGTGGTAAAGCACATCGCTTATCCAATGGTTGTGCCAAACAAGGTGAAGAATGTGTTTATTCGCCTAGTTTCTAAACTTTTCCCCTGAAAAGGTTGCATGCTCCATGACGTAGCACGCATGAGTGCCACTCGAGGGCCTTGTAGAATGTCTCCGTTGCGAGATATCAGTCAAAACGACATCCATTATGACGGAAATGCATGACAACATGGATTTTGAAGAGAGTTTTTTAGCCCGTCCAATGTCGTTCTTTCCCTGCCACGCTACCACAAATTANATAATCTAAGTCTCAAAACATATTTAAACTAAGTGATTGGGATAGATCGGACAGGGCGCCGAGACAGTATAAATCACTTATGCCTAAATATATCATGAAGCGTAGATTACACAAGCTCACAGCATAGCCGATTAAGCAAATCTAACGTGTATCGGCTAGTACTCCGATACCACTTTATACAGAGATATTACCATGAACAAAATATATTAAACAAACCGTCAAACTAGTGTTAAGATGATCCTAACCAGATTTGACAACAAGCTCAATATATTTTATTAAGTTAATATCTCGATATAAAGGGCAGATTTAATATGCCAAGATAACAAGACAATTAAACCAGGTAAGGTCGGCTGAAACCCCGACGCTATCTCTATTAGCAATCATAGACAGGCTAGGGACTATGGTTCTAAACATGATCTGGTAGGTCAAACCTAACTGATGCAGCACCAAATATGTAAAGAAACACAATGCCTAAATGATCAAGTCGATGAAAACCTTTTCGAGATGGTAGATATATTGTATAATCTAAACCAGCATCAATATATAACTCTATCGGCTAGTTCTCTGTAGAACAGTGATTAACCAAATCTGAGTTATATGCTGATATCAATCTAGATTATACAATATATATGATAACTCGACGATTCACGCAACCAGGATTAGAGTGTCATAAAGATGGAAGCACTAATCCCGAGAGCGCAAGCCGCCATAACAAGTTTTACCTCTTGCTGGAGATCGAAACCGATGCAGCCCAACTCGAAAGCAAGAACTCGTCGAAAACAATGAAAGAGTAAAGGTGGCGATGCGCCGAAGTTGTTGTATTGATATGTTGTTTTCTTTACACGACCCTGGGTTTAACTTATACCCAGAACTCCACAATAAGTCCTTATCGGACACGATTCTTATCTCTATTACAACTCATATTAAAGACAATTCCCTAATACAAACTCTAACCGACAGTATCTATTAGGAAACTAACATTATATCCTAAGTAATAGATACAATTCCCTTCTTCGGACCCAATCCGTATGCGGGAATCTTCATGAAGCTCACCAACCGAACCCGACAAAGACTCTGTTATCCTCTCGTCGGAATCGGCTACATCAGCTATCCTTGTTCGACTCTGTCTTAGCCGATGGTCACAATAGCCGACTCGGTCACCAGCCGATACACACTGTAGCCGATTCGGTCACCAACCGATTCTTGCTCTGTTTTGGTAACCGCCAGCTTCCTCCAAATCCGCTTCGATTCTATCTTCAGATCCAATATTTGATTTACCAAATTTGGTCGTTAACACACGCTACCACAAATTAGTTCCTAAACCTGACGTGCTCGGTGTAGAAGGGCCCTCAACGGACCAGATTAACTTGTTGTGGTGTTATTTCCATCGAAACTTTAAGGACATTGCCCTAAACACATCGCTTATCCAAAGGTTGTGCCGAACAAGGTGAGGAATGTGTTTATTCACAAAGTTTCTAAACTTTTCCCCTCATAAGGTTGCATGCTCCACGACGTAGCACACATGAGTGCCACTCGAGGGCCTTGTAGAATGTCTCCGTTGTGAGATATTAGTCAAAACGACATCCATTATGATGAAAATGCATGACAACATGGAATTTGAAGAGAGTTTTTTAGCCCGTCCAATTGCGTTCTTGCCCTGCCACGCTACCACAAATTAGTTCCTAAACCTGACGTGCTCGGTGTAGAAGGACCTCAACGGACCAGATTAACTTGTTGTGGGGTTATTTCCATCGAAACTTTAAGGACATTGCGGTAAAGCGCATCGCTTATCCAAAGGTTGTGCCAAACAAGGTGAGGAATGTGTTTATTCACAATGTTTCTAAACTTTTCCCCTCATAAGGTTGCATGCTCCACGACGTAGCACACATGAGTGCCACTCGAGGGCCTTGTAGAATGTCTCCGTTGTGAGATATTAGTCAAAACGACATCCATTATGATGAAAATGCATGACAACATGGAATTTGAAGAGAGTTTTTTAGCCCGTCCAATTGCGTTCTTGCCCTGCCACGCTACCACAAATTAGTTCCTAAACCTGACGTGCTCGGTGTAGAAGGACCTCAACGGACCAGATTAACTTGTTGTGGGGTTATTTCCATCGAAACTTTAAGGACATTGCGGTAAAGCGCATCGCTTATCCAAAGGTTGTGCCAAACAAGGTGAGGAATGTGTTTATTCACAATGTTTCTAAACTTTTCCCCTGAAAAGGTTGCATGCTCCACGACGCAGCACGCATGAGTACCACTGCAGGGCCTTGTAGAATGTCTCCGTTGCGAGATATTAGTCAAAACGACATCCATTATGATGGAAATGCATGACAACATGGATTTCGAAGAGAGTTTTTTAGCCCGTCCAATGTCGTTGTTTCCCTACCACGCTACCACAAATTCGTTCCCAAACCTGACGTGCTCGGTGTAGAAGGGCCCTCAACGGACCAGATTAACTTGTTGTCGGCTTATTTCCATCGAAACTTTAAGGACATTGCCCTATACGCATCGTTTATCCAAAGGTTGTGCCAAACAAGGTGAGGAATGTGTTTATTCACAAAGTTTCTAAACTTTTCCCCAGAAAAGGTTGCATGCTCCATGATGTAGCACCCATGAGTGCCACTCCAGAGGCTTGTAAAATGTATCTGTTGCGAGATGTCAGTCAAAACGACATCCATTATGATGGAAATGCATGACAACATGGAATTTGAAGAGAGTTTTTTAGCCCGTCCAATGTCGTTCTTTCCCTGCCACGCTACCACAAATTAGTTCCTAAACCTGACGTGCTCGGTGTAGAAGGGCCCTCAACGGACCAGATTAACTTGTTGTNTGATGAAATAAACTCTGAAAAATTTGAGAAATCCAGAGAAGTTTTTACAACGGCTATCACCCCCTGTATCCTTCCTGTTGGCATCCATCAAGGCAGGAACATCCAGATATCTTATGAATTCTATCACCCTATGAGCGCCGCCAGACAAATGGGAATGGGGCAGTTGCCAATCGGCTTGTTCTTTTCAGAAAAAATCCAAGCCAGAGGAGAAATCTCATCGGCTCTGATGATGGACAGATTATTAAGCATAGAAGGACCTCCCCTTGGAAGTTTGGAAAACATTGAGTTGGCTATGCTAAGGAGCTCCACTTTTGATCAATGGTGGGTTGAATGGAAAAAACATCTTTTTCACCAATCGGCTTCCATGTATCTGACTGACATCATTCCAGACATGATTCCACAGGTAAACACACTTCTTTTTCAATACCCTTATCGATAGCCGATTGTCTTTAGAAAATAACTTAACCTCTTTTCTTCTTTTGTTTGCAGACCACAGAGTCTTCTCCTCCTTATGTCAGCAGAAGCGGAATCAATATCAATTATGCTGCTGGAATTCTCCCCAACGGTGGTGGATTGGCTCCTTCAACCATCGGCTATAATGCCCCCAAGACATCTTCCCTACTCCAAGGGCAAACACGTGAGCTGATTCCCTCTGAAACTGGCAAGAGGAAAAGGATCAAGTCATCGGCTATCGCTCCACCGGCTACAAAGAAGAAAGCCACCAAAAAGCAGAAAAACTATGATCCAAATGAAGAAGATATAGAAAAAGCCATCGATGAAGCAGCTGCCGAGCTGAGTGAAACAGTAGAAGAAACTCCAACAATTAACATCCCTATTCCTCAGCAAACCCCACCAACGCCGATCCACAAGACATATCAACCTCGGGTATGTACTTTGTACTCTTAGTCCTTCCATAACTTTCTTTGCCGATCTCAGCGTTAACCCTTCTTTTGTAGAAAAAGAAATCGGCTGCCAAAAAGAAACCTGCACCGCCTCCATCGGTAACACTTCCTTCAAAATTTGTTTAAACCTTACTTCATCACGTATTAACTCGTTTTATATTTTAGCCGATCCGCTCTCCAACTCCTATTCATCATGATTCAAGTGAACATACTCCATCGGCTAGAGACAGTCACCATATTGAAGACCAGCCGATTCCTCCTATTCCTGTAAGTATTTGTATCAAAAATATAAATCGGCCATTAATATTCTATTAACTAACAATCTTGTCTCTTTCAGGCCTTAGCCGACATGTTCTCTTTTGACATTAGGCAATTCATGGATGAAGAAGAAGAAACATCTAGCAAGGCTATTGCTCATATAGCCGATGACTTAAAGGCTACCCTCAAGGATATTGCTCATCGGCTTGAAAGTTCCCTTGATGCTTTGGTTGTCAACTGTGGACCAATCAGAGCAAGATTTGAAGACATTCAAGATCAGATCCCAGACGATGCAGCCGAAATCATCTCTCCAGCGGTTTTCCTTGAACAATATCGTCACAAGCTGGAAAGAGCAAGACAGAGGATAGCCAATAGGCGAGAGCGAAAAGATCTTGAGACAACCATCCATGCCAATCGGCAATCCATAAACGAGGAAAAAGCCAAGCTTGATCAGATGATATCTGGGCCAAGTTCTATCCAAAGCAATATAGATCGGCTAAAGAATAGGAAGATTGAACTATTGGCTGAATTAGAAGCCTGCAATGCTGAGTTATCACTGGAGGAACAGAAGCTTGCCGATTTACCAAGAGCCATTGAAGAACAAAAATCCAAGCTGAAGTCCTCGATCAGACACTTAGCCGATCTAAACAAATCCATGAAAGTCATCCCAGGAAGTGATGCAGCCGATGCCCAAGCCATAGAAGAAATAGAACAAATTAGGCAAAGGGCCATATCGGCTATCCAAAAACTTGTAACATGAATCCGCCGATGATAATATAAACTCCATACTTGTATATTTATTGCTTTGAAATTAATTGCTTTGAAATTTGCTTTGAAATTAATTGCTTTGAAATTTGCTTTGAAATTTTCTGGATTGAACCAAGTCTTCTGACTCATCGACCATAAGATTATGATAGTCATCGGCTGTCAATTCATCTTGTAAATCAATCCTCCTTGAGCCGATGACATGCTCCCATGGCAAAACTGCTTTATGCCCATAGACTAACTTATATGGAGGAACTTGAATTGACCCATGACAAGCCATCCGATAAGACCATAATGCCTCAGCCAATCGGTTATGCCACTGCTTTGAAAAATCGGCAATCTTTCTCTTAATCAACTTAATCAAGCTTTCGTTAGATGCTTCTGCCTGTCCATTAGCTTGCGCATAATATGGTGAAGAATTCAACAATCTGATTCCCATACTCTCCATAGATTGAACAAACTCATCTGACACAAAAATAGATCCTTGATCAGTCGTAATTGTTTGTGGAAGACCAAATCGGTATATAATATGCTCTTTAACGAACTGAATTGCATCCCCAGAATCAACTTTTTTTAATGGAACTGCTTCCACCCACTTTGTAAAATAATCAGTTGCCACCAATATATACTTATGTCCTTTACTCGATGGTGGATTGATCTGGCCGATCATATCAATTCCCCAGCCTCTGAACGGCCATGGCTTGATTATTGGATTCATAGCCGATGCTGGTGCTCTCTGAATGGATCCAAATTGCTGGCAATCTCGACATCCCTTGTAATATCTGAAGCAATCCTCCAACATTGTCGGCCAAAAATACCCAACTCTTCGAAGTAACCACTTCATTTTATGAGCCGATTGATGAGTACCACAAATACCTTCATGAACTTCTCCCATCACAACTTTGGCTTGATCAGCACTTAGACATTTCAGCAACACCCCATCAATCGTCCGATAATACAATTCATCATCTAACAAGACATATCTCAAAGCCTTATACCTCAATTTCCTTGAAACCGATTGAGAAGGATTCTTCAAATAATGAAACACATCATATCTCCAATCATCGGCTGCAATTGTAACAATCCCCATCTCAACATCTGTCACCATCGGCTTGTATCCCGATGCCCCCTGAGCCAAAGCATTAGCCTCTAAATTCTGCTCCCGAGGAACATATCTCAACGTCACCAGCCGAAACTCATCTATTAATGCCCGACACTTTTCATAATAAGCCATCAATACATCACTCTTGCATTCATATTCTCCGGCCAGTTGACTAATTATCAACAATGAATCACCCATGACTTCAATAGCATCGGCTTCAAACTCCTTCAAAAGTTGCAAACCTTTGAGAACTGCCTCATACTCAGCTTGATTATTTGTAGCATATGGCTTGATGGTAAAAGCAAATTCAAAACTTGCCCCTCTTGGTGATATAATAACCAAACCGATGCCACAACCATGAGTACAAACTGATCCATCAAAAAATAACGTCCAAGGTGCAATATCCACTGAGCCGATCGAATCATCACGATGTTCTACGATAAAATCGGCTATAGCTTGCCCCTTAATAGCTTTAGGTGACTCATACTTGAGATCGAATTCTGTTAAGGCATAAATCCACTTTCCAACCCTTCCTTTCAATACTGGAGCCGATAGCATATATTTAACCACATCGGCCTTACAAATTATAGTACATTCATTGGATAACAAATAATGCCTCAACTTTGTACATGAAAAATACAAGCATAAGCACAACTTCTCCACTGAAGAATACCTGGTCTCTGCATCCAAAAGTCTTCTGCTTAAATAAAAGATTACCCTCTCTTTACCTTCGAACTCCTGGATTAGGATCGAGCCGATTGACCTCTCATCGGCTGACAAGTATAATTTGAAAGGCACCCCTTTCTGTGGAGAAACCAAAACTGGAGGAGAACTTAAATATTTCTTAATATTATCCAAAGCCTTCTGTTGCTCTGCCCCCCATGTAAACTCCTGATCGGCTTTAAGTCTGAGTAAAGGTGTGAAAGGCTCTAATCTCCCAGACAAATTAGAAATAAATCTTCTGATAAAATTTATCTTGCCGATCAAAGATTGCAACTGTTTCTTGTCTTCTGGAGGTTGGATTTTCTGTATTGCACTAATACTCCTTTGTGGCACTTCAATACCCCTCTCATGCACAAGAAAACCTAAAAATTGTCCAGCCGATACACCAAAAGCACACTTAGTGGGATTCATTTTTAAGCCATATTTCCTTGTTCTCTCAAATACTTTCCTTAGATCGGCTATATGATCAACAACCTCTTTAGATTTCACCACTACATCATCAATATAGATTTCAACCAATAAACCGATCAGATCATGAAAGATATAATTCATGGCTCTTTGATATGTAGCTCCAGCACTTTTCAATCCAAAAGTCATGACAACCCACTCATACAAACCGATTGCACCAGGACACCTAAAAGCAGT
The DNA here is from genome assembly GCA_008326285.1 of Oryza officinalis. Lineage (NCBI taxonomy): Eukaryota > Viridiplantae > Streptophyta > Magnoliopsida > Poales > Poaceae > Oryza > Oryza officinalis. Next base: position 32,634,165 of record BDMV01000001.1, on the reverse strand, counting down.
CTTGTGAATGTCTTCTTCTGCCATCAAAATCTGATTATATCCAGCATTGCCATCCATAAAACTTATAATTTTATGTCCTGAAGCAGCATCTACCAATTGATCGGCAATCGGCATTGGGTATTCATCCTTAGGAGTAGCCTTATTTAAATCCCTGAAGTCGATGCAAACCCTAAGCTTGCCATTTTTCTTAATCACCGGAACTATATTAGAAACCCACTCAGCATATCGGCATGGACGAATAAAACCAGCATCATATAAACGAGTAATTTCAGCTTTAATCGCATCATACATATCGGCTTTACATCGTCTAGGTGGTTGTTTATATGGCCGATATCCCGGCTTGATAGGAAGCCGATGTTCAACAATCGATCGGCTAAGTCCTGGCATCTCAGAATACTCCCAAGCAAAGCAATCGCTGTATTCTTTCAAAAGCTTTAATAATGTAAGTTTGAATTCAGATGATAGATTCTTACTGATGAATGTCGGCCTAAGCTTATCTCCTGACCCAATGTCAACTTCTTCTAAATCATCGGCCGACATGAAACCCTGACCAAGCTTACCATCAAGATCATCTACAGCATCTTTAGTATAGAAATCGGAACCCTCCACAACACCCTCAAAGTAACAACTGGGGTTCTCCATCTCCAATTGGCTGTATATCACAATCAGACACTTTTAGATAATCTCCTTGCCAGATTTTTCCTGATAAGCAATCAATTCCATCCATCTCCCAAACAGATAAATCGGCATTAGCAACGTGTACTGACCTGTCGGCTGGAACAACCTCTATCTTGTCACCTTGCCATTGGATTAAGCTTTGATGCATGGTTGAAGGAATACAACAATTAGCATGAATCCAATCCCTTCCAAGCAGTAAGCTATATGAACCTTTCCCATCAATGACAAAAAATGTAGTAGGAACCGTCTTGCTGCCGATTGTCAATTCTACATTAAGAACTCCCTTGGCCTCTGAAGGATTGCCACCAAAATCTTTAAGAACCATATTAGTCTTGATGAGGTCCTCTGAATTCCTTCCCAATTTCTTAAATGTCGCATATGGCATTAGATTCACTGCAGCCCCACCATCAACTAACATTTTGGATATCGGCTTACCATTAACAAATCCTTTGACATACAATGGCTTGAGGTGCCGATTCTCTGTTCCCTCGGGTTTCTCAAAAACAGCCTGTTCTGGTGACAATATCAATCTAGCACAAGATTCTTCCATGATATCTGCATTGTCTTGATTAGCCTCGAACTCCGCGGGTAGCACAAATACCATGTTGACCGATGAAGAAGCAATGGCCTTTCCTTTAATTACCCTTCTCGCTTCATCGGTTTCACTCTCATCGGCTGGTATTATTTTACTCTTAACACGCCATTCCTGTTTTGTTTTTGTTCTCTTCAGCCGATGATCGATTTCTTGTTCAACTTCATGAAATTGTTCCCTGCTCCTCATCCTCTGAACCCTTCTCTTCTGACTTTTAGAAAAAATCCCAGAAGGACACCATTGAGCTCTTGAAGTATCTTCAGCATCCTCCTCCTGGAAATAATCTTGATGAATTGGGCCCAACCTCTGATGAACAGGCAACTTCCTTTGCATCAGCCGATCCTCTTTAGAACGAAATCGGCTAAAACTCCCATTATAGTTTCCATCGGCATTAGCACAACCTGGGCAGTCTTCTATCGATGGTAATCTCATGCCTTTATTCCAACAAAATATGAAAAATTCGCAGTTCCAATGTAGATCAAAGCTATCATCATCCTCATAATATTGCCTTTCTTGCCGATCATATCTCTTTTGATATTTATTAATCATACTCGTAGAGTCAAACTTATTGAGCCGATTGTCCTTTCTGTCGGCTGTCCTCCCACTTGTATGGACCATGTTGATAGGAAAAGGATTACCATCAATCTTCATCGGCTTCTTGGAGTCATCAAATTTTATCCTGCCTTGCTCAATGGCCACCTGGATCTGTTGCCGAAATACTTTACATTCATTAGTACTATGAGACCCTGTATTGTGCCACTTGCAGTATTTCCTCCTCCCTAATTCCTCAGCCGATGGAATCACATGACCAGCAGGCAATTGAATTTGTTTCTCCCGAAGCAAAAGATCAAAAATTTTATCAGCCTTATTGACATCAAAATCATACTTCTCCTCTTTTCCAGAGCTCTTAACCCATTGACATGGAATCACCTTCTTGTTCCTTGCCCATTCGGCTGCTGCTACTTCGGGAACATCCTCTTCCTCAGAATCAGAAACATAAGAATTAATGAAGTTCACCTTTTTGAATGCTCTATTGGCCTCTTGAAATCTTTGTTCGTGTGCTGTTATCTTCTGGGCCAAATGAGCCAAACTATCAAAGTCTTGAGCCGAAAACCTCTCTTTGATTGGTGTTAATAAACCTTGGAAGGCTAAATCGGCTAACTGAGAATCTGTCAACGCCAAGCTGTAACATCTGTTTCTGATTTCCCTAAACCTTTGAATATAATCTTGGACAGATTCTTCTCGTTTTTGCCTAATGTTTGTCAAATCAGATAGTTTCATCTCATGAACTCCACTGTAGAAATATTTGTGAAACTGTTTTTCCAGATCGGCCCAACTGTGAACAGAATTATAAGGTAAAGATGAAAACCATGTGAAAGCCGATCCAGACAGAGACAAAGGGAATAGCCTGACTCTTAAAGCGTCCGTAGCCGATGCTTCACCACATTGAGCTAAAAATCGGCTAACATGCTCATAAGTTGATACATTATCTTGTCCTGAGAACTTTGAAAAGTCTGGAACCTTGTATCGGCTTGGTAATGGCACCCTTTCAAAATACTCTGGATATGGATGCCGATACAGGTTGTCACCATCCCTTGGCTTTAATCCAAACTGTTCTCTCATTACATCAGCTATCATATCGGCCCAAGGTTTCTGCCGAGTCCCATCTTGATGCTGTGGCTGTATCGGCTCATCTTGATAATACTGCGGTTGATGATATGGCTGAGGAGACGTTCTCTGCCGATATTGCACCTGTGGTGAATGAGGTTGATATTGATAATTAAGATTGCCACTTGTGTGGGTCTGAGGCATTCGTGGAGCACTAAAATCTTGTTGATTAGGAACAAATTGAGTAGTGGCAGCTTGTTGCTGGAAGGTTGGCACTTGCTGTCTTGCTGGTGTATGCAGGATCGGCTGAGCAACTGGCTGATTGGGATTGAACATAGTTGCAACTTGCTCAGCTGATATTTGAGGTATGTTTTGCCCTACATGCTGAGGTTGTTGTCGGACCAGTACATGAGGATTAAATTCTACTTGCTTCTGTACCGACGCTGGTATCTCTTGTTGAACTGTAGCCGATGTTGACGCCATCGGCTGTCCTGGGGCTATATTTGTGGCAGGTTTTGGCTGGCTGGTCATAAGCGGCCTATATTGCGGGAAGACCCCATCTGGTAAGAAAATTGGTCCTTTGGCTTGGTGTTCAGCAATAGTACCATCAACCACAGACTTGATCATATTTGTTAAAGTGTTGACAAGCACTCCTGACTGGTTGATCAAAGCATGATGCACAGCATAGTCAATTCGGTCTTGCAAACTCCTGGGTTCTTCAGGAGACTCTTCTTGCTTAACCCCTTTTTCCTTTCCAGAACTTGATTCTGGCTCTTCATTGTTGGGCAAAGTTACTTTGTATCTCTGAACCACCGTTCCCGATCTAGTCTGAACAAAAGAATGCAAGTACTGGTTTTGAAGCTTGTTCATTATATCCTCCAGCTCTGCCTTTTGTTCCGACGTCAACTTGTCCACTGTCATTGGAATAATATTCTCTGGGTCAACGTCAGTTGTCTTGAAGTCTACCATGATGAAAATTCTTCGTGTCCCACCGGGCGTGCCAAAAGCGTGTTGATGCAAAAAACACACACTGGCCTGGGAGATCTGCTTAACTCCAGTGCAGGTCCAAAGACTTCTTTTGGGTTCTAGGCGTGCCAATTGGTTTGATCCTGCAACCAATAAGAAACAAAGAAAACGCAGTTAAATCCACCAATGATAGCCGATCGGCTGGCTTACCGATGACATATCATTGAGCATTGAGCCGATGCAAGATGCATTAAATCGGCTATAACAGATAAAGCAAGATAAAGCTAAATCTACTCAATCGGCTGTAGATATCAACAAAATATAATCTAAGTCTCAAAATATATTTAAACCAAGTGATTGGGATAGATCGGACAGGGCGCCGAGACAGTATGAATCACTTATGTCTAAATATATTATAAAGCATAGATTATACATGTTCATAGCATAGCCGATTAGGTAAATCTAACATGTATCGGCTAGTACTCCGATACTACTTTATACAGAGATATTATCATGAACAAAATATATTAAACAACTTGTCAAACTAATGTTAAGATGATCCTAACCAGATTTGACAACAAGCTCAATATATTTTACTAAGTTAATATCTCGATATAAAGGGCAGATTTAATATATCAAGATAACAAGATAATTAAACCAGGTAAGATCGGCTGAAACCCCGACGCTATCTCTATTAGCAATCATAGACAGGCTAGAAACTATGGTTCTAAACATGATTTAGTAGGTCAAACCTAACTGATGCAGCACCAAATATGTAAAGAAACATAATGTCTAGATGATCAAGTCGATGAAAACCTTTTCGAGATGGTAGATATATTATATAATCTAGATCAATAGCGATATATAACCCTATCGGTTGCTTTTCTGTGAAACAGACATCAACCGATCTAAGTTATATATTGATATCAATTCAGATTATACAATATATATGATAACTCGACGATTCACACAAACAGGATCAGAGTGTCATAAAGATGGAAGCACTAATCCCGAGAGCGCAAGCCGCCATAACAAGTTTTACCTCTTGCTGGAGATCGAAACCGATGCAGCCCAACTCGAAAGCAAGAACTCGTCGAAAACAATGAAAGAGTAAATGTGGCGATGCGCCGAAGTTGTTGTATTGATCTGTTGTTTTCTTTACACGACCCTGGGTTTAACTTATACCCAGAACTCCACAATAAGTCCTTATCGGACATGATTCTTATCTCTATTACAACTCATATTAAAGACAATTCCCTAATACAAACTCTAACCGACAGTATCTATTAGGAAACTAACATTATATCCTAAGTAATAGATACAATTCCCTTCTTCGGACCCAATCCGTATGCGGGAATCTTCATGAAGCTCACCAACCGAACCCGACAAAGACTCTGTTATCCTCTCGTCGGAATCGGCTACATCAGCTATCCTTGTTCGACTCTGTCTTAGCCGATGGTCACAATAGCCGACTCGGTCACCAGCCGATACACACTGTAGCCGATTCGGTCACCAACCGATTCTTGCTCTGTTTTGGTAACCGCCAGCTTCCTCCAAATCCGCTTCGATTCTATCTTCAGATCCAATATTTGATTTACCAAATTTGGTCGTTAACACACGCTACCACAAATTAGTTCCTAAACCTGACGTGCTCGGTGTAGAAGGGCCCTCAACGGACCAGATTAACTTGTTGTGGTGTTATTTCCATCGAAACTTTAAGGACATTGCCCTAAACACATCGCTTATCCAAAGGTTGTGCCGAACAAGGTGAGGAATGTGTTTATTCACAAAGTTTCTAAACTTTTCCCCTCATAAGGTTGCATGCTCCACGACGTAGCACACATGAGTGCCACTCGAGGGCCTTGTAGAATGTCTCCGTTGTGAGATATTAGTCAAAACGACATCCATTATGATGAAAATGCATGACAACATGGAATTTGAAGAGAGTTTTTTAGCCCGTCCAATTGCGTTCTTGCCCTGCCACGCTACCACAAATTAGTTCCTAAACCTGACGTGCTCGGTGTAGAAGGACCTCAACGGACCAGATTAACTTGTTGTGGGGTTATTTCCATCGAAACTTTAAGGACATTGCGGTAAAGCGCATCGCTTATCCAAAGGTTGTGCCAAACAAGGTGAGGAATGTGTTTATTCACAATGTTTCTAAACTTTTCCCCTGAAAAGGTTGCATGCTCCACGACGCAGCACGCATGAGTACCACTGCAGGGCCTTGTAGAATGTCTCCGTTGCGAGATATTAGTCAAAACGACATCCATTATGATGGAAATGCATGACAACATGGATTTCGAAGAGAGTTTTTTAGCCCGTCCAATGTCGTTGTTTCCCTACCACGCTACCACAAATTCG
>BDMV01000001.1:32580836-32590911 GCA_008326285.1 Oryza officinalis | reverse complement strand
ATGGTATAAGAGGATGTCAGCTAGCAAACAAACTCATTGGGAAGAAATCGGCATCGCTCACTGCTTAGCCCTAACCATAGCTGATTTAGCCAAAGATGAACCCATGCTATCGGCTGCCAGCTATTTTTGGTCCAACACCTTGAATGCCTTCCTCTTCAACCAAGGGCCAATGACCCCAACTCTTCTGGACATCACCATGATAACCGGGCTAGACATCACCTCATCGGCTAACCCTATCAGCTTGAACAGCAAAAACCAATTTACTTTCAAAACCAGAAGCATTGGAGGCTGGAGTGGATTCATCTCTCTGAATATGGGATCTGGCCCTGTCACTCCTAAAGAACACGCAGCCTTTCTCTTGATGTGGCTGGAAAAGTTTCTGTTTTGTGGTTCAAGCTGCGGTCCAACCACCAACTGGCAACATATAGCCGAAGCTCTAGTCAACAAAAAGCAATTCCCACTAGCCAAATACCTCCTGGGTTATTTATATCAGATGTTGAGCAATGCATCGGCTAAGCTTGCTACCAACTCAGTAATCGGCACAGGTGGACCTTGGTGGCTATTGCAGTTATGGCTTAATCTGCATACAATCAAAATTGCCAAGAGACCAGCCTTGCCCGAAGCTGATTTTCCCTTGGTTGAGCCGACCAAAGATGACGACGGAGATGAAGTCACAACCAGAAGATGTATGTCGTTTGGGGAGGCAGCATCTTCATATCCCGGATCAGAATTATCAGCTGAACTCTTCGTCGACTGGTTCGGCAACTTTTATGATGGATTTCCAAAAGATTCTAGAAATTGGTTTGCATATGAATTCTCTGCAGATTTTGAATTGCCAGCTGATTTCAGATTTGATGAAATAAACTCTGAAAAATTTGAGAAATCCAGAGAAGTTTTTACAACAGCTATCACCCCCTGTATCCTTCCTGTTGGCATTCATCAAGGCAGGAACATCCAGATATCTTATGAATTCTATCACCCTATGAGCGCTGCCAGACAAATGGGAATGGGGCAGTTGCCAATCGGCTTGTTCTTTTCAGAAAAAATCCAAGCCAGAGGAGAAATCTCATCAGCTCTGATGATGGACAGATTATTAAGCATAGAAGGACCTCCCCTTGGAAGTTTGGAAAACATTGAATTGGCTATGCTAAGGAGTTCCACTTTTGATCAATGGTGGGTTGAATGGAAAAAACATCTTTTTCACCAATCGGCTTCCATGTATCTGACTGACATCATTCCAGACATGATTCCACAGGTAAACACACTTCTTTTTCAATACCCTTATCGATAGCCGATTGTCTTTAGAAAATAACTTAACCCCTTTTCTTCTTTTGTTTGCAGACCACAGAGTCTTCTCCTCCTCATGTCAGCAGAAGCGGAGTCAATATCAACTATGCTGCTGGAATTCTCCCCAACGGTGGTGGATTGGCTCCTTCAACCATCGGCTATAATGCCCCCAAGACATCTTCCCTGCTCCATGGACAAACACGTGAGCCGATTCCCTCTGAAGCTGGTAAGAAGAAAAGGACCAGGTCATCGGCTATCGATCCACCGGCTATAAAGAAGAAAGCCACCAAAAAGCAGAGAAACATAACAGCCAATGATCCAGATGAAGAAGATATAGAAAAAGCTATCGATGAAGCAGCTGCCGAGCTGAGTGAAACAGTAGAAGAAACTCCAACAATCAATATCCCTATTCCTCAGCAAACTTCACCAACGCCGATCCACAAGACATATCAACCTCGGGTATGCACTTTGTACTCTTCAGTCCTTTCATAATTTTCTTTGCCGATCTCAGTGTTAACTCTTCTTTTGTAGAAAAAGAAATCGGCTGCCAAGAAGAAACCTGCACCGCCTCCATCGGTAACACTTCCTTCAAAACTTTGTTTAAATCTCATTTCATCAAGTATTAACTCATTTTATATTTCAGCCGATCCGCTCTCCAACTCCTATCCATCATGACTCAAGTGAACATACTCCATCGGCTAGAGACAGCCACCACATTGAAGACCAGCCGACTCCTGCTATTCCTGTAAGCATTTGTGTTTAAAATATAAATCGGCCATTCTAAACATTTCGTTGACTAATAACCTTTTCTTTTTCAGGTCTTAGCCGATATGTTCTCCTTTGACATTAGGCAATTCATGGATGAAGAGGAAGAAACATCCAGCAAGGCTATTGCTCCTATAGCCGATGACTTAAAAGCTACCCTCAAGGATATTGCTCATCGGCTTGAAGGTTCCCTTGATGCTTTGGTTGTCAACTGTGGATCAATTAGAGCAAGATTTGAAGACATTCAAGATCAGATCCCAGACGATGTAGCCGAAATCATCTCTCCAGCAGTTTTCCTTGAACAATATCGTCACAAGCTGGAAAGATCAAGACAGAGGATAGCCGATAGACGAGAGCGAAAAAACCTTGAAGCAACCATCCATGCCAATCGGCAATCCATAAACGAGGAAAAAGCCAAACTTGATCAGATGATCTCTGGGCCAAGTTCTATCCAAAGCAATATAGATCGGCTAAAGAATAAGAAGATTGAACTACTGGCTGAATTAGAAGCCTGCAACGCTGAGTTATCACTAGAAGAACAGAAGCTTGCCGATTTACCAAGAGCCATTGAAGAACAAAAATCCAAGCTGAAGTCCTCGATCAGACACTTAGCCGATCTAAACAAATCCATGAAAGTCATCCCAGGAAGTGATGCAGCCGATGCCCAAGCCATAGAAGAAATAGAACAAATTAGGCAAAGGGCCATATCGGCTATCCAAAAACTTGTAACATGAATCCGCCGATGATAATATAAACTCCATACTTGTATTTTTGCTTTGAAATTTTGAAATTTTTGTATGTATATGCCCCCTAATTTTGTTATGGAGAACGAAACATCACAAAATTACAATCGGCTAAGAAAAAATAACCATGAAACAACCGATTATACTAAAAAGAATTGTGCTAAGGGCGATATAACTTATATCGGCCATCTAAAGGCGATGTCAATACATCGGCTACCATGTATCGGCAAGATACAGCCGAATCATGAATTAATCCAAACACTTGGGTAATACTTTTTCAAATATTTTCCATTAAGAGCTCTTCCAAATATTTCTCCATCAAGTCCTTGTAACATGTAAGCTCCTTTAGAGACAGATTTGTAAATCCGAAAAGGTCCTTCCCAATTTGGTGACCACTTGCCGAACTTATTATCACGAGTTCCAATCGGCAGAATCAATTTCCAAACCAATTCTCCCTCCTCAAAAGATTTCGGTACCACCTTCTTATTATAATGCCGCGCAACACGCTCCTTATCTTTTGTTATCTTCTGTAAAGCATACATTCTGGATTGAACCAAGTCTTCTGACTCATCTACCATAAGATTATGATAGTCATCGGCTGTCAATTCATCTTGTAAATCAATCCTCCTTGAGCCGATGACATGCTCCCATGGCAAAACTGCTTCATGCCCATAGACTAACTTATATGGAGGAACTTGAATTGACCCATGACAAGCCATCCGATAAGACCATAATGCCTCAGCCAATCGGTTATGCCACTGCTTTGGAAAATCGGCAATCTTTCTCTTAATCAACTTAATCAAGCTTTTGTTAGATGCTTCTGCCTGCCCATTAGCTTGCGCATAATATGGTGAAGAATTCAACAATCTGATTCCCATACTCTCCATAGATTGAACAAACTCATCTGACACAAAAATAGATCCTTGATCAGTCGTAATTGTTTGTGGAAGACCAAATCGGTATATAATATGCTCTTTAACGAACTGAATTGCATCCCCAGAATCAACTTTTTTCAATGGAACTGCTTCCACCCACTTTGTAAAATAATCGGTTGCCACCAATATATACTTATGTCCTTTACTCGATGGTGGATTGATCTGGCCGATCATATCAATTCCCCAGCCTCTGAACGGCCACGGCTTGATTATTGGATTCATAGCCGATGCTGGTGCTCTCTGAATGGATCCAAATTGCTGGCAATCTCGACATCCCTTGTAATATCTGAAGCAATCCTCCAACATTGTCGGCCAAAAATACCCAACTCTTCGAAGTAACCACTTCATTTTATGAGCCGATTGATGAGTACCACAAATACCTTCATGAACTTCTCCCATCACAACTTTGGCTTGATCAGCACTTAGACATTTCAGCAACACCCCATCAATCGTCCGATAATACAATTCATCATCTAACAAGACATATCTCAAAGCCTTATACCTCAATTTCCTTGAAACCGATTGAGAAGGATTCTTCAAGTAATGAAACACATCATATCTCCAATCATCGGCTGCAATTGTAACAATCCCCATCTCAACATCTGTCATCATCGGCTTGTATCCCGATGCCCCCTGAGCCAAAGCATTAGCCTCTAAATTCTGCTCCCGAGGAACATATCTCAACGTCACCAGCCGAAACTCATCTATTAATGCCCGACACTTTTCATAATAAGCCATCAATACATCACTCTTGCATTCATATTCTCCGGCCAGTTGACTAATTATCAACAATGAATCACCCATGACTTCAATAGCATCGGCTTCAAACTCCTTCAAAAGTTGCAAACCTTTGAGAACTGCCTCATACTCAGCTTGATTATTTGTAGCATATGGCTTGATGGTAAAAGCAAATTCAAAACTTGCCCCTCTTGGTGATATAATAACCAAACCGATGCCACAACCATGAGTACAAACTGATCCATCAAAAAATAACGTCCAAGGTGCAATATCCACTGAGCCGATCGAATCATCACGATGTTCTACGATAAAATCGGCTATAGCTTGCCCCTTAATAGCTTTAGGTGACTCATACTTGAGATCGAATTCTGTTAAGGCATAAATCCACTTTCCAACCCTTCCTTTCAATACTGGAGCCGATAGCATATATTTAACCACATCGGCCTTACAAATTATAGTACATTCATTGGATAACAAATAATGCCTCAACTTTGTACATGAAAAATACAAGCATAAGCACAACTTCTCCACTGAAGAATACCTGGTCTCTGCATCCAAAAGTCTTCTGCTTAAATAAAAGATTACCCTCTCTTTACCTTCGAACTCCTGGATTAAGATCGAGCCGATTGACCTCTCATCGGCTGACAAGTATAATTTGAAAGGCACCCCTTTCTGTGAAGAAACTAAAACTGGAGGAAAACTTAAATATTTCTTAATATTATCCAAAGCCTTCTGTTGCTCTGCCCCCCATGTAAATTCCTGATCGGCTTTAAGTCTGAGTAAAGGTGTGAAAGGCTCTAATCTCCCAGACAAATTAGAAATAAATCTTCTGATAAAATTTATCTTGCCGATCAAAGATTGCAACTTTTTCTTGTCTTCTGGAGGTTGAATTTTCTGTATTGCACTAATACTCCTTTGTGGCACTTCAATACCCCTCTCGTGTACAAGAAAACCCAAAAATTGTCCAGCCGATACACCAAAAGCACATTTAGTAGGATTCATCTTTAAGCCATATTTCCTTGTTCTCTCAAATACTTTTCTTAGATCGACTATATGATCAATAATCTCCTTGGATTTCACTACCACATCATCAATATAAATCTCAACCAACAAACCGATCAGATCATGAAAAATATAATTCATGGCTCTTTGATATGTAGCTCCAGCACTTTTCAATCTAAAAGTCATCACAACCCACTCATACAAGCCGATTGCACCAGGACACCTAAAAGCAGTCTTGTGAATGTCTTCTTCTGCCATTAAAATCTGATTATATCCAGCATTACCATCCATAAAACTTATAATTTTATGCCCTGAAGCAGCATCTACCAATTGATCGGCAATCGGCATTGGGTATTCATCCTTAGGGGTAGCCTTATTTAAATCTCTGAAATCGATGCAGACCCTAAGCTTGCCATTTTTCTTAATCACCGGAACTATATTAGAAACCCACTCAGCATATCGGCATGGACGAATAAAACCAGCATCATATAAACGAGTAATTTCAGCTTTAATCGCATCATACATATCGGCTTTACATCGCCTAGGTGGTTGTTTATATGGCCGATATCCCGGCTTGATAGGAAGCCGATGTTCAACAATCGATCGGCTAAGTCCTGGCATCTCAGAATACTCCCAAGCAAAGCAATCGCTGTATTCTTTCAAAAGCTTTAATAATGTAAGTTTGAATTCAGATGATAGATTCTTACTGATGAATGTCGGCCTAGGCTTATCTCCTGACCCAATGTCAACTTCTTCTAAATCATCGGCCGACATGAAACCCTGACCAAGCTTACCATCAAGATCATCTACAGCATCTTTAGTATAGAAATCGAAACCCTCCACAACACCCTCAAAGTAACAACTGGGGTTCTCCATCTCCAATTGGCTGTATACCACAATCAGACACTTTTAGATAATCTCCTTGCCAGATTTTTCCTGATAAGCAATCAATTCCATCCATCTCCCAAACAGATAAATCGGCATTAGCAACATGTACTGACCTGTCGGCTGGAACAACCTCTATCTTGTCACCTTGCCATTGGATTAAGCTCTGATGCATGGTTGAAGGAATACAACAATTAGCATGAATCCAATCCCTTCCAAGCAGTAAGCTATATGAACCTTTCCCATCAATGACAAAAAATGTAGTAGGAACAGTCTTGCTGCCGATTGTCAATTCTACATTAAGAACTCCTTTGGCCTCTGAAGGATTGCCACCAAAATCTTTAAGAACCATATTAGTCTTGATGAGGTCATCTGAACTCCTTCCCAATTTCTTAAATGTTGCATATGGCATTAAATTCACTGCAGCCCCACCATCAACTAACATTTTGGATATCGGCTTACCGTTAACAAATCCTTTGACATACAATGGCTTGAGGTGCCGATTCTCTGTTCCCTCGGGTTTCTCAAAAACAGCCTGTTCTGGTGACAATATCAATCTAGCACAAGATTCTTCCATGATATCTGCATTGTCTTGATTAGCCTCGAACTCCGCGGGTAGCACAAATACCATGTTGACCGATGAAGAAGCAATGGCCTTTCCTTTAATTACCCTTCTCGCTTCATCGGTTTCACTCTCATCGGCTGGTACTATTTTACTCTTAACACGCCATTCCTGTTTTGTTTTTGTTCTCTTCAGCCGATGATCGATTTCTTGTTCAACTTCATGAAATTGTTCCCTGCTCCTCATCCTCTGAACCCTTCTCTTCTGACTTTTAGAAAAAATCCCAGAAGGACACCATTGAGCTCTTGAAGTATCTTCAACATCCTCCTCCTGGAAATAATCTTGATGAATCGGGCCCAACCTCTGATGAACAGGCAACTTCCTTTGCATCAGCCGATCCTCTTTAGAATGAAATCGGCTAAAACTCCCATTATAGTTTTCATCGGCATTAGCACAACCTGGGCAGTCTTCTATCGATGGTAATCTCATCCCTTTATTCCAACAAAATATGAAAAATTCGCAGTTCCAATGTAGATCAAAGCTATCATCATCCTCATAATATTGCCTTTCTTGCCGATCATATCTCTTTTGATATTTATTAATCATACTCGTAGAGTCAAACTTATTGAGCCGATTGTCCTTTCTGTCGGCTGTCCTCCCACTTGTATGGACCATGTTGATAGGAAAAGGATTACCATCAATCTTCATCGGCTTCTTGGAGTCATCAAATTTTATCCTGCCTTGCTCAATGGCCACCTGGATCTGTTGCCGAAATACTTTACATTCATTAGTACTATGAGACCCTGTATTGTGCCACTTGCAGTATTTCCTCCTCCCTAATTCCTCAGCCGATGGAATCACATGACCAGCAGGCAGCTGAATTTGTTTCTCCCGAAGCAAAAGATCAAAAATTTTGTCAGCTTTATTGACATCAAAATCATATTTTTCCTCCTTTCCAGAGTTCTTGACCCATTGACATGGAATCACCTTCTTGTTCCTTGCCCATTCGGCTGCTGCTACCTCAGGAACATCCTCTTCCTCAGAATCAGAAATATAAGAATTAATGAAGTTCACCTTTTTGAATGCTCTATTGGCCTCTTGAAATCTTTGTTCGTGTGCTGTTATCTTCTGGGCCAAATGAGCCAAACTATCAAAGTCTTGAGCCGAAAACCTCTCTTTGATTGGTGTTAATAAACCTTGGAAGGCTAAATCGGCTAACTGAGAATCTGTCAACGCCAAGCTGTAACATCTGTTTCTGATTTCCCTAAACCTTTGAATATAATCTTGGACAGATTCTTCTCGTTTTTGCCTAATGTTTGTCAAATCAGATAGTTTCATCTCATGAACTCCACTGTAGAAATATTTGTGAAACTGTTTTTCCAGATCGGCCCAACTGTGAACAGAATTATAAGGTAAAGATGAAAACCATGTGAAAGCCGATCCAGACAGAGACAAAGGGAATAGCCTGACTCTTAAAGCGTCAGTAGCCGATGCTTCACCACATTGAGCTAAAAATCGGCTAACATGCTCATAAGTTGATACATTATCTTGTCCTGAGAACTTTGAAAAGTCTGGGACCTTGTATCGGCTTGGTAATGGCACTCTTTCAAAATACTCTGGATATGGATGCCGATACAGATTGTCACCATCCCTTGGTTTTAATCCAAACTGTTCTCTCATCACATCAGCTATCATATCGGCCCAAGGTTTCTGCCGAGCTCCATCTTGATGCTGTGGCTGTATCCGCTCGTCTAGATAAAACTGCGGCTGATGATATGGTTGAGGAGACGTTCTCTGCCGATATTGCACCTGTGGTGAGTGAGGTTGATATTGATAATTAAGATTGCCACCTGTGTGGGTCTGAGGCATTCGTGGAGCACTAAAATCTTGTTGATTAGGAACAAATTGAGTAGCGGCAGCTTGTTGCTGGAAGGTTGGCACTTGCTGTCTTGCTGGTGTATGCAGGATCGGCTGAACAACTGGCTGATTGGGATTGAACATAGCTGCAACTTGCTCAGCTGATATTTGAGGTATGTTTTGCCCTATATGCTGAGGTTGTTGTCGGACCAGTACATGAGGATTAAATTCTACTTGCTTCTGTACCGACGCTGGTATCTCTTGTTGAACTGTAGCCGATGTTGACGCCATCGGCTGTCCTGGGGCTATATTTGTGGCAGGTTTTGGCTGGCTGGTCATAAGCGGCCTATATTGCGGGAAGACCCCATCTGGTAAGAAAATTGGTCCTTTGGCTTGGTGTTCAGCAATAGTACCATCAACCACAGACTTGATCATATTTGTTAAAGTGTTGACAAGCACTCCTGACTGGTTGATCAAAGCATGATGCACAGCATAGTCAATCCGATCTTGCAAATTCCTGGGTTCTTCAGGAGATTCCTCTTGCTTAACCCCTTTTTCCTTCCCAGAACTTGACTCTGGCTCTTCATTGTTGGGCAAAGCTACTTTGTATCTCTGAACCACCGTTCCCGATCTAGTTTGAACAAAAGAATGCAAGTACTGGTTTTGAAGCTTGTTCATTATATCCTCCAGCTCTGCCTTTTGTTCCGACGTCAACCTGTCCACTGTCAATGGAATAATATTCTCTGGGTCAACGTCAGTTGTCTTGAAGTCTACCATGATGAAAATTCTTCGTGTCCCACTGGGCGTGTCAAAAGCGTGTTGATGTAAAAAACTCACACTGGCCTGGGAGATCTGCTTAACTCCAGTGCAGGTCCAAATATTTCTTTCGGGTTCTAGGCGTGCCAATTGGTTTGATCCTGCAACCAATAAGAAACAAAGAAAACGCAGTTAAATCCACCAATGATAGCCGATCGGCTGGCTTGCCGATGACATATCATTGAGCATTGAGCCGATGCAAGATGCATTAAATCGGCTATAACAGATAAAGCAAGATAAAGCTAAATCCACTCAATCGGCTGTAGATATCAACAAAATATAATCTAAGTCTCAGAATATATTTAAACCAAGTGATTGGGATAGATCGGATAGGGCACCGAGACAGTATAAATCACTTATGTCTAAATATATTATAAAACATAGATTATACATATTCATAGCATAGCCGATTGGGTAGATCTAACACGTATCGGCTAGTACTCCAATACTACTTTATACAGAGATATTATCATGAGCAAAATATA
>BDMV01000001.1:32570125-32580736 GCA_008326285.1 Oryza officinalis | reverse complement strand
ATTGCTAGTAGAGATAGCGTCGGGGTTTCAGCCGATCTTACCTGGTTTAATTATCTTGTTCTCTTGATATATTAAATCTGCCCTTTATATCGAGATATTAACTTAGTAAAATATATTGAGCTTCTTGTCAAATCTGGTTAGGATCATCTTAACATTAGTTTGACGAGTTGTTTAATATATTTTGTTCATGATAATATCTCTGTATAAAGTAGTATCGGATTACTAGCCGATACATGTTAGATTTACCCAATCTGCTATGCTATGAACTTGTATAATCTATGCTTTATAATATATCTAGGCATAAGTGATTTATACTGTCTCGGCGCCCTGTCCGATCTATCCCAATCACTTGGTTTAAATATATTTTGAGACTTAGATTATATTTTGTTGATATCTACAGCCGATTGAGTAGGTTTAGCTTTATCTTGCTTTGTCTGTTATAGCCGATTTAATGCATCTTGCATCGGCTCAATGCTCAATGATATGTCATCGGTAAACCAGCCGATCGGCTATCATTGGTGGATTTAACTGCGTTTTCTTTGTTTCTTATTGGTTGCAGGATCAAACCAATTGGCACGCCTAGAACCCAAAAGAAGTCTTTGGACCTGCACTGGAGTTAAGCAGATCTCCCAGGCCAGTGTGTGTTTTTTGCATCAACAGAGTATGAGGGCCAAACAAACCCAAACTGAGAAGATATTGAGTCCATCGAGTATAAAACTATGTGCATAAGGATGTACAAGGTCTTCTCGTCTGGAATACCGGTTGATTACGGCCACAAGCTACTAGTGGCTCCATTCAGTTTGCTTCGACCACCACCAACAGTAAGCATCCTCGAATCTCGAACCACCACCACCAACAGGAAAAAGGGGTTAAGCAAGAAGAGTCTCCCGAAGAACCCAGGAGTTTGCAAGACCGAATTGACTATGCTGTGCATCATGCTTTGATCAACCAGTCAGGAGTGCTTGTCAATACTTTAACAAATATGATCAAGTCTGTGGTTGATGGTACTATTGCTGAATATCAAGCCAAAGGACCAATATTCTTACCAGATGGGGTCTTCCCGCAATACAGGCCGCTTATGACCAGCCAGCCAAAACCTGCCAATATAGCCCCAGGACAGCCGATGGTGTCAACATCGGCTACAGGTCAACAGGAGATACCAGCATCGGTACAGAAGCAAGTAGAGTTTAATCCTCATGTACTGGTCCGACAACAACCTCAGCATGTAGGGAAAAACATACCTCAAATATCAGCTGAGCAAGTTGCAACTATGTTCGGTCCCAATCAGCCAGTTGCTCAGCCGATCCTGCATACACCAGTAAGACAGCAGGTGCCAACCTTCCAGCAACAAGCTGCCACTACTCAATTTGTTCCTAATCAACAAGATTTTAGTGCTCCACGAATCTCTCAGACCCACACAAATAGCAATCTTAATTATCAATATCAATCTCATTCACCACAGGTGCAATATCGGCAGAGAACATCTCCTCAATCATATCATCAGCCGCAGTTTTATCAAGATGAGCCGATACAACCACAGCATCAAGATGGAGCTCGGCAGAAACCTTGGGCCGATATGATAGCTGATGTGATGAGAGAACAGTTTGGATTAAAACCAAGGGAGGGTGACAATCTGTATCGGCATCCGTATCCAGAGTATTTTGAAAGAGTGCCATTACCAAGCCGATACAAGGTCCCAGATTTTTCAAAGTTCTCAGGACAAGATAATGTATCAACTTATGAGCATCTTAGCCGATTTTTGGCTCAATGTGGTGAAGCATCGGCTACTGACGCTTTAAGAGTCAGGCTATTCCCTTTGTCTCTGTCTGGATCGGCTTTCACATGGTTTTCATCTTTACCTTATAATTCTGTTCACAGTTGGGCCGATCTAGAAAAACAGTTTCACAAATATTTCTACAGTGGAGTTCATGAGATGAAACTGTCTGATTTGACAAACATTAGGCAAAAACGAGAAGAGTCTGTCCAAGATTATATTCAGAGATTTAGGGAAATCAGAAACAGATGTTACAGCTTGGCGTTGACAGATTCTCAGTTAGCCGATTTAGCCTTCCAAGGTTTGTTAACACCAATCAAAGAGAGGTTTTCGGCTCAAGACTTTGATAGTTTGGCTCATTTGGCCCAGAAGATAACAGCACACGAACAAAGATTTCAAGAGGCCAATAGAGTATTCAAGAAGGTGAACTTCATTAATTCTTATGTTTCTGATTCTGAGGAAGAGGATGTTCCCGAAGTAGCAGCAGCCGAATGGGCAAGGAACAAGAAGGTGATTCCATGTCAATGGGTTAAGAGCTCTGGAAAAGAGGAGAAGTATGATTTTGATGTCAATAAGGCTGATAAAATTTTTGATCTTTTGCTTCGGGAGAAACAAATTCAATTGCCTGCTGGTCATGTGATTCCATCGGCTGAGGAATTAGGGAGGAGGAAATACTGCAAGTGGCACAATACAGGGTCTCATAGTACTAATGAATGTAAAGTATTTCGGCAACAGATCCAGGTGGCCATTGAGCAAGGCAGGATAAAATTTGATGACTCCAAGAAACCGATGAAGATTGATGGTAATCCTTTTCCTATCAATGTGGTCCATGCAAGTGGGAGGACAGCCGACAGAAAGGACAATCGGCTCAATAAGTTTGACTCTACGAGTATGATCAATAAATATCAAAAGAGATATGATCGACAAGAAAGGCAATATTATGAGGATGATGATAGCTTTGATCTACATTGGAACTGCGACTTTTTCATATTTTGTTGGAATAAAGGCATGAGATTACCATCGATAGAAGACTGCCCAGGTTGTGCTAATGCCGATGGAAACTATAATGGGAGTTTTAGCCGATTTCGTTCTAAAGAGGATCGGCTGATGCAAAGGAAGTTGCCTGTTCATCAGAGGTTGGGCCCAATTCATCAAGATTATTTCCAGGAGGAGGATGCTGAAGATATTTCAAGAGCTCAATGGTGTCCTTCTGGGATTTTTTCTAAAAGTCAGAAGAGAAGGGTTCAGAGGATGAGGAGCAGGGAACAATTTCATGAAGTTGAACAAGAAATCGATCATCGGCTGAAGAGAACAAAAACAAAACAGGAATGGCGTGTTAAGGGTAAAATAATACCAGCCGATGAGAGTGAAACCGATGAAGCGAGAAGGGTAGTTAAAGGAAAAGCCATTGCTTCTTCATCGGTTAACATGGTATTTGTGCTACCCGCAGAATTTGGGGCCAATCAAGACAATGCGGATATCATGGAAGAATCTTGTGCCAGATTGATGTTGTCACCAGAACAGGCTGTTTTTGAGAAACCCGAGGGAACAGAGAATCGGCACCTTAAGCCATTGTATGTCAAAGGATTTGTTAATGGCAAGCCGATATCCAAAATGTTAGTTGATGGTGGGGCTACAGTGAATCTAATGCCATATGCGACATTTAAGAAATTGGGAAGGAGTTCAGAGGACCTCATCAAGACTAATATGGTTCTTAAAGATTTTGGTGGCAATCCTTCAGAGGCCAAGGGAGTTCTTAATGTAGAATTGACAATCGGCAGCAAGACGGTTCCTACTACATTTTTTGTCATTGATGGGAAAGGTTCATATAGCTTACTGCTTGGAAGGGATTGGATTCATGCTAATTGTTGTATTCCTTCAACCATGCATCAAAGCTTAATCCAATGGCAAGGTGACAAGATAGAGGTTGTTCCAGCCGACAGGTCAGTACACGTTGCTAATGCCGATTTATCTGTTTGGGAGATGGATGGAATTGATTGCTTATCAGGAAAAATCTGGCAAGGAGATTATCTAAAAGTGTCTGATTGTGATATACAGCCAATTGGAGATGGAGAACCCCAGTTGTTACTTTGAGGGTGTTGTGGAGGGTTCCGATTTCTATACTAAAGATGCTGTAGATGATCTTGATGGTAAGCTTGGTCAGGGTTTCATGTCGGCCGATGATTTAGAAGAAGTTGACATTGGGTCAGGAGATAAGCTTAGGCCGACATTCATCAGTAAGAATCTATCATCTCAATTCAAACTTACATTATTAAAGCTTTTGAAAGAATACAGCGATTGCTTTGCTTGGGAGTATTCTGAGATGCCAGGACTTAGCCGATCGATTGTTGAACATCGGCTTCCTATCAAGCCGGGATATCGGCCATATAAACAACCACCTAGACGATGTAAAGCCGATATGTATGATGCGATTAAAGCTGAAATTACTCGTTTATATGATGCTGGTTTTATTCGTCCATGCCGATATGCTGAGTGGGTTTCTAATATAGTTCCGGTGATTAAGAAAAATGGCAAGCTTAGGGTTTGCATCGACTTCAGGGATTTAAATAAGGCTACTCCTAAGGATGAATACCCAATGCCGATTGCCGATCAATTGGTAGATGCTGCTTCAGGACATAAAATTATAAGTTTTATGGATGGCAATGCTGGATATAATCAGATTTTGATGGCAGAAGAAGACATTCACAAGACTGCTTTTAGGTGTCCTGGTGCAATCGGTTTGTATGAGTGGGTTGTCATGACTTTTGGATTGAAAAGTGCTGGAGCTACATATCAAAGAGCCATGAATTATATCTTTCATGATCTGATCGGTTTATTGGTTGAAATCTATATTGATGATGTAGTGGTGAAATCTAAAGAGATTGTTGATCATATAGCCGATCTAAGAAAAGTATTTGAGAGAACAAGGAAATATGGCTTAAAAATGAATCCCACTAAGTGTGCTTTTGGTGTATCGGCTGGACAATTTTTAGGTTTTCTTGTGCATGAGAGGGGTATTGAAGTGCCGCAAAGGAGTATTAGCGCAATACAGAAAATCCAGCCTCCAGAAGACAAGAAACAGTTGCAATCTTTGATCGGCAAGATAAATTTTATCAGAAGATTTATTTCTAATTTGTCTGGGAGATTAGAGCCTTTCACACCTTTACTCAGACTTAAAGCCGATCAGGAGTTTACATGGGGGGCAGAGCAACAGAAGGCTTTGGATAATATTAAGAAATATTTAAGTTCTCCTCCAGTTTTGGTTTCTCCACAGAAAGGGGTGCCTTTCAAATTATACTTGTCAGCCGATGAGAGGTCAATCGGCTCGATCCTAATCCAGGAGTTCGAAGGTAAAGAGAGGGTAATCTTTTATTTAAGCAGAAGACTTTTGGATGCAGAGACCAGGTATTCTTCAGTGGAGAAGTTGTGCTTATGCTTGTATTTTTCATGTACAAAGTTGAGGCATTATTTGTTATCCAATGAATGTACTATAATTTGTAAGGCCGATGTGGTTAAATATATGCTATCGGCTCCAGTATTGAAAGGAAGGGTTGGAAAGTGGATTTATGCCTTAACAGAATTCGATCTCAAGTATGAGTCACCTAAAGCTATTAAGGGGCAAGCTATAGCCGATTTTATCGTAGAACATCGTGATGATTCGATCGGCTCAGTGGATATTGCACCTTGGACGTTATTTTTTGATGGGTCAGTTGGTACTCATGGTTGTGGCATCGGTTTGGTTATTATATCACCAAGAGGGGCAAGTTTTGAATTTGCTTTTACCATCAAGCCATATGCTACAAATAATCAAGCTGAGTATGAGGCAGTTCTCAAAGGTTTGCAACTTTTGAAGGAGTTTGAAGCCGATGCTATTGAAGTCATGGGTGATTCATTGTTGATAATTAGTCAACTGGCCGGAGAATATGAATGCAAGAGTGATGTATTGGTGGCTTATTATGAAAAGTGTCGGGCATTAATAGATGAGTTTCGGCTGGTGACGTTGAGATATGTTCCTCAGGAGCAGAATTTAGAGGCTAATGCTTTGGCTCAGGGGGCATCGGGATACAAGCCGATGGTGACAGATGTTGAGATGGGGATTGTTACAACTGCAGCCGATGATTGGAGATATGATGTGTTTCATTATTTGAAGAATCCTTCTCAATCGGTTTCAAGGAAATTGAGGTATAAGGCTTTGAGATATGTCTTGTTAGATGATGAATTGTATTATCGGACGATTGATGGGGTGTTGCTGAAATGTCTAAGTGCTGATCAAGCCAAAGTTGTGATGGGAGAAGTTCATGAAGGTATTTGTGGTACTCATCAATCGGCTCATAAAATGAAGTGGTTACTTCGAAGAGTTGGGTATTTTTGGCCGACAATGTTGGAGGATTGCTTCAGATATTACAAGGGATGTCGAGATTGCCAGCAATTTGGATCCATTCAGAGAGCACCAGCATCGGCTATGAATCCAATAATCAAGCCGTGGCCGTTCAGAGGCTGGGGAATTGATATGATCGGCCAGATCAATCCACCATCGAGTAAAGGACATAAGTATATATTGGTGGCAACCGATTATTTTACAAAGTGGGTGGAAGCAGTTCCATTGAAAAAAGTTGATTCTGGGGATGCAATTCAGTTCGTTAAAGAGCATATTATATACCGATTTGGTCTTCCACAAACAATTACGACTGATCAAGGATCTATTTTTGTGTCAGATGAGTTTGTTCAATCTATGGAGAGTATGGGAATCAGATTGTTGAATTCTTCACCATATTATGCGCAAGCTAATGGGCAGGCAGAAGCATCTAACAAAAGCTTGATTAAGTTGATTAAGAGAAAGATTGCCGATTTTCCAAAGCAGTGGCATAACCGATTGGCTGAGGCATTATGGTCTTATCGGATGGCTTGTCATGGGTCAATTCAAGTTCCTCCATATAAGTTAGTCTATGGGCATGAAGCAGTTTTGCCATGGGAGCATGTCATCGGCTCAAGGAGGATTGATTTACAAGATGAATTGACAGCCGATGACTATCATAATCTTATGGTAGATGAGTCAGAAGACTTGGTTCAATCCAGAATGTATGCTTTACAGAAGATAACAAAAGATAAGGAGCGTGTTGCGCGGCATTATAATAAGAAGGTGGTACCGAAATCTTTTGAGGAGGGAGAATTGGTTTGGAAATTGATTCTGCCGATTGGAACTCGTGATAATAAGTTCGGCAAGTGGTCACCAAATTGGGAAGGACCTTTTCGGATTTACAAATCTGTCTCTAAAGGAGCTTACATGTTACAAGGACTTGATGGAGAAATATTTGGAAGAGCTCTTAATGGAAAATATTTGAAAAAGTATTACCCAAGTGTTTGGATTAATTCATGATTCGGCTGTATCTTGCCGATACATGGTAGCCGATGTATTGACATCGCCTTTAGATGGCCGATATAAGTTATATCGCCCTTAGCACAATTCTTTTTAGTATAATCGGTTGTTTCATGGTTATTTTTTCTTAGCCGATTGTAATTTTGTGATGTTTCGTTCTCCATAACAAAATTAGGGGGCATATACATACAAAAATTTCAAAATTTCAAAGCAAAAATACAAGTATGGAGTTTATATTATCATCGGCGGATTCATGTTACAAGTTTTTGGATAGCCGATATGGCCCTTTGCCTAATTTGTTCTATTTCTTCTATGGCTTGGGCATCGGCTGCATCACTTCCTGGGATGACTTTCATGGATTTGTTTAGATCGGCTAAGTGTCTGATCGAGGACTTCAGCTTGGATTTTTGTTCTTCAATGGCTCTTGGTAAATCGGCAAGCTTCTGTTCTTCTAGTGATAACTCAGCGTTGCAGGCTTCTAATTCAGCCAGTAGTTCAATCTTCTTATTCTTTAGCCGATCTATATTGCTTTGGATAGAACTTGGCCCAGAGATCATCTGATCAAGTTTGGCTTTTTCCTCGTTTATGGATTGCCGATTGGCATGGATGGTTGCTTCAAGGTTTTTTCGCTCTCGTCTATCGGCTATCCTCTGTCTTGATCTTTCCAGCTTGTGACGATATTGTTCAAGGAAAACTGCTGGAGAGATGATTTCGGCTACATCGTCTGGGATCTGATCTTGAATGTCTTCAAATCTTGCTCTAATTGATCCACAGTTGACAACCAAAGCATCAAGGGAACCTTCAAGCCGATGAGCAATATCCTTGAGGGTAGCTTTTAAGTCATCGGCTATAGGAGCAATAGCCTTGCTGGATGTTTCTTCCTCTTCATCCATGAATTGCCTAATGTCAAAGGAGAACATATCGGCTAAGACCTGAAAAAGAAAAGGTTATTAGTCAACGAAATGTTTAGAATGGCCGATTTATATTTTAAACACAAATGCTTACAGGAATAGCAGGAGTCGGCTGGTCTTCAATGTGGTGGCTGTCTCTAGCCGATGGAGTATGTTCACTTGAGTCATGATGGATAGGAGTTGGAGAGCGGATCGGCTGAAATATAAAATGAGTTAATACTTGATGAAATGAGATTTAAACAAAGTTTTGAAGGAAGTGTTACCGATGGAGGCGGTGCAGGTTTCTTCTTGGCAGCCGATTTCTTTTTCTACAAAAGAAGAGTTAACACTGAGATCGGCAAAGAAAATTATGAAAGGACTGAAGAGTACAAAGTGCATACCCGAGGTTGATATGTCTTGTGGATCGGCGTTGGTGAAGTTTGCTGAGGAATAGGGATATTGATTGTTGGAGTTTCTTCTACTGTTTCACTCAGCTCGGCAGCTGCTTCATCGATAGCTTTTTCTATATCTTCTTCATCTGGATCATTGGCTGTTATGTTTCTCTGCTTTTTGGTGGCTTTCTTCTTTATAGCCGGTGGATCGATAGCCGATGACCTGGTCCTTTTCTTCTTACCAGCTTCAGAGGGAATCGGCTCACGTGTTTGTCCATGGAGCAGGGAAGATGTCTTGGGGGCATTATAGCCGATGGTTGAAGGAGCCAATCCACCACCGTTGGGGAGAATTCCAGCAGCATAGTTGATATTGACTCCGCTTCTGCTGACATGAGGAGGAGAAGACTCTGTGGTCTGCAAACAAAAGAAGAAAAGGGGTTAAGTTATTTTCTAAAGACAATCGGCTATCGATAAGGGTATTGAAAAAGAAGTGTGTTTACCTGTGGAATCATGTCTGGAATGATGTCAGTCAGATACATGGAAGCCGATTGGTGAAAAAGATGTTTTTTCCATTCAACCCACCATTGATCAAAAGTGGAACTCCTTAGCATAGCCAATTCAATGTTTTCCAAACTTCCAAGGGGAGGTCCTTCTATGCTTAATAATCTGTCCATCATCAGAGCTGATGAGATTTCTCCTCTGGCTTGGATTTTTTCTGAAAAGAACAAGCCGATTGGCAACTGCCCCATTCCCATTTGTCTGGCAGCGCTCATAGGGTGATAGAATTCATAAGATATCTGGATGTTCCTGCCTTGATGAATGCCAACAGGAAGGATACAGGGGGTGATAGCTGTTGTAAAAACTTCTCTGGATTTCTCAAATTTTTCAGAGTTTATTTCATCAAATCTGAAATCAGCTGGCAATTCAAAATCTGCAGAGAATTCATATGCAAACCAATTTCTAGAATCTTTTGGAAATCCATCATAAAAGTTGCCGAACCAGTCGACGAAGAGTTCAGCTGATAATTCTGATCCGGGATATGAAGATGCTGCCTCCCCAAACGACATACATCTTCTGGTTGTGACTTCATCTCCGTCGTCATCTTTGGTCGGCTCAACCAAGGGAAAATCAGCTTCGGGCAAGGCTGGTCTCTTGGCAATTTTGATTGTATGCAGATTAAGCCATAACTGCAATAGCCACCAAGGTCCACCTGTGCCGATTACTGAGTTGGTAGCAAGCTTAGCCGATGCATTGCTCAAAATCTGATATAAATAACCCAGGAGGTATTTGCCTAGTGGGAATTGCTTTTTGTTGACTAGAGCTTCGGCTATATGTTGCCAGTTGGTGGTTGGACCGCAGCTTGAACCACAAAACAAAAACTTTTCCAGCCACATCAAGAGGAAGGCTGCGTGTTCTTTAGGAGTGACAGGGCCAGATCCCATATTCAGAGAGATGAATCCACTCCAGCCTCCAATGCTTCTGGTTTTGAAAATATATTGGTTTTTGCTGTTCAAGCTGATAGGGTTAGCCGATGAGGTGATGTCTAGCCCAGTTATCATGGTGATGTCCAGAAGAGTTGGGGTCATTGGTCCTTGGTTGAAGAGGAAGGCATTCAAGGTGTTGGACCAAAAACAGCTGGCAGCTGATAGCATGGGTTCATCTTTGGCTAAATCGGCTATGGTTAGGGCTAAGCACTGAGCGATGCCGATTTCTTCCCAGTGAGTTTGTTTGCTAGCTGACATCCTCTTATACCATTCAAACCAAGTCTTGACAGCCGATGGCCAGGATTTAAAAGTGTTACTCCAATGGTTCAAATTAGGGTTAGTTAACTTAAAGGGGATCCTGTTTGTTTCGGCATTGATGATTTCTATGGGGTCTTTGTTGCCGATTGGACCCAAGAAGTACCGATTGGGATGAACTAGGCTTGGGATTGCAACTTGGTGGGAGAGATGCTGCAGGAAAGGAAGGGGAGAAGAAATAAATTGCGAAGGAAAACTAAATCTATGAGTAGAGATGGGATTCGGCTGATGGGGTTACCTCAGGGAACTCGATGATCGGAGCGCTTGAAGGAGCTGCGGAAGATGACATCGTCGGAGATGAGTTGTTGCTGACGAGAGGATCGCCTATGGGGTTACCGGAGAATCCGATGAGGATATTGCAAGAGTTGGAGGCGATTAC
>BDMV01000001.1:32559058-32570025 GCA_008326285.1 Oryza officinalis | reverse complement strand
CCAAAACTACACAATATGTCCTTGTTGGACACGACTCTTATCTCTATTACAACTCATATTGAAGATAATTCCCTAATACAAACTCTAACCAACAATATCTATTAGGAAACTAACATTACATCCTAATTAATAGATACAATTCCCTTCTTCGGACCCAATCCGCATGTGGGAATCTTCATGAAGTTCATCAACCGAACCCGACAATGATCCATATATCTTCTCATCAGAATCGGCTACATCGGCTAACCTTTTCTGACTCTGTCTCAGCCGATAGCCGACTCGGTCACCAACCGATGCACACCATAGCCGATTCAGTCACCAACCGATTCTTGCTCTGTTTTGGTAACCGCCAGCTTCCTCCAAATCCGCTTCGATTCTATCTTCGAATCCAATACTTGATTTACCAAATTTGGTCGTTAACACATGCCCCCCAAGTCCACGATATTTGGAATGTTGCGGATTTGCTCTAACCTTCTCTGAGTCAATCTAGGGTTTCATTTCCGTTTCAACCGTTACCACGCATCTTTTAAATAACAACCACCACTTGAAGGTTTTCACGCCGTTACTCCCGTCTTCACTGCTTCAGCCATAATCGCTTTCAATTCTTGCAATAGCTTCATTGGATTCTCCAACGACCAAACAGGCGATTCCCCTGTCAGCAACAGCTCCATCTCCGACGATGTCGACCTCCACCGCTCCTTCAAGTGCTCCGGTCATTGAGTTCCCTGAGGTAACCCCATCAGCCGAATCCCACCTCTTATTACAGATTAGTTTTGTTTTGCGATTTATTCCTTCTTTCTCTTCTTTCCTGTAGCATCTCTCCTATTAAGTTGCAATCCCAAGTTTGGTTTATCCCAACCGCTACTTCTTAGGCCCAATCGGCAACAAAGACCCCATCGAATTCATCAATGCCGAGACAAATAGGATCCCCTTTAAGTTAACCAATCCTAATTTGAGCCACTAGAACAATACTTTTAAATCCTGGCCATCGACTGTCAAAGCTTGGTCTGAATAGTATAAGAGGATGCCGGCTAGCAAACAAACTCATTGGGAAGAAATCGGCATTGCTCAGTGCTTAGCCTTAACCATAGCCGATTTAGCCAAAGATGAACCCATGCTATCGGCTGCCAGCTATTTTTGGTCCAACACCTTGAATGCCTTCCTTTTCAACCAAGGACCAATGACTCAAACTCTTTTAGACATCACCATGATAACTGGGCTGGATATCACCTCCTCAGCTAACCCTATCAGCTTGAACAGCAAAAACCAGTTTACTTTCAAAACCAGAAGTATTGGAGGCTGGAGTGGATTCATCTCTCTAAACATGGGATCTGGCTCTGTCACCCCTAAAGAGCATACAGCCTTTCTCTTGATGTGGCTGGAAAAATTCTTGTTATGTGGTTCAAGCTGTGGTCCAACCACCAATTGGCAACATATAACCGAAGCTCTAGTCAACAAAAAGCAATTCCTACTAGGCAAATACCTCCTGGGTTATTTATATCAGATTTTGAGCAATGCATCGGCTAAGCTTACTACCAACTCAGTAATCGGCACAGGTGGACCTTGGTGGCTCTTGCAACTATGGCTTAACCTTCACACGATCAAAGTTGCCAAGAGATCGGCACTGCCTGAAGCCGATTTCCCTCTAGTTGAGCCGACCAAAGATGATGAAGGAGATGAAGTTACAACTAGACGATGTATGTCCTTTGGAGAGGCAGCATCTACATATCCTAGATCAGATCTTTCGGCTGAACTCTTTGTCAACTGGTTTGGCAACTTTTATGATGGATTTCCAAAAGATTCTAGAAATTGGTTTGCATATGAATTCTCTGCAGATTTTGAACTGCCAGCCGATTTCAGATTTGATGAAATAAACTCTGAAAAATTTGAGAAATCTAGAGAAGTTTTTACAACGGCCATCACTCCCTGTATTCTTCCTGTCAGCATCCATCAAGGCAGGAACATCCAAATATCTTATGAATTCTACCATCCTATGAGTGCTGCCAGACAACTGGGAATGGGGCTAATGCCAATCGGTTTGTACTTCTCAGGAAAAATCCAAACCAGAGGAGAAATCTCATCGGCTTTGATGATGGATAGACTATTGAGCATAGAAGGACCTCCCCTTGGAAGTTTGGAAAACATTGAGTTGGCTATGCTAAGGAGTTCCACCTTTGATCAATGGTGGGTTGAATGGAAAAAACATCTTTTTCACCAATCGGCTTCCATGTATCTGACTGACATCATTCCAGACATGGTTCCACAGGTAATCATACTTCTCTCTCAATATCCTTATTGATAGCCAATTTTAGAAAATAACTTAACTCCTTTTCTTCTTTTGTCTGCAGACCACAGAGTCTTCTCCTCCTTACGTCAGCAGAAACGGAGCCAGCATCAATTATGCTGCTGGAATTCTTCCCAATGGTGGTGGATTGGCTCCTTCAACCATCGGCTACAACACTCCCAAGACATCTTCCCTACTCCATGGGCAAACACGTGAGCCGATTCCTTCTGAAATTGGAAAGAAGAAAAGAACCAGGCCATCGGCTATCGCTCCATCGGCTGCAAAGAAGAAAGTCACCAAGAAATAGAAAATCGTAACAACTGATGACCTAGATGAAGAAGACATAGAAAAAGCCATTGATGAAGCAGCTGCCGAACTGAGCGAAACAATAGAAGAAACTCCAGCGACGAACATCCCTGTTCCTCAGCAAACTCCACCAACTCCGATCCACAAGACATATCAACCTCGGGTATGTACTTTGCAATCTTAATCCTCTCATAATTTTCTTTACCGATCTCAGCTTTAACTCTTCCTTTCTAGAAAAAGAAATCGGCTGCCAAGAAGAAACCTGCACCACCTCCATCAGTAACTCCTCTTTTAAAACTTCATTCAAATTTCATTCCATCAAGTATTAACTCATTTTATATCACAGCCGATCCGCTCTCCAACTCCAATCCAACATGAATCAAGTGAACACACTCCATCGGCTAGAGACAGCCACCACATTGAAGACCAGCCGATTCCTGCTATTCCTGTAAGTATTTATATATAAATTGGCCATTCTTAATATTCTATTGACTAACAATCCTGTCTCTTTCAGGCCTTAGCCGATATGTTTTCCTTTGACATTCAGCAATTCATGGATGAAGAGGAAGAAACATCCAGCAAGGTTATTGCTCCTCTAGCCGATGACTTAAAAGCTACCCTCAAAGATATTGCTCATCGGCTTGAAGGCTCCCTTGATGTTTTGGTTGTCAACTGGGGATCAATTAGAGCAAGATTTGAAGATATCCAAGATCAGATCCCAGACGATGCAGCCAAAATCATCTCTCCAGCAGTTTTCCTTGAACAATATCGTCACAAGCTGGAAAGATCAAGACAAAGGATAGCTGATAGGCGAGAGCGAAAAGACCTTGAGACGACCATCCTTGCCAATCGGCAATCCATAAACGAGGAAAAAGCTAAACTTGATCAGATGATTTCTGGGCCAAGTTCTATCCAAAGCAATATAGATCGGCTGAAGAATAGGAAGATTGAACTACTAGCTGAATTAGAAGCCAGAAACGCTAAGTTGTCACTGGAAGAACAGAAGCTTGCCGATCTACCAAGAGCCATTGAAGAACAAAAATCCAAGCTGAAGTCTTCGATCAGACACTTAGCCGATCTAAACAAATCCATGAAGGTCATCCCAGGAAGTGATGCAGCCGATGCCCAAGCCATAGAAGAAATAGAGCAAATTAGGCAAAGGGCAATATCGGCTATTCAAAAACTTGTAACATGAATCCACTGATGATAATATAAACTCCATACTTGTATTTTTTCTTTGAAATTCCAATTTTTTACTGTCGAAACTCCAATGATGTGATATATATATGTATACGCCCCCTAATTTTGTTATGGAGAACGAAACATCACAAAATTACAATCGGCTAAGAAAAAATTACCATGAAACAACCGATTATACTAAGAAAATTATGCTAAGGGCGATATAAGTCATATCGGCCATCTAAAGGCGATGTCAACACATCGGCTATCATGTATCGGCAAGATATAGCTGAATCATGAATTAATCCAAACACTCGGGTAATACTTTTTCAAATACTTTCCATTAAGAGCTCTTCCAAATACCTCTCCATCAAGCCCTTGTAACATGTAAGCTCCTTTAGATACAGATTTGTAAATCCGAAAAGGTCCTTCCCAATTTGGTGACCACTTGTCGAATTTATTATCACGAGTTTCAATCAGTAGAATCAACTTCCAAACCAATTCTCCTTCCTCAAAGGATTTTGATACAACCTTCTTGTTATAATGTCGCGCAACACGCTCCTTATCCTTTGTTATCTTTTGTAAAGCATACATCCTAGACTGAACCAAGTCTTCTGACTCATCTACCATAAGATTACGATAGTCATCGGCTGACAACTCATCTTGTAAATCAATCCTCCTTGAGCCGATGACATGCTCCCATGGCAAAACTGCTTCGTGCCCATAGACTAACTTATATGGAGGAACTTGAATTGATCCATGACAAGCCATCCGATAAGACCATAATGCCTCAGCCAATCGGCTATGCCACTGCTTTGGAAAATCAACAATCTTTCTCTTAATCAACTTAATCAAGCTTTTGTTAGATGCCTCTGCCTGCCCATTAGCTTGCGCATAATATGGTGAAGAATTCAACAATCTAATTCCCATACTCTCCATAGATTGAACAAACTCATCTGACACAAAAATAGATCCTTGATCAGTTGTAATTGTTTGTGGAAGACCAAATCGGTATATAATATGCTCCTTAACGAATTGAATTGCATCTCCAGAATCAACTTTCTTCAATGGGACTGCTTCTACCCACTTTGTAAAATAATCGGTTGCCACCAATATATACTTATGTGCTTTACTCGATGGTGGATTAATTTGGCCGATCATATCAATTCCCCAGCCTCTGAACGGCCATGGCTTGATTATGGGATTCATAGCCGATGCTGGTGCTCTCTGTATGGATCCAAATTGCTGGCAATCCTGACATCCCTTGTAATATCTAAAGCAATCCTCCAACATCGTTGGCCAAAAATACCCAACTCTTCGAAGTAACCACTTCATTTTATGAGCCGACTGATGAGTACCACAAATACCTTCATGAACTTCCCCCATCACAACTTTGGCTTGATCAGAACTTAGACATTTGAGCAACACCCCATCAATCGTCCGATAATACAATTCATCATCTAACAAGACGTATCTTAAAGCCTTATACCTTAATTTTCTTGAAGCCGATTGAGAAGGATTCTGCAAATAATGAAACACATCATACCTCCAATCATCGGCTGCAATTGTAGCAATCCCCATCTCAACATCAGTCACCAGCAGCTTGTATCCCGATGCCCCCTGAGCCAAAGCATTAGCCTCTAAATTCTGCTCTCGAGGAACATATTTCAATGTTACTAGCCGAAACTCATCTATTAATTCCCGACACTTTTCATAATAAGTCATCAATACATCATTCTTGCATTCATATTCTCTGGCCAGTTGACTAACTACCAACAATGAATCACCCATGACTTCAATAGCATCGGCTTCAAACTCCTTCAAAAGTTGCAAACCTTTGAGAACTGCCTCGTATTCAGCTTGGTTATTTGTAGCATATGGCTTGATGGTAAAAGCAAATTCAAAACTTGCCCCCCTTGGTGATATGATAACCAGACCGATGCCACAACCATGAGTGCAAACCGATCCATCAAAAAATAGCGTCCAAGGCACAATATCCACTGAGCCGATCGAATCATCTCGATGTTCTACAATAAAATCGGCTATCGCTTGTCCTTTAATAGCTTTAGGCGATTCATACGTGAGATCAAATTCTATTAAGGCATAAATCCACTTTCCAACCCTTCCTTTCAACACTGGAGCTGACAGCATATACTTGACTACATCGGCTTTGCAGATTATAGTACATTCATTGGATAACAAATAATGCCTCAACTTTGTACAAGAAAAATACAAGCATAAACATAACTTCTCCACCGAAGAATACCTGGTTTCTGCATCCAAAAGTCTTCTACTTAGATAAAAAATTACCCTTTCTTTACCTTCGAACTCTTGGATCAAGATCGAGCCGATTGACCTCTCATCGGCTGACAAATACAACTTGAAAGGTACCCCTTTCTGTGGAGAAACTAGAACTGGAGGAGAACTTAAATACTCTTTAATATTATCTAAAGCCTTCTGCTGCTTTGCCCCCCATGTAAACTCCTGATCGGCTTTAAGTCTAAGCAAAGGTGTGAAAGGCTCTAATCTCCCAGACAAATTAGAAATGAACCTTCTGATGAAATTTATCTTGCCAATCAAAGATTGCAACTGTTTCTTGTCTTCTGGAGGTTGGATCTTCCGTATCGCACTAATACTCCTTTGTGGCACTTCAATACCCCTCTCATGCACAAGAAAACCCAAAAATTGTCCAGCCAATACACCAAAAGCACACTTAGTAGGATTCATCTTTATGCCATATTTCCTTCTTCTTTCAAACACTTTTCTCAAATCGGCTATATGATCAACAATCTCCTTAGATTTCACCACCACATCATCGATATAAATTTCAACCAATAAACCGATCAGATCATGAAATATATAATTCATAGCTCTTTGATATGTAGCTCCAGCACTTTTCAATCCAAAAGTCATTACAACCCACTCGTACAAGCCGATTGCACCAGGACACCTAAAAGCAGTCTTGTGAATGTCTTCTTCTGCCATTAAAATCTGATTGTATCCAGCATTACCATCCATAAAACTTATAATTTTATGTCCTGAAGCAGCATCTACCAATTGATCAGTAATCGGCATTGGGTATTCATCCTTAGGAGTAGCCCTATTGAGATCTCTGAAATCGATGCAAACCCTAAGCTTGCCATTTTTCTTAATTATTGGAACTATATTAGAAACCCACTCAGCATATCGGCATGGACGAATAAAACCAGCATCATATAAACGAGTAATTTCAGCTTTGATCGCATCATACATATCGGCTTTACATCTCCTAGGAGGTTGTTTATATGGCCGATATCCTGGTTTGATAGGAAGCCGATGTTCAACAATCGATCGGCTAAGTCCTAGCATCTCAAAATATTCCCAAGCAAAGCAATCACTGTATTCTTTTAAAAGCTCTATTAACTTAGTTTTAAATCCAGATGATAGATTCTTACTGATGAATGTCGGCCTAGGCCTATCTCTTGACCCAATGTCATCTTCTTCCAAATCATCGGCCGACATGAAACCTTGACCTAGTTTACCATCAAGATCATCTACAGCATCTTTAGTATAAAAATCGGAACCCTCCACAACTCCCTCAAAGTTACAATTGGGGTTCTCCATCTCCAATCGGCTGTATATCACAATAAGATACTTTTAGATAATCTCCTTGCCAGATTTTTCCTGATAAGCACTCAATTCCATCCATCTCCCAAACAGATAAATCGGCATTAGCAACATGTACTGACCTGTCGGCTGGAACAACCTCTATCTTGTCACCTTGCCATTGGATTAAGCTCTGGTGCATGGTTGAAGGAATACAACAATTAGCATGAATCCAATCCCTCCAAGCAGTAAGCTATATGAACCTTTCCCGTCAATGACAAAAAATATAGTAGGAACAGTCTTGCTGCCGATTGTCAATTCTACATTAAGAACTCCTTTGGCCTCTGAAGGATTGCCACCAAACTCTTTAAGAACCATATTAGTCTTGATGAGGGCATCTGAACTCCTTCCCAATTTCTTAAATGTTGCATATGGCATCAGATTTACTGCAGCCCCACCATCAACTAACATTTTAGACATCGACTTACCATTAACAAATCCCTTGACATACAATGGCTTGAGGTGCCGATTCTCTGTTCCCTTTGGTTTTTCAAAAACAGCCTGCTCTGGTGACAATACCAATCTTGTACAAGATTCTTCCATGATATCTGCATCATCTTGATTAGCCTCAAACTCTGTGGGTAACACAAATACCATGTTGACCGATGAAGAAGCAATAGCCTTTCCTTTAATCACCCTTTTCGCTTCATCGGTTTCACTCTCATCGGCTGATACTATTTTACTCTTAACATACCACTCTTGTTTTGTCTTTGTTTTCTTCAGCCGATGACCGATTTCTTGTTCAACTTCATGAAATTGTTCCCTACTCCTCATCCTTTGAACCCTTCTCATCTGACTCTTAGAAAAAATCCCAAAAGGACACCATTGAGCTTTTGAAACGTCTTCAGCAACGTCCTCCTGGAAATAATCTTGATGAATTGGGTCCAATCTCTGATGAACAGGCAACTTTCTTTCCATCAGCCGATCTTCTTTAGGATGAAATCGGCTAGAACTCCCGTTATAGTTCTCGTCAATATTAGCACAACCTGGGCAATCTTCTATTGATGGTAGTCTCATCCCTTTGTTCCAACAAAATATGAAAAACTCGCAGTTCCAATGTAGATCAAAACTATCATCATCCTCATAATATTGCCTTCCCTGCCGATCATATCTCTTTTGATATTTATTAATCATACTTGCAGAACCAAACCTATTGAGCCGATTATCCTTTCTATCGGCTGTCCTCCCACTTGTGTGAACCATGTTGATAGGAAAAGGATTACCATCAATTTTCATCGGCTTCTTGGAATCATCAAATTTTATCCTGCCTTGTTCAATGACCACCTGGATCTGTTGTCGAAATACTTTACATTCATTAGTACTATGAGACCCCGTATTATGCCACTTGCAGTATTTCCTTCTTCCTAACTCCTCAGCCAATGGAATCACATGACCAGCAGGCAATTGAATTTGTTTCTCCCGAAGCAAAAGATCAAAGATTTTATCAGCCTTATTGACATCAAAATCATATTTCTCCTCCTTTCCAGAGCTCTTGACCCATTGACATGGAATCACCTTCTTGTTCCTTGCCCATTCGGCTGCTGCTATTTCGGGATCATATTCTTCCTCAGAATCAGAAATATAAGAATTAATGAAGTTCACCTTTTTGAATGTTCTATTGGCCTCTTGAAATCTTTGCTCATGTGCCGTTATCTTCTGAGCCAAATGAGCCAAACTTTCAAAGTCTTGAGCCGAAAACCTCTCCTTGATTGGTGTTAATAAACCTTGGAAGGCTAAATCGGCTAACTGAGAATCTGTCAACGCCAAGCTGTAACATCTGCTTCTGATATCCCTGAACCTTTGAATATAATCTTGAACAGACTCTTCATGTTTTTGCCTAATGGTTGTCAAATCAGATAATTTCATCTCATGAACCCCACTGTAGAAATATTTGTGAAACTATTTTTTCAGATCGGCCCAACTGTGAACAGAATTATATGGTAAAGATGAAAACCATGTGAAAGCCGATCCAGACAGAGACAAAGGGAATAAACTGACTCTTAAAGCGTCAGTAGCCGATGCTTCACCACATTGAGCTAAAAATCGGCTAACATGCTCATAAGTCGATACACTGTCTTGCCCTGAGAATTTTGAAAAATC
This sequence comes from Oryza officinalis, assembly GCA_008326285.1. Lineage (NCBI taxonomy): Eukaryota > Viridiplantae > Streptophyta > Magnoliopsida > Poales > Poaceae > Oryza > Oryza officinalis. The sequence goes on along the minus strand of BDMV01000001.1, from coordinate 32,560,511 downwards.
TGGGACCTTGTATCAGCTTGGTAATGGTACTCTTTCAAAATACTCTGGATATAGATGCCGATACAGATTGTCACCATCCCTTGGTTTTAATCCAAATTGTTCTCTCATCACATCGGCTACCATATCGGCCCAAGGTTTCTGTCGAGATCCATCTTGAAGTTGTGGCTGTATCGGCTCGTCTTGATTCAACTGAGGCTGATAATATGGTTGAGGAGATGTTCTCTGCCGATATTGCACCTGTGGTGAGTGAGGTTGATATTGATAATTAAAGTTGCCACCTGCGTGGGTCTGAGGCATTCGTGGAGCACTAAAATCTTGCTGATCAGGAACAAATTGGGCAGTAGCATTCTGTTGTTGTAAGACTGATATTTGCTGCCTTGCAGGTGTATGCAGAATCGGCTGAACAATTGGTTGATTGGGATTGAACATAGCTGAAACTTGCTCAGCTGATACTTGAGGTATGTTTTGCCCTATATGCTGAGGTTGTTGTCGGACCAGTACATGAGGATTAAACTCTACTTGCTTCTGTACCGATGCTGGTAGCTCCTGTTGAGCTGTAGCCGATGTTGATGCAATCGGCTGTCCTGGGGCTATGTTTGTGGCAGGTTTTGATTGGCTAGTTACAAGCGGCCTATACTGTGGGAAGACCCCATCTGGTAAGAAAATTGGTCTCTTGGCATGGTGTTCAGCAATGGTACCATCAACTACAGACTTGATCATTATTTGTTAAAGTATTGACAAGCACTCCTGACTGATTGATCAAGGCATGATGCACAGCATAGTCAATTCGATCTTGCAAATTCCTGGGTTCTTCAGGAGATTCCTCTTGCTTAACACCTTTTTCCTTCCCAGAACTTGACTCTGTCTCTTCATTGTTGGGCAAAGCTACTTTGTACCTCTGAACCACCGTTCCCGATCTAGTTTGGACAAAAGAATGCAAGTACTGGTTTTGAAGCTTGTTCATAATATCTTCCAGCTCTGCCTTTTGTTCCAATGTCAACTTGTCCACTGTCATTGCAATAATATTCTCTGGGTCAACATCAGTCGTCTTGATGTCTACCATGATGAAAATTCTTCAAGTCCCACCAGGCGTGCCAAAAGCGTGTCGATGCAAAAAAACACACACTGGCCTGGGAGATCTACTTAACTCCAGTGCAGGTCCAAAGACTGCTATCGGGTTCTAGGCGTGCCAATTGGTTTGATCCTGCAACCAATAAGAAACAAAGAAAGAAAACGCAGTTAAATCCACCAGTGATAGCCGATCGGCTGGCTTGCCGATGACATATCATTGAGCATTGAGCCGCTGCAAGATGCATTAAATCGGCTGTAACAGATAAATCAAGATAAAGCTAAATCTACTCAATTGGCTGTAGATATCAATAAAATATAATCTAAGTCTTAGGATATATTTAAACCAAGTGATTGGGATAGATTGGACAGGGCGCCGAGACAG
>BDMV01000001.1:32546972-32558958 GCA_008326285.1 Oryza officinalis | reverse complement strand
ATCTTGGTAATACTGCGGTTGATGATATGGCTGAGGAGATGTTCTCTGCCGATATTGCACTTGTGGTGAATGAGGTTGATATTGATAATTAAGATTACCACTTGTGTGGGTCTGAGGCACTCGTGGAGCACTAAAATCTTGCTGATTAGGAACATATTGAGTATTGGCAGCCTGTTGCTGGAAGGTTGGCACTTGCTGTCTTGCCGGTGTATGCATGATCGGCTGAGCAACTGGCTGATTGGAATTGAACATAGTTGCAACTTGCTCGGCTGATATTTGAGGTATGTTATGCCCTACATGCTGAGGTTGTTGTCGGACCAGTACATGAGGATTAAACTCTACGTGCTTCTGTACCGATGCTGGGATCTCCTGTTGACCTGTAGCCGATGCTGACGCCATCGGCTGTCCTGGGGCTATATTGGCAGGTTTCGGTTGGCTGGTCATAAGCGGCCTGTATTGCGGGAAGACCCCATCTGGTAAGAATATTGGTCCTTTGGCTTGATGTTCAGCGATAGTACCATCAACCACAGACTTGACAATATTTGTTAAAGTGTTGACAAGCACTCCTGACTGGTTGATCAAAGCATGATGCACAGCATAGTCGATCCGATCTTGCAAATTCCTGGGTTCTTCAGGAGATTCCTCTTGCTTGACCCCTTTTTCCTTCCCAGAACTTGACTCTGGCTCTTCATTGTTGGGCAAAGTTACTTTGTATCTCTGAACCACCGTTCCCGCTCTAGTCTGGACAAAGGAATGCAAGTACTGGTTTTGAAGCTTGTTCATTATGCTTTGATATCGCTGAACATCAAGCCAAAGGACCAATATGCATAAATCACTTATGCCTAAATATATTATGAAGCATAGATTATACAAGTTCATAGCATAGCCGATTAAGCAAATCTAACATGTATCGGCTAGTACTCCGATACTACTTTATACAGAGATATTACCATGAAGAAAATATATTAAACAACTTGTCAAACTAATGTTAAGATGATCCTAACCAGATTTGACAACAAGCTCAATATATTTTACTAAGTTAATATCTCGATATAAAGGGCATGTTTAATATATCAAGATAGCAAGATAATTAAACCAGGTAAGATCGGCTGAAACCCCGACGCTATCTCTATTAGCAATCACAGACAAGCTAGAAACTATGGTTCTAAACATGATTTAGTAGGTCAAACCTAACTGATGCAGCACCAAATATGTAAAGAAACACAATGTCTAGATAATCAAGTCGATGAAAACCTTTTCGAGATGGTAGATATATTGTGTAATCTAAACCAGCATCAATATATACCTCTATTGGCTACTTTTCTGTAGAACAGTTATTAGCCAATCTGAGTTATATGCTGATATCAATCTAGATTATACAATATATATGATAACTCGACGACTCACACAAACAGGATCAGAGTGTCATAAAGATGGAAGCACTAATCCCGAGAGCGCAAGCCGCCATAACAAGTTTTACCTCTTGCTGGAGATCGAAACCGATGCAGCCCAACTCGAAAGCAAGAACTCGTCGAAAACAATGAAAGAGTAAAGGTGGCGATGCGCCGAAGTTGTTGTATTGATCTGTTCATTTCTTTACACGACCCTGGGTTTAATTTATACCCAGAACTCTACAATAAGTCCTTATCGGACACGATTCTTATCTCTATTACAACTCATATTAAAGACAATTTCCTTAATACAAACTCTAACCGACAGCATCTATTAGGAAACTAACATTATATCCTAATTAATATATACAATTCCCTTCTTCGGACCCAATCCGTATGCGGGAACCCTCATGAAGCTCACCAACCGAACCCGACAAAGACTCTGTTATCCTCTCGTCGGAATCGGCTACATCGGCTATCCTTGTCCGACTCTGTCTTAGCCGATGGTCACAATAGCCGACTCGGTCACCAGCCGATACACACCGTAGCCGATTCGGTCACCAACCGATTCTTGTTCTGTTTTTTGTAACCGCCAGCTTCCTCCAAATCCGCTTTGATTCTATCTTCAGATCCAATATTTGATTTACCAAATTTGGTCGTTAACACATGCCCCCCAAGTCCGCGATATTTGGAATGTTGCGGATTTGCTTGAATCCTCTCCGAATCGATCTAGGGTTCTGCTTCTATTTCAACCGTTATCACATACCTTCTTTAAATAGCAACCATCGCTTGAAGGTTTTCATGCCGTTACTTCCGTTTTCATCGCCTCAACCGTAATCGCCTCCAACTCTTGCAATAGCTTCATCAGATTCTCCGGCGACCACGTAGACGATTCCCTCGTCAGCAACAACTCCATCTCTGACGATGTCGTCTTCCGCAGCTCCTTCAAGCGCTCTGGTCATCGAGCTCCCTGAGGTAACCCTATCAGCCGAATCCTCTTTCTACTCATAGATTAGTTTTTCTTCGTAATTTACTTCTTCTCCCCTTTCTTTTCTGTAGCATCTCTCCCACCAAGTTGCAATCCCAAGCCTGGTTCATCCCAATCGGTATTTCTTGGGCCCAATCGGTAACAAAGATCCCACAGAAATCATCAATGCCGAGACAAACAGGATCCCCTTTAAGTTAACCAACCCTAGTTTGAACCACTGGACCAACACTTTTAAATCCTGGCCATCGGCTGTCAAGACTTGGTCTGAATGGTATAAGAGGATGTCGGCTAGCAAACAAACTCACTGGGAAGAAATCGGCATCGCTCAGTGCTTAGCCCTAACCATAGCCGATTTGGCCAAAGATGAACCCATGCTATCGGCTGCCAGCTATTTTTGGTCCAACACCTTGAATGCCTTCCTCTTCAACCAAGGACCAATGAGCCCAACTCTTCTGGACATCACTATGATAACTGGGCTAGACATTACCTCATCGGCTAACCCTATCAGCTTGAACAGCAAAAACCAATATATTTTCAAAACCAGAAGCATTGGAGGCTGGAGTGGATTCATCTCTCTGAATATGGGATCTGGCCCTGTCACTCCTAAAGAACACGCAGCCTTCCTCTTGATGTGGCTGGAAAAGTTTTTGTTTTGTGGTTCAAGCTGCGGTCCAACCACCAACTGGCAACATATAGCCGAAGCTCTAGTCAACAAAAAGCAATTCCCACTAGGCAAATACCTCCTGGGTTATTTATATCAGACTTTGAGCAATGCATCGGCTAAGCTTGCTACCAACTCAGTAATCGGCACAGGTGGACCTTGGTGGCTATTGCAGTTATGGCTTAATCTGCATACAATCAAAATTGCCAAGAGACCAGCCTTGCCCGAAGCTGATTTTCCCTTGGTTGAGCCGACCAAAGATGACGACGGAGACGAGGTCACAACCAGAAGATGTATGTCATTCGGGGAGGCAGCATCTTCATATCCCGGATCAGAATTATCAGCTGAACTCTTCGTCGACTGGTTCGGCAACTTTTATGATGGATTTCCAAAAGATTCCAGAAATTGGTTTGCATATGAATTCTCTGCAGATTTTGAATTGCCAGCCGATTTCAGATTTGATGAAATAAACTCTGAAAAATTTGAGAAATCCAGAGAAGTTTTTACAACAGCTATCACCCCCTGTATCCTTCCTGTTGGCATCCATCAAGGCAGGAACATCCAGATATCTTATGAATTCTATCACCCTATGAGCGCTGCCAGACAAATGGGAATGGGGCAGTTGCCAATCGGCTTGTTCTTTTCAGAAAAAATCCAAGCCAGAGGAGAAAGCTCATCGGCTCTGATGATGGACAGATTATTAAGCATAGAAGGACCTCCCCTTGGAAGTTTGGAAAACATTGAGTTGGCTATGCTAAGGAGCTCCACTTTTGATCAATGGTGGGTTGAATGGAAAAAACATCTTTTTCACCAATCGGCTTCCATGTATCTGACTGACATCATTCCAGACATAATTCCACAGGTAAACACACTTCTTTTTCAATACCCTTATCGATAGCCGATTGTCTTTAGAAGATAACTTAACCTCTTTTCTTCTTTTGTTTGCAGACCACGGAGTCTTCTCCTCCTCATGTCAGCAGAAGCGGAATCAATATCAATTATGCTGCTGGAATTCTCCCCAACGGTGGTGGATTGGCTCCTTCAACCATCGGCTATAATGCCCCCAAGACATCTTCCCTACTCCAAGGGCAAACACGTGAGCCGATTCCCTCTGAAACTGGCAAGAGGAAAAGAATCAAGTCATCGGCTATCGCTCCACCGGCTACAAAGAAGAAAACCACCAAAAAGCAGAAAAACTATGATCCAGATGAAGAAGATATAGAAAAAGCCATCGATGAAGCAGCTGCCGAGCTGAGTGAAACAGTAGAAGAAACTCCAACAATTAGCATCCCTATTCCTCAGCAAACCCCACCAACGCCGATCCACAAGACATATCAACCTCGGGTATGTACTTTGTACTCTTAGTCTTTCCATAACTTTCTTTGCCGATCTCAGCGTTAACCCTTCTTATTTAGAAAAAGAAATCGGCTGCCAAAAAGAAACCTGCACCGCCTCCATCGGTAACACTTCCTTCAAAATTTGTTTAACCCTTATTTCATCACGTATTAACTCGTTTTATATTTCAGCCGATCCGCTCTCCAACTCCTATTCATCATGATTCAAGTGAACATACTCCATCGGCTAGAGACAGTCACCATATTGAAGATCAGCCGATTCCTCCTATTCCTGTAAGTATTTGTATCAAAAATATAAATCGGCCATTAATATTCTATTAACTAACAATCTTGTCTCTTTCAGGCCTTAGCCGACATGTTCTCTTTTGACATTAGGCAATTCATGGATGAAGAAGAAGAAACATCTAGCAAGGCTATTGCTCCTATAGCCGATGACTTAAAGGCTACTCTCAAGGATATTGCTCATCGGCTTGAAGGTTCCCTTGATGCTTTGGTTGTCAACTGTGGACCAATCAGAGCAAGATTTGAAGACATTCAAGATCAGATCCCAGACGATGTAGCCGAAATCATCTCCCCAGCGGTTTTCCTTGAACAATATCGTCACAAGCTGGAAAGAGCAAGACAGAGGATAGCCGATAGGCGAGAGCGAAAAGATCTTGAGACAACCATCCATGCCAATCGGCAATCCATAAACGAGGAAAAAGCCAAGCTTGATCAAATGATATCTGGGCCAAGTTCTATCCAAAGCAATATAGATCGGCTAAAGAATAGGAAGATTGAACTATTGGCTGAATTAGAAGCCTGCAATGCTGAGTTATCACTGGAGGAACAGAAGCTTGCCGATTTACCAAGAGCCATTGAAGAACAAAAATCCAAGCTGAAGTCCTCAATCAGACACTTAGCCGATCTGAACAAATCCATGAAAGTCATCCCAGGAAGTGATGCAGCCGATGCCCAAGCCATAGAAGAAATAGAACAAATTAGGCAAAGGGCCATATCGGCTATCCAAAAACTTGTAACATGAATCAGCCGATGATAATATAAACTCCATACTTGTAAATTGCTTTGAAAGTTTTTGAAATTTTTGAAATTTTGATCTTTCTGTGTATATATGCCCCCTAATTTTGTTATGGAGAACGAAACATCACAAAATTACAATCGGCTAAGAACAAATAACCATGAAACAACCGATTATACTAAAAAGAATTGTGCTAAGGGCGATATAACTTATATCGGCCATCTAAAGGCGATGTCAATACATCGGCTACCATGTATCGGCAACATACAGCCGAATCATGAATTAATCCAAACACTTGGGTAATACTTTTTCAGATATTTTCCATTAAGAGCTCTTCCAAATACCTCTCCATCAAGCCCTTGTAGCATGTAGGCTCCTTTAGAAACAGATTTGTAAATCCGAAAAGGTCCTTCCCAATTTGGTGACCACTTGCCGAACTTATTATCACGAGTTCCAATCGGCAGAATCAATTTCCAAACCAATTCTCCCTCCTCAAAAGATTTCGGTACCACCTTCTTATTATAATGTCGCGCAACACGCTCCTTATCTTTTGTTATCTTCTGTAAAGCAGACATTCTGGATTGAACCAAGTCCTCTGACTCATCGACCATAAGATTATGATAGTCATCGGCTGTCAATTCATCTTGTAAATCAACCCTCCTTGAGCCGATGACATGCTCCCATGGCAAAACTGCTTCATGCCCATAGACTAACTTATATGGAGGAACTTGAATTGACCCATGACAAGCCATTCGATAAGACCACAATGCCTCAGCCAATCGGTTATGCCACTGCTTTGGAAAATCGGCAATCTTCCTCTTAATCAACTTAATCAAGCTTTTGTTAGATGCTTCTGCCTGTCCATTAGCTTGCGCATAATTTGGTGAAGAATTCAACAATCTGATTCCCATACTCTCCATAGATTGAACAAACTCATCTGACACAAAAATAGATCCTTGATCAGTCGTAATTGTTTGTGGAAGACCAAATCGGTATATAATATGCTCTTTAACGAACTGAATTGCATCCCCAGAATCAACTTTTTTCAATGGAACTGCTTCCACCCACTTTGTAAAATAATCGGTTGCCACCAATATATACTTATGTCCTTTACTCGACGGTGGATTGATCTGGCCGATCATATCAATTCCCCAGCCTCTGAACGGCCACGGCTTGATTATTGGATTCATGGCCGATGCTGGTGCTCTCTGAATGGATCCAAATTGCTGGCAATCTCGACATCCTTTGTAATATCTGAAGCAATCCTCCAACATTATCGGCCAAAAATACCCAACTCTTCGAAGTAACCACTTCATCTTATGAGCCGATTGATGAGTACCACAAATACCTTCATGTACTTCTCCCATCACAACCTTAGCTTGATCAGCACTTAGACATTTCAGCAACACCCCATCAATCGTCCGATAATACAGTTCATCATCTAACAAGACATATCTCAAAGCCTTATATCTCAATGTCCTTGAAACCGATTGAGAAGGATTCTTCAAGTAATGAAACACATCGTATCTCCAATCATCGGCTGCAATTGTAACAATCCCCATCTCAACATCTGTCATCATCGGCTTGTATCCCGATGCCCCCTGAGCCAAAGCATTAGCCTCTAAATTCTGCTCCCGAGGAACATATCTCAACGTCACTAGCCGAAACTCATCTATTAATGCCCGACACTTTTCATAATAAGCCATCAATACATCATTCTTGCATTCATATTCCCCGGCCAGTTGACTAATTATCAGCAATGAATCACCCATGACTTCAATAGCATCGGCTTCAAACTCCTTCAAAAGTTGCAAACCTTTGAGAACTGCCTCATACTCAGCTTGATTATTTGTAGCATATGGCTTGATGGTAAAAGCAAATTCAAAACTTGCCCCTCTTGGTGATATAATAACCAAACCGATGCCGCAACCATGAGTACAAACTGATCCATCAAAAAATAGCGTCCAAGGTGCAATATCCACTAAGCCGATCGAATCATCACGATGTTCTACGATAAAATCGGCTATAGCTTGCCCCTTAATAGCTTTAGGTGACTCATACTTGAGATCGAATTCTGTTAAGGCATAAATCCTCTTTCCAACCCTTCCTTTCAATACTGGAGCCGATAGCATATATTTAACCACATCGGCCTTACAAATTATAGTACATTCATTGGATAACAAATAATGCCTCAACTTTGTACATGAAAAATACAAGCATAAGCACAACTTCTCCACTGAAGAATACCTGGTCTCTGCATCCAAAAGTCTTCTGCTTAAATAAAAGATTACCCTCTCTTTACCTTCGAACTCCTGGATTAGGATCGAGCCGATTGACCTCTCATCGGCTGACAAGTATAATTTGAAAGGCACCCCTTTCTGTGGAGAAACCAAAACTGGAGGAGAACTTAAATATTTCTTAATATTATCCAAAGCCTTCTGTTGCTCTGCCCCCCATGTAAACTCCTGATCGGCTTTAAGTCTGAGTAAAGGTGTGAAAGGCTCTAATCTCCCAGACAAATTAGAAATAAATCTTCTGATAAAATTTATCTTGCCGATCAAAGATTGCAACTGTTTCTTGTCTTCTGGAGGCTGGATTTTCTGTATTGCGCTAATACTCCTTTGCGGTACTTCAATACCCCTCTCATGCACAAGAAAACCTAAAAATTGTCCAGCCGATACACCAAAAGCACACTTAGTGGGATTCATTTTTAAGCCATATTTCCTTGTTCTCTCAAATACTTTTCTTAGATCGGCTATATGATCAACAATCTCTTTAGATTTCACCACTACATCATCAATATAGATTTCAACCAATAAACCGATCAGATCATGAAAGATATAATTCATGGCTCTTTGATATGTAGCTCCAGCACTTTTCAACCCAAAAGTCATGACAACCCACTCATACAAACCGATTGCACCAGGACACCTAAAAGCAGTCTTGTGAATGTCTTCCTCCGCCATCAAAATCTGATTATATCCAGCATTGCCATCCATAAAACTTATAATTTTATGTCCTGAAGCAGCATCTACCAATTGATCGGCAATCGGCATTGGGTATTCATCCTTAGGAGTAGCCTTATTTAAATCCCTGAAGTCGATGCAAACCCTAAGCTTGCCATTTTTCTTAATCACCGGAACTATATTAGAAACCCACTCAGCATATCGGCATGGACGAATAAAACCAGCATCATATAAACGAGTAATTTCAGCTTTAATCGCATCATACATATCGGCTTTACATCGTCTAGGTGGTTGTTTATATGGCCGATATCCCGGCTTGATAGGAAGCCGATGTTCAACAATCGATCGGCTAAGTCCTGGCATCTCAGAATACTCCCAAGCAAAGCAATCGCTGTATTCTTTCAAAAGCTTTAATAATGTAAGTTTGAATTGAGATGATAGATTCTTACTGATGAATGTCGGCCTAAGCTTATCTCCTGACCCAATGTCAACTTCTTCTAAATCATCGGCCGACATGAAACCCTGACCAAGCTTACCATCAAGATCATCTACAGCATCTTTAGTATAGAAATCGGAACCCTCCACAACACCCTCAAAGTAACAACTGGGGTTCTCCATCTCCAATTGGCTGTATATCACAATCAGACACTTTTAGATAATCTCCTTGCCAGATTTTTCCTGATAAGCAATCAATTCCATCCATCTCCCAAACAGATAAATCGGCATTAGCAACGTGTACTGACCTGTCGGCTGGAACAACCTCTATCTTGTCACCTTGCCATTGGATTAAGCTTTGATGCATGGTTGAAGGAATACAACAATTAGCATGAATCCAATCCCTTCCAAGCAGTAAGCTATATGAACCTTTCCCATCAATGACAAAAAATGTAGTAGGAACCGTCTTGCTGCCGATTGTCAATTCTACATTAAGAACTCCCTTGGCCTCTGAAGGATTGCCACCAAAATCTTTAAGAACCATATTAGTCTTGATGAGGTCCTCTGAATTCCTTCCCAATTTCTTAAATGTCGCATATGGCATTAGATTCACTGCAGCCCCACCATCAACTAACATTTTGGATATCGGCTTGCCATTAACAAATCCTTTGACATACAATGGCTTAAGGTGCCGATTCTCTGTTCCCTCGGGTTTCTCAAAAACAGCCTGTTCTGGTGACAATACCAATCTGGCACAAGATTCTTCCATGATATCCGCATTGTCTTGATTAGCCCCAAACTCTGCGGGTAGCACAAATACCATGTTGACCGATGAAGAAGCAATGGCTTTTCCTTTAACTACCCTTCTTGCTTCATCGGTTTCACTCTCATCGGCTGGTATTATTCTATTCTTAACACGCCATTCCTGTTTTGTTTTTGCTCTCTTCAGCCGATGATCGATTTCTTGTTCAACTTCATGAAATTGTTCCCTGTTCCTCATCCTCTGAACCCTTCTCTTCTGACTCTTAGAAAAAATCCCAGAAGGACACCATTGAGCTCTTGAAGTATCTTCAGCATCCTCCTCCTGGAAATAATCTTGATGAATTGGGCCCAACCTCTGATGAACAGGCAACTTCCTTTGCATCAGTCGATCCTCTTTAAAACGAAATCGGCTAAAACTCTCATTATAATTCCCATCGGCATTAGTACAACCTGGGCAGTCTTCTATCGATGGTAACCTCATGCCTTTATTCCAACAAAATATGAAAAATTCGCAGTTACAATGTGAATCAAAGCTATCATCGCCCTCATAATATTGTTTTTCTTGCCGATCATATCTCTTTCGATATTTATTGATCATACTTGTAGAATCAAACTTATTGAACCGATTATCCCTTCTGTCGGCTGTCCTTCCACTTGCATGAACCATGTTGATAGGAAAAGAATTACCATCAATCTTCATCGGCTTCTTGGAGTCATCAAATTTTATCCTGCCTTGTTCAATGGCTACCTGGATCTGTTGCCGAAAAACTTTGCATTCATTAGTACTATGAGACCCCGTATTGTGCCACTTCCAGTATTTCCTCCTCCCTAATTCCTCAGCCGATGGAATCACATGACCAGCAGGCAGCTGAATTTGTTTCTCCCGAAGCAAAAGATCAAAAATTTTGTCAGCTTTATTGACATCAAAATCATACTTCTCCTCTTTTCCAGAGCTCTTAACCCATTGGCATGGAATCACCTTCTTGTTTCTTGCCCATTCGGCTGCTGCTACTTCGGGAACATCCTCTTCCTCAGAATCGGAAACATAAGAACTAATGAAGTTCACCTTCTTGAATGCTCTATTGGCCTCTTGAAATCTTTGTTCGTGTGCTGTTATCTTTTGGGCCAAATGAGCCAAACTATCAAAGTCTTGAGCCGAAAACCTCTCTTTGATTGGGGTTAACAAACCTTGGAAGGCTAAATCGGCTAATTGAGAATCTGTCAATGCCAAGCTGTAACATCTGTTTCTGATTTCCCTAAATCTCTGAATATAATCTTGGACAGACTCTTCTCGTTTCTGCCTAATGCTTGTCAAATCAGATAGTTTCATCTCATGAACCCCACTGTAGAAATATTTGTGAAACTGTTTTTCCAGATCGGCCCAACTGTGAATAGAATTGTAAGGTAAAGATGAAAACCATGTGAAAGCCGATCCAGACAGAGACAAAGGGAATAGCCTGACTCTTAAAGCGTCCGTAGCCGATGCTTCACCACATTGAGCTAAAAATCGGCTAACATGCTCATAAGTTGATACATTATCTTGTCCTGAGAACTTTGAAAAGTCTGGAACCTTGTATCGGCTTGGTAATGGCACCCTTTCAAAATACTCTGGATATGGATGCCGATACAGGTTGTCACCATCCCTTGGCTTTAATCCAAACTGCTGTCTCATTACATCAGCTATCATATCGGCCCAAGGTTTTTGCCGAGTCCCATCTTGATGCTGAGGCTGTATCGGCTCATCTTGATAATACTGCGGTTGATGATATGGCTGAGGAGACGTTCTCTGCCGATATTGTACCTGTGGTGAATGAGGTTGATATTGATAATTAAGATTACCACTTGTGTGGGACTGAGGAATTCGCGGAGCACTAAAATCTTGTTGATTAGGAACATATTGAGTATTGGCAGCCTGTTGCTGAAAGGTTGGCACTTGCTGTCTTGCTGGTGTATGCATGATCGGCTGAGCAACTGGCTGATTGGGATTGAACATAGTTGCAACTTGCTCAGCTGATATCTGCGGTATGTTATGCCCTACATGCTGAGGTTGTTGTCGGACCAGTACATGAGGATTAAACTCTACGTGCTTCTGTACCGATGCTGGTATCTCCTGTTGACCTGTAGCCGATGCTGACGCCATCGGCTGTCCTAGGGCTATATTGGCAGGTTTCGGCTGGCTGGTCATAAGCGGCCTGTATTGCGGGAAGACCCCATCTGGTAAGAATATTGGTCCTTTGGCTTGATGTTCAGCGATAGTACCATCAACCACAGACTTGACAATATTTGTTAAAGTGTTGACAAGCACTCCTGACTGGTTGATCAAAGCATGATGCACAGCATAGTCGATCCAATCTTGCAAATTCCTGGGTTCTTCAGGAGATTCCTCTTGCTTGACCCCTTTTTTCTTCCC